>JAIEZT010001214.1:14587590-14689311 GCA_019594935.1 Periophthalmus modestus
TCCAGACTAGAATCCCAGCCCAGAGTCTAACACCAGAGTCCAGACTAGAAATCAGACCGAGTCCAAATAGGAATAGAAAAAGTCCAAGACCAAATCTATCAGTATCAGTGATGAAGTGAAGTTAATTTTAGATTTGACTCTAAAAATCTGTCTCAAATCCAGGACAAATCTATCAGCCACCCAAAGACTCAGAATCCCAGACCGGTGACCAGACCAGGCCTACTAAAAAGAGCCAGAGGAAGTGTATAACAAATTGAAGTGTCTGGACCAGATGAAGCTCCTGTTGAGAACGGAAAACTCAATTAGGTCTGTGTAAAAAACCTGGACAAGTCCAAAGGTCCACCTAAAGACCCAGAGTCTGGACCAGAGATCACCCAAAGACCAGAAAAATGAATAAGGCTGTTCTGCAATCCAAATCTGTTTCAGAGGAGAAAAACAAAAAGTCATTATTGGGTTTATTCAAAAAAACAGGAGTCTAAAAATAATGACCAGGTGGAGTCACCCAAAGACCAAGAGTCTGGCCCAGGTCAAGAGGGAAAGTTGGCTAAGACCTCCCTGAAGTCCAAGTCCAAGGGTCTTGCATCCAAAGTCAGTGGCTGGAGTCGTCTGAAAAAGCACATGGTTGTGGAGCCTGAAGAACTTCAGTTCCCAGAGTCCAAACTAGAGTCCAGAGCAGAGACTGGACCAGAGACTGGACCACAGGTCAAACCTGAGTTTCACCCAAATCCTGGCCCTGTGGACCGAGAGCTCAGTCCAGATCTTGATTTGACCCAGGCCACGTCAGACTCTGGGCCTAAAGCTCTGAAAATGTGGGATGCTCTTTTGTTCCACATGTTCTCCACTAAAGAACGCATCATGAAGCAGCTAGAAATCAACAAAAGCTCAAAGAGCCAGGACCAGTCCAGCAGTCAGAGAGAATCAGACCCAGAGCCCTCTTTTGTGAGCCGCCTCCCCGTTCTGCTGTACAGTCCACGCTTTGATGCTCGCAAACTGAAAGAAGCAGCCGAGAAAAACCCATCAGCAAACTGTCCACAGCGTTCGAACGAGCTCTAATCCGACGCAAAGCCCCAGAGGACCAGAAAAAGGACTTCAACAGGAGGCCCAAGGGTTTAAGCTTGTAGACCAGATTTAAGACCAGGTTAAAGGCCAGGTTTAAAGACCAGGTTGGAGACCAGGCTTAGTATGGTATTAACAGCAGGCAGGCTAGGACTAAATGTTTGACTATGGAACTAAAACCAGAAACTAGACTCAGACTGTTCTCAGATGAGGCTCAGAATATAATGAAAGTGTTTTTGTAAAGATTCTAAGATCCTAAGCACATTGAAATCCCTTTTTGTTTAAGAGCTCAGCTTAGCTGTAGGAGGCACGCCCTTTGACATTTGGATTCAAAGTTTGATACTGAAGGTTTTGAAGGAAGTGAAAGAGAGAAACCAGATCTGAAGGTCTGAAGGAGGGATGGCTAAACTGTAAGGGTTTGGGGTTAGGCTAACACTTCACCTTTAGGCTAACAGGAGAACAGGTTAGGCTGACCCTAATCCAAATCTTGGTTGTAGTTTGACTCCGGTCTGAAGCTGATGCTGGATTCATGCAGGTGTTGATTTTTGATGGTCACAGAGATATAATGAGATACCTCTCTTCCATTGTTACAGAACAATAGTGAAAAGAGACGCTAATGCGAACATGAAGCTTGAATAATAGGAGGAGGAACCGGGTCCCTATTTGAAATGTGAGAAGTCTGAGATGGTGGAGAAATGCAGTGATTTATTTTTAGTAGAACAACACCAACACACTTTGGCTTTGCTCCATGGTGAGGGTCAGCAGCACAGCTTTGCCTCAAAGCATGGATAACTGATCAGTTATTGTTTATTAATTTAATATTTAATATTTAATATAATAATATATTATTTGAGAGTAGAATGTGTGTGAGCTGTAGAGATAAACTTGTATTTTTTATAATGGCTGTTTGCAAAAAAATATGAAGATTT
This sequence comes from Periophthalmus modestus, assembly GCA_019594935.1. NCBI lineage: Eukaryota > Metazoa > Chordata > Actinopteri > Gobiiformes > Gobiidae > Periophthalmus > Periophthalmus modestus. The sequence continues at coordinate 14,589,576 of JAIEZT010001214.1, forward strand.
TTTTTTTCTGATTTCTGTTCAATAAATGTTTTGACTGAATTTTCTGTCTATGTGTCATTTATGAGGACATGACACTTTATGTGTAAATGTCATTGTTTGTTAATGTTTTATCCCAAACCTAAAATGACCTCTTATGAATAATGAATAAAATGTATTGTTATTATTACCATGGAATATCAAATTCCAGACTGAAAGATTTATTGCCCTCATCACATGTAACAACAACAAACTACATTTAGTGCATTAAACAGTAAGCGTGGCTATCGTACAAGTGAGAGTCAGTAAAGTGCAGAAAGTGCAGAAAGTAAACATGTACACAAGGTTGTTGTAGCATGTAACACAACAACATGACATAAGGCAGAGGTAAATAAATAATTATATCAAATATAAAATTCTTTGGCTACAGGAATGGCTATGCATTCTGGCACTTCCTAATCTCCATCACACCAGACCTAAATTCCACTGAAAGATTTATGGATGCACACTTTGGATTTGACTTTTCTTAAAAGATGTCTCTGTACTTTAACGCAGAAACTGGTTCCTCCAGAGGACAAAACCCTCGTCCAACATGTGGTCTACCCCATTCACTATAGAGAAAAGTGCCGTGAGAAACTAAACCAGCCACTCCATAAGAGAGTGTACCAACACCGTCGTGAGAGCACCTCAGGACTCCAGCCTGCTGTACATCTCCATTTCAAAGCCACTAACCACTCCTTTGAAGATAGTGAGGTACAGATCTTAAGAGAATTTAGGCCAGTGTGAAACCAAACCTTCGCATTGTGGACCACATTAAAACCCTACTCCGAGAGTGCTTGAAACAGGAGGTCTTGAAGCAGCTATACTCACACTCTGGAGTGGGGGCGAGTGTGGTGTGAAGGTAGTTGTTTCCAAATTGCTTCGTCAGATGAAAGTATCAGTGTCTGTGCAAGTGAGTCTGGGTCTGTCTGTGGGTCGCTTTTTTCTCCACTGCCACCAGAGCTTACAGTCCTCACAGTGGTATTTAGCCACACATGAAAGAAAAGACCACAGGTATAGGAGAAGGGAGCATGTGCATTTGTGTTCATGGACCTGTTTTGTTTTAAGTGAGTTGTCATAGAAACAAGTTGGGCGATCAGCTGATGTGCCTCGTGGTGCCTGCTTGGGTTGAATGATGAAAATAAACAGAACTAAATCGAGTGAGCACTGGGGTCAGTCCACAGAGCGCACTAAATATACCGTAGTTTCAGTGTAGCTAGTACCTCCCTTCAGATAGATATAATGTAGTGTCCACCAGCAATCTGACCAGAAACTGAACAAGTGACTTGGATGAGCAGCGAAACGTCTTCACACAAAAACCTTTTTGCCTACTTGACAGAACTGAATTTTACTATTACGTAAAAAGGTTTTAGACAAGAATGGGACAATTGACAATCTTTCAGGACAGAAAGAAGCCACTGACTGAAGTAAATTCAGATAAACATTCCATGACCACAATAGGAATGAAAGAGATGCTTTGTGAAGTGCTTTGTGATTAAACAATCTCTTAATCTTACTCAGCTGAAAGAGGAAATATGTGAATCATTCATGCTGTGAATAGTGTCAATACTATTTGCATATTGTTCTGTAAATGTCTTGTGAATATTTGTACTTGTGTAAAACTGGGTTAACGGTTCATAATGGAAATGTGAGTGGAATTTTGCAGAACTCTCGTCATCCTCCAAAACCCTCAGTCAACTTTAGCCAAGTTAGCACTCATGGCTTTACCTCATCGGTTTAGCCACCTGTTCAAACTTCAGTGGATGGTTTCTACAGGAACTACACTGGCCATCTCTTGACCAGACCTTAGGAGTTTCATCCCAGCCTTTGACAGAGAGGACAGACTCCTCCTCTTATCAGCCTAGACCCAGGAAAATAACATTGTTTAGTTCATTCTTAATTGTTTAATTCATTTAGATGATTGATTATACTGGATTGGATTCTCTTTGTTGAGTGGTGCCCCAAAACTCTTCTTCTAGTCAAAGCCAAACACTCACAAAGTCCAGCCCAACACATAACTGCACAGGTAGTGGTGAATGATCGAGCCAGGATCCTGTGGGACTTCCGAATACAAACTGACAGAGATGGTGGACTAACCGGACATAGTGGTGGTGGATAAACCACAGAGCAAAAGCGATTGTGGTGGGACATCTGAAGTACAAGTGATGGAAACATCAGGAAAAAGGAACATGATCTAGACTTTTATCCAAGTGTAACCAGGCTAACCTTGCTTAGCTTCTGAGATCAGATGTGATTGGGTATTGAGGGTGGCATGGCTATAAGCGAGAGTGTATAGAACTAAATCCCTATTTATAGACATTAGATAACATTTTATTCCTGAAATAATCTTTTTTTTTTTTTATTACAATGAAAATCTATGAAAATGCTGAGTTGCTGTTCCTAATTAGATTCCCTTGGGGGAGTTTGAGGTCTTCAGAAAAGAGAAGCAGGAGTGGCTCAGCAGATGCTTTTTAGGGTCTGCCCTGGGTACATGGGAGTTTTAATGTAACATATGCCCCCGTACGATGTCTTTCTCCCAGGCTGGGGTTTGGTTGAACACAGTTTCTCTCCTTGAATAAAGGAGCAGATTGAGGTCCTGCGTCGACAGCCCTGCTGCCCCAGAACACCTGCTGCCCCCTGGAGCAGTGGAGGCTGTGCTGCATTGATATGTGCTTGATATTGAGGTGCCATCCTGGAGGAGTTGGCCTCCCTGTGAAATCTTGCCAGAGATGTTTCAAAACTGAACAATAAATAAGAACGAAAATTGCTTGATGAGTTGCTGAGTTTCAAAATTGAACTGGGAGAACTGGACTTTTTGTTTGGCCAAACTCACCTTGAACTCTTTCAATCGATAACATTGATCTTGGACATTTAGTTGATTTGACTATGATTTGCCGGTATTATTTTTGAGTTTCAGTACTGGTAAATATTGGGCTTTTTTTTGCCATGGCTGCTTTTTAGATATGGTCAAACTTGAGCCTTGTGGCTCAAATTTGACCATATCTAAAAAATGTTAACTATGGGCAGACAATAGCTCAACAGTCCCAAACCACCTAGATGCACAAACCAGTGTCATTTAAAGCTTCTTTCTGTCCAAAACCTCAGATAACCTTAATTCATATTTTTATTTATTGATTTATTTGTTTGTTTGGTTTTTTTAGAAGGGCAGCACCTGTTGTCTGGCTTAAACTGCTAAAAGCTGACAGACAAACGGGTGAAAAGAGCCCCAAGCCACCTCAGATGTTCTTACCAGTGCGTAAATCTACTTAAATCTTTCTGACCAAAATCTAATGGCCTGGTCGAGATTTTTTTCACCTGAAAATCTTCAAATGCAAATTATTTAAGACTAAGGCTGTTTGGCATCAAATGTGTAAGTGAGTAAGCAAGCACAAATAACAGAAATGGAAAGATCAACATGATCAGACTCCTGCAGCCAATTGTGTGTCAACACAATAAGCCTTTAAATAAAAAAGGTTATTTTCAAAAAAAGTGCAGGTGGAAATCAACAATTTGGGACAGTTTGGCACAATACTGATATTATAGAATATCTTACTGAAATTTGATATTTGAGCTGCATGGGACATATTTGGTCACATCTGTGTAAACCCTCAGTCGTCCAGGTCTGATCCATAGCAAGACGAACTTCAAATCTGTCAACTGGACCAAATCGTTGTAGGAGTGAAGACGTTTCGCTGCTCATCCAAGCAGATTCCTGTCTTTTTCAAACCTACTAACACGTTAAGACACAAAAAACTGGTTCACCCTAAGGACAAGATCCCGAGCCACAAACAAAGTAATATAGTCTATTTATTCAGTGTAGTGAAGAGTGCAGTTTTTTTTACATTGGAGAAACTAAACTGGCTACTCCACAAGAGGATGTACCAAATCGGCGTGAGAGTTCCTCTGGACCCCAGTCCGCCGTGCATCTACATCTGAAAGCCACTAACCACTCCTTTGAAGATAGTGAAGTCCAGATCTTAGCCAGAGAAAAGAAATGGTTTGAGAGGGGAGTTAAAGAAGCTATTTTTGTTAGGAAAGAGAATCCTTCTTTAAACAGGAATGGAGGTTTGAGACATAATCTCTCCCCCATCTAAATGCAACTCCATTCTTAGACCCAGAACAATGAGAACAATAGCAGGGTCGTTAAGGACTGAATAGGTTAGTTTCAGCTGAAACTGGAGACAATAGGTGTTTACAGTTTCAGTGCAGTTAGCCCCTCCCTGCAGAAAGAGTTAGCCCTCCAATGCAGATAGATATAAGGCAGTGTTCAACAGCAAATCAGATCAGAAGGTGAAGAAGCGGCTTGGATGAGTTTGGCAAACGTCTTACTCCTACAACGATTTTACAGTTGACAGATTTGAACTTCGTCTTGCTATATTTGGTCACAGTGCATTGTTTGACTAAAGTGTGCAAAAAGGCCAAATAAAACTGAAATAAAATAATATACAAGCTACAGAAACAAAAGTCCAAACTGTAATACTGTTGGATGACCACCAGGGGGTACTGGATGACCACTGGATGGCCATCCTCTGCTCTGAGTGTCATTGGTAATGAAACATTGTTAGGTCACTAAAGACCACTCAGAAGTCCTCTAAAAACGTTTATCTTCTGTTATGTGGTAAGGCCCTGTGTACAGTGGTGCACACCCACTCCCACGTGAAATTCATCTACTCAGTGCATTAAATACACTGAGTAGATGAATTTCTGTTTTGTACATATTACAGTGTGTGTGTGCGCACGTCACATCCACATACGTGTCCCCCCCTCGTGTGTATACATGCCCAAACGGGCCAACACCTTTTCCCTCTCATTTTATGGCTCAAGTGTAGATCAATTACAAATAAATGGCTCAAATTTGACTACATTTAAAAACGCTAACCATAGGCAGATGGTTGGTATTTTCAAATTTAATCATATCATAAAAATGATGAGCACAGGAATAAAATGGCTCCAAACAGCCCAAAAACACCCCACGTATACAAACACGCATACAGGGTCATGAAAAGCATCTTTCTGTCCAAAACTTCATTTTCTGGACGAGGTTTGAGGCCAAATCTGGACTAGATCTGGGGGTCTTAACTGTCTCGTTTAGGCCTGGTCTTGGGTCTGGACTAGACTCTGGACTAAGGTCCGGTCTGTGTCTGGACTCGGGTCTGGATTAGGGTCCGGTCTCATGTCTGGGTCCGGACTAGGTCTGGACTAAGGTCTGGACTCGGGTCTGGATTAGGGTCCAGTCTCGTGTCTGGACTAGGGTCTGGACTTGGGTCTGAACTGGGTCTGGACTTTGTCTGGACTCAGATCTGGACAAGGATCCGGTCTCGGCTTTGGACTCGGGTCAGGTCTGGAGATAGTCTAATTTATTTAATTGTCTGGACTCGGGTCTAGTCTTGGCCTGGACTGGATCTGGGATCGGGTTTTGACCCGGGTCTGGTCTGGGTCTGGACTAGGGTCCGGTCTCATGTCTGGGTCTGGACTAGGTCTGTACTAAGGTCTGGACTCAGCTCTGGATCTGGGATCTGGTCTGGACTCAGCTATTGGTCTGGGCTGGGGTCGGGTCTGGACTCAGCTCTTGGACTGGGGTCAGGTCTGGACTCAGCTATTGATGTGGGCCTGGGGTCGGGTCTGGACTCAGCTCTTGGACTGGGGTCAGGTCTGGACTCAGCTATTGGTCTGGGTCTGTGATCGGGTCTGGACTCAGCTCTTGGTCTGGGGTCGGGTCTAGACTCAATTCTTGGACTGGGGTCGGGTCTGCACTAAGCTCTTGGTCTTGGTCTGGGGTCGGGTCTGTTCTCAGCTCTTGGTCTGTGATCGGGTCTGGACTCAGCTCTTGGTCTGGGTCTGGGGTCTGGTCTGAACTCAGCTCTTGGTCTGGGTCTGGGGTCTGGTCTGGACTCAGCTCTTGGTCTGGGGTCTGGTCTGGACTCAGCTCTTGGACTGGGTCTGGGGTCTGGTCTGGACTCAGCTCTTGGACTGGGTCTGGGGTCTGGTCTGGACTCAGCTCTCAGTCTGGGTCTGGGGTCTGGTCTGTTCTCAGCTCTTGATCTGGGTCTGGGGTCTGGTCTGGACTCAGCTCTTGGTCTGGGGTCGGGTCTGGACTCAGCTCTTGGTCTGGGTCTGGGATCTGGTCTGGACTCAGCTCTTGGTCTGGGTCTGGGGTCTGGTCTGGACTCAGCTCTTGGTCTGGGGTCAGGCCTGGTCTGGACTCAGCTCTTGGTCTGGGGTCGGGTCTGTCAGCTCTTGGTCTGTGATCGGGTCTGGACTCAGCTCTTGGCCTGGGTCTGGGGTCTGGTCTGGACTCAGCTCTTGGTCTGGGGTCTGGGGTCTGGTCTGGACTCAGCTCTTGGTCTGGGGGTCAGGCCTGGTCTGGACTCAGCTCTTGGTCTGGGGTCGGGTCTGTTCTCAGCCTCTTGGTCTGTGATCGGGTCTGGACTCAGCTCTTGGCCTGGGTCTGGGGTCTGGTCTGGACTCAGCTCTTGGTCTGGGTCTGGGGTCTGGTCTGGACTCAGCTCTTGGTCTGGGGTCAGGCCTGGTCTGGACTCAGCTCTTGGTCTGGGGTCGGGTCTGTTCTCAGCTCTTGGTCTGTGATCGGGTCTGGACTCAGCTCTTGGCCTGGGTCTGGGGTCTGGTCTGGACTCAGCTCTTGGTCTGGGTCTGGGGTTAGGTCTACGCTTGGGTCTATGCTTGATCTGGACTCGGATTTGGAGATGATATGATTAATCTCAGTTTGGGCTGTGGCAGGTTTTTGCCCCAGACTGACTTCAAACGATTAACGATGCTCTTTTATGTACATCAGGGGGGTTTGAGGCTGTTAAGAGGCCTTTCCTGACAGTTTTTAGCTTTTTCAAGATTTGGTCAGAGAATCTGTCCTTTGGGTCTTGCTCAGAGGGATGACTGACTTACCTAAATTGAAAATCTATATCAGTTATAAATAGTTTATGCAAGTACAATTTCCTCATTATTTACACTTCTACAATGGAATAAATAGACATATTACATTTAAACAGCTTAGGGTTGTCAAAAGTATCAAAAATCAGACACTAACCGTTACTAAAACTAGTATCAAAACTAGATACTCATTTGAGCAGATATTGATATTAAAAAAGTCACATTCACAAGACAGAAATGAACCTTTCCTGAAGAGCTTTTGAATGATCTTGAGCTGTGATCGCGATTAGATTTGTGATTTATGTTTTAATAATAAGATTCTGTTCAAAGTTCATATTTTAAACATGTCCAGAAGAACTGACAAAAATACTGAAATGTGAACTGACAAAAGAATGCAAGAATCACATTTCTGAACATGTTTGTACAGATCTAAACTACTGAGTTTTCTTGCGGCATAAGACGGGAGATTTAGTTCATGAAAATTATTCTACTTCTAAAACTGCAGCCTTGGCGATTTGCTACTTATGTCAGTTCAAATTAAATTACAATTTGATTGCGATTAATCCTGCATCTTACATCTCCTCTTCCTCCTGCTCCTATGGTCCTCAGTGCCTCATCTCATCCTTCATTTTTCACCTCCTCTTTTTCTTTTCCTCTTATCACACCATCCGAGCCTCAGCTGCCTCCAAATGAGCAGAACATGCATCTGTGCTGGCGACCGGTGTGCTAACCGACCACGGGGGGGGGGGGGGGGGGGGGGCCCTTCATCACTGATGTTTATGGATGATTTGTGCTGTTTTCTGCCCGGAGGAGAGACTGAGGATGAGTGCTGATTGGAGCAACAGTATGTTAATGAGGAGAGAGACGAGGAGGAGGTCACTGGGCAGAGGAGGAAGAGAAGCGATGATGAAGAGGCCAGCGTGGACACTGAGAGCCATCGGATACACGCGTTTGTGTTCAGGGCTTCATTAGTGAGACTGAGATAAGGAGGAAAAAGTGACTGCTCTGTTAATAATATGGATTTGTAATAGAGTTGCAAGATTAATCGCAATCAAATTGAAATCACAGTTTGAATGTTCACAATTAGCAAATTGTAGATATAGAGATAACACACACACACACACACACACACACACACACACACACACACACACACACACACACACACACACACACACACACACACACACACACACACACACACACACACACACACACACACACACACACACACACACACACACACACACACAAACGACATCAAATATACAAGATGTTTTTAAAGTCTCAGTACGTTAAGTAAAAAATTTTACTACAAAGGTAATTGATCAGACATCTTAATCAGACTTGTTCTTTTGTACTCAGTGGTTTACAAAGTTGTTGTTTTTTTTTAACCTCATTTACTACACTTCTGTATAGGCACCATTAGTCACACAAAGCACATCAAGACAGTACTCGATTTCTTGCCATGTTCACCGTAGCATAGCCTCATCAGTGGTTGCAATCACACCTGTTATCTTACACTTTTAGTTCAGTAATGTCCTATATACTTGTTTGATATACGGAAGTTTTGTTGCGTCTACGTATCTGCTTTTGTCTCAGTAAATCATGATACACACTGTGCCTTCTCTTGAGGAGTAGCCATTTCTTTGAGGTTAATTCAAAAAGATGGCTCTTTAATCAACAGGATGCCTGACATACAAAAATGCAATGTGATTAAAAACTTTTGTGTAACCACTGAGTATAAAAGAACAAATCTAACCCTGGAAAACCCAAGAATCCTATTTTTCTTTGGAAAATTCTGAACATTGCATTAAATTACTGCTATAAGTTCATTGAACACTGAAATATCCACTTTTTCAATTTTACCCTTTATTCCCTAATTTAGGATCAGGGCCAAATTTGACCCACTGGGCTCACTATTTTATCCAAAAAGAATATAAAAATGTATTCTTCTAGATATTCTAAATAAATAGCTATTAAATAAAAAAAAAAAAAAAAAAAAAAATAATAAAAATATTATATTCATCCTCTAGGTATCAGCCAGAAGTGGCACTCAGGGCTTTTCGAATTTTTTGAATTGAAATTTGACATTTTTTTTGTTTGTTTTGTTTGTTTGTTCATTTTGGGTAGCAGAAATTAACTGCGGCCAAATTTCACCCTGTGGGTTCTCCAGGGCTAATTAATATATCTTATCACTTGCCTTTGTAATTCAATTGTAACACTGTAAAGAGACTTTATGGACATTCTGTATATGAAACTAACAAAAAACATCAAGTAACTCAACTAAATATTTTTTATATTTTATATTCAAGTTCCTGGGAGTATCCACCCTTTGCTTTGTTGACAGCGTTGCAAACCCTTGGGCTTCTTCACTTCTTCACTCTTCACTGTCAACTATGAAGTGAGAGAGAACATCAAGGAATGCCAAGAGTCTACACCAGGGCTCAAAGGGTGACTTTTTCTATTAAATCAATGTATCTTTATTATTATCAGTTTTATTTTTTTTTTTTATTTACTACATTCCACATGTGTCATTCATGGTTTTGATGCTTCAGTGAGAATCTACAGTGTCAATCATCATGGAAATAAAGAAGAAACATAAGTGAAAAAGTGTGTCCAAACATTGACTGGTCGTGTGCATGTACAGATATAGATAAGACTGACTTTGAGCGGAGACGTGTTATTTTACTGCAGTAGGACTTGTCTCTGCAGCATTTCCGCTTTCATTACATAGTGCAGGGATAATGAGGCACTTTGGAGGCAGCTTGAGGGTGTGTGTGTGTGTGTGTGTGTGTGTGTGTGTGTGTGTGTGTGTGTGTGTGTGTGTGTGTGTGTGTGTGTCAGTGTTTACCTCTCCTCATTTTTACCTTCAGCAGCTACAGGAGACTGTTCTGTTCACTAAGACGTACCTCACCAGTGCAGTACCATCATCAAAGAGCCTGTGTCTGCACTTTATGCCTTAGTACACTATTTTAAAATTGCACTGCGTAACTTTTCTAGCAGAGGATACACCACCTGCTTGACTCCATTAAGAGGTCATAGCTTTGCCTAAAAATTTCCACAGCAAGGCATTAAAAACTTATCAAACCACCTGGAGATACGCAGATATATTGATAAGCCACCAGGCAAAGTCACGCGTCAGATCTGTGGAGAGGCAACCCAGCTCACAGTAAGAATGCATGTTTTTCACAGTAGTTTATCGCAATAAAAACACTATAACATGCTTTATCACTCTGTCTACCTCTCCAATGCTCTGTTCCACCTTGTGATGTCATGAAGTGGCCATTTTTGAAGATAACCTTTTTACCTTTACTACAGGAGAGATTGGCAATTCCAGGGTTGGAATGATCCAAATGATTCTAGTGAAGGTGTGTGGAGTTTAAAAACACAGTGGAGCACTTCCTGTATTACCACATGACATCATAAGGTGGAACAGAAACACAACTCCAGGTCTGTTTGTGATGAGGAAACAACATTATAACATAAATCAGAAAAATAGCGTAATATTTACACTTTAAATGCCAAATTGTGGGACATTCTCCTCCACCATCACACTCAGAACATCCACCTAAACGCACTCTCTCTTCCTTCTTTTGCTTTTGTCTGCACAGCCGCTACCTTTTGCAGCAGCAGAACCGCCAACCTCCTCAACTCTCCTCCTCCTCCTCTTCACCACGTCCAATGTCAAAATACAAAATGAAAAGTCCATGGTCATGTGACTGTTGGAAAGCTTCATTTTAAGCCAAATTTAACTTTTTTGACCTCTCAGATGTTGTTTTAGGAGGGTTCTGATGTTTTTTTCTTCTTCTGTTTTACTACATTTTCAGGAAACTGTTATAATATTGCAAAGTTTGAACCAATTTGGAGCAGAATTTGTGTATTTGTACTCACTTTGTCTGAACAGGTATTTAGAACATTTAAACATCCATTTGCAGAACTGATTGCTTACTCAGACCCACACCAGACTTGAATAAAAATTGTATTTTTGGGGGTTACTTTCAAAGGTAATTTCACCATTCATTTTAAATCACGAAAAGAGCAGAGTAAAGCTATCTCATTGTGCCTCTTGTTTCTGCTCTTAGCACATCACACATCTGTCTTTTGCAGTGCGTTCTCTCACTGAGCTCCTCCGAGGCTCCATCCAAACCCCAAACTCAATCTGGCCCTTCAACACCACACTAACTTGATCAGCGGCCAATTTATGGAGCGCACCAAGCCACTGGCCCTGTGATGCCTCCGGATCTGTCTAATGTGATCAGAGCTGTGATCGGAGGAGGAAGAGGAGGACGAGGTGCACCGGGAGGCCAAGGCACAGCGGAGGACAGGACACCAGGTGTGTGTACTGCAAAACTGAGTCACTTTAAGATGCGTCAATTCAGAATGCAAGTATTTATCTTGTTTTGAGTAGTTTGGATTCAGTAGTTTCCAGGCACTGCACTATATTGTTCAGTGTAACAGTACTGAACTTGAGTAAAAGTTTTTATTCCTCTCCCCACTGTGAGTAAGTGACAAAAGCTTTATGCTGACAATGTGAAATGAGTGGAACATTTGTCTTTGCTCTGCTCCTTCAGATATGATTTAGTTTGTCTCATTTCTGTGTCTGTTTATTAAAAATACATGATTTTGTGATTAATTTACTGTTTTATACTTCAAATTACATTAACTTCAAATTAGATGTTACAACCAGAAAATTACCCTTACAATTACTTTTACTTGAGTGGTAGTTTCCCCAAATACTTTTTCCCCATCTTTCTTAACCCACTACTTTGTACTTCTCCTTGAGTAACATTATTTAAAACAGTGGTTCTTAACCTTGTTGGAGGCACTGAACCCCACCAGCTTCATCTGCACATTCACCGAACCCTTCTTTATCGAAAAATAAAATGTGATTTTTTTCAAATTCAAGACATAGGTGAGTTTTACTGGTCACAAAATGAACCGTGCATTAACATCACTGTGTTCAAAGAACAAATACAATGCATGAACTCACAACAAATCACATACAAACCTTTTCACAAAGACATGACCTTTTTTAATACTACCACACTGAAATGATTTTAATTTTTAACCTTATGTATTCTAATAATGAACTTTATGCTATTTTATATTTTAACATTTTAACACACATCCATCACCTAATTTCCATCAGGTACAACAATAATGAATATTTACTGCAAATCAGTGACTTCTGCTGTTGCCTTTGAGAGACCAGTTCAGAAATGCGGCTTCACCTTGTGCCACTCTCATGTCATTTTCACAGCAAAGTCTGTTCTGTGTCTCATGTCGTGAAAACAACACATCGAGCGGTGCATTTGGCGAATTGAGACACGGCATCAATACGAGAAATGCACCTTCGATGTAGTGTTCAAAGTGCGGGTCGAAGTACCGCACGACTTAAATGCGCTGTTCGAACGGCGGTCCGTGAGTCTATTGGCGGTGACAGAATCTGACGCTATATAGTTAAAAAATAAATCACACGACAAACCATCACGACAGTCACAAGTTGACACTGAGTCACTAAATTCTGTGCAGCACAGACTGGCCAAGCAGCGTGATCACCTGCAGCCAGTGATGGACAAGCGTCTCATCACGAATCATATGAGTCGGTGCGTGTCTTGACCTCCGCTGAACCCCTGAGACTGACTCACCGAACCCCGAGGGTTCAATCGAGCCCAGGTTAAGAACCACTAATTTAAAAGTAACTGTACTTTTGAATAGAGTTTTTGGCTTCTCTACCCCCCTCTGCTGGTGGACAGGAGGCAGAGAGTGACGTGCGCCTGGGCAACACTTCTATAGCTCCAACTGCTGCTGTTGGAGAGTCTTATTCTCATGTGATGGGAGGCAGTGTGTAGTGGGTTAAACACTTGTCCATAAATAGAGGGTAATGATGAGTGTGTTTCCCGTGTTGACGTCTTTCCCTCAGGGATTATGTGAAGAGGAGCTCCAGGTAGAGCTGCTGCTCCTCCACATGACGACATAAGGTGGCTCTGATATCTGAATGTGATTCTTGATTTTACCCAATAACACATTTCTGTCAGTGATAAAGACAGACCAGTCATTTTTCCTTCTGTGCCACAAGTGCTCTGAAAACATCACCCACCTTAGCCTGAATACAGTGTGTGTGTGTCTGTTTTGGTGGAAGAGGGACAGATGGCACAGATTGGCAACCTCACTTGTGTCAGTCTGTCCCAAGGCAGCTGTGGCTACAGCTGTACTTACCATCAAGTTTGGAGTGAATGAATATGAAGCGTTCTTGGACGTACAAAAAGTGCTAGACCAAGTCGAAGCAGTACTGTCATTACTGAACAGTGAAAGGTACTTGTGAAAGTATAATGCATATGTGTTTGTATTAATTAACTTATGATTTAGCTGTTCACTAAATGATCCACTGGAGTAGCTACATTTTGAGTAGTGCCAATACAGGCATTCTGGTTCTGAATGGCATTTGGCTGTAACTCTGACACAGCTAAAACATATATGGGATAGTGGTAAAGAGGACCAGTAATAAGTGTGCTTATTTATGAGGAACAGGCTCATCATTGCAAGATGCCCCTCACTTGACCAGATCCCAGCTTGTCGCACAGCTCACCTGCCCCGTCAGAGAAAGACAGCACCAGTTTAAGAAAATGCTTTTATTGACATCTGAAAAAGCCTTTAAAGCACAAAGATAGAAAGACTCTGGGACTAAAAAGGTGGAGTTGCACATTGTGCTTGTAGCAGTCTGTGTCTGCAGTCACAGCCCCGAACCGTAAACAGTTATTGCATAAGTCCACCAGGGGGCGCCAGCCCCAGTGAGTCTATCAGAGGAACAACTGAGAAACTCTTAAGAACTCAAGTCAGAAGTGAAGCTCTGTGGGCTGGGACACAGTGAGGTGATAGCAGCTCTACTCCACATCCTACACGTTCTACAAGAAACAATATTTGTGCTTTTGTCTACCTAACAAAACCTCACTAATCTGAAGTCATTTAAAATAAAATAAAAATATGAAGAAAATAATTGATACTTTGCAGCTGATGTCATCAACATTGCCTGTGGGTGTGATGCTAACTGTAAGATCTGCTCTGTCTGAAGCTCTGTTAAACTTTAATCTGAGCTTTATTTTAACACAGTCTGACCATAAAGAGCCGACATTGTTTGAAATACAACAGGTGAGATGATTTGTGCTGTTAAACAAGTCCCTCTCAAATAACACAGTAACAAGCTAGCTAGCATTAGCTAACAGTTTAGTCACGCTCAAGTTTTTGCTGAAAATCAAACAGGAGCACGAACACCTGTATTGATCACAGGCTTAAATCAATTTTGTATTTTTTACAAGGTTTTCAAACTATCTTACAACTTTTTTTGACAGTGTTTGCTAATGTGTGCATTGTGTCACCATGGTACCTGCTAAACATTTCGCCATAGAGATATATGTGGAACACCCCCAGTGCGGTGTCACTGCAAAGTATCAATAGAATACCCCTGTCTTATGAATATATCCTCTAGTGCACATTCATACATGAATCATCATTCGCTAAGGCTAACCCCTGTAGCACAGTGGATGTTTTCAGGGAACTGGGCCCAACAACCAAGACTAGTTTGTTCAAATAACCCCAAAAAATGAATTCACGACCAAGATGATGTCCAGGTCTCTGATACATCCACCAGCTGCACACAATCATTTAATATAAGCACATTTCACAATCACATCACTGTGGCATCTGTAATAAACCCTCTACATGTCATGTTCCATAGGGCAGTGTTTATGTGTTTGTCCTTTCACAAGTTTCATTGAGTCCTACACTTTGGTAAACATCAGTTTTTAGAGTACATGTAACCACTGACCCAGGCCAATCACATCATCACAATAGACTTTAGCATCTCTATATTTACCACGATTGCTAGCTTTCAGATTGTAAAATGTGAGTCAGGAGAGCTGGCCACTTAGCCACTGAGAAGCAGAACCGGGGCTGTGCAATTGAAATTTAGATCAAATGAAAATCCAATAGTTTGAAATGGTCAGCTAATGATCAGCTTGGGGTGTTTTTAATAGAGAGGTTTAAAACCAATCCTCTGTCAGTAAAAGCATGTGGTTTGGAGCAGATGCAAGACTCTGGAGAGTGAAATGTGACAATTTTATGTGCTAAATGGCACTAATAAGTGTCTCTAGTTAATTGTATGTACATTATCATTAGAGGCCATTTTTATGTGTTTTTAATGATCAAAAATAAAATAAAACTGAAAAATCATGTTTGATCAATGCAAGGGAAAAATGTATTTGGCTGCCAACCACCTCCATGTTTTTACATGTGAAGAGCTACTGATGTCACGATACTAAAATTTTAAACTCTATTTCAATACTAAGGAATACACTTGATAGTCAATATTGATTCTTTTAACATTAAATGGTAGTACTTTGTTTTCTATCACCATGTGGCCTTATGTCTGTGTAATCCCCCAGTCGTCCAGGTAGGTTCCATAGTGGTCCATGGGCGTATTCTAGTCTTCTACTTTGTTTTACACTTTTTCTGTTACAGCTCAAGATCATTCTAAAGCTATTCACGGAAGGTTCATTCCTGTCCTTTGAATATGATTTTTTTAGTATTGATACCTCCTCAAATGAATATCTAGTGTCGATATTAGTTTTAGTATCAATTAGTATCTGATTTTCGATACTTTTGGCAACCCCATGAAGAGCTCACATGATCAAAATCTATGTGCAGTTTAGTCCAGACCAGTCTTCCTCCTGGTGAAGATTGGAGCTTCTCTTAAGACAGAAAAGGCTTGTGTAGTGGTGTTCATTCAGAGGAAAAGACGGTTCAATATCAATACTTTTGCAATATTTTGTGCAGCCCTGGTTTGGATGGTGGAAAGGTTGGTTTGTGCCAAGTTGACTTTGTGTTGTGTTTACAGAAACATTTGCACAGAAGCATCACTAATCATCATACAGTGATTGACAGGTGAGATGCTCCTTATTCTGTGTTTCGGCAAATTATTTTTTAAAATGGAGGTTCAGTTATCTGTAGTTACATGATTTCTGAAGTTATGGGATTACTGAAATGTCACATAAACAGTTAAATGTGATAAGATTTCGTTCTGATTTTAAGGTTTTAACAAGGATAATTATGCAAAAGGGGGTAAACTAATGGGGAAATAACAAATATAGAAAAAAGTAACTTTAAAATGAATTGTCTTCCAAATACAACAAAGTATGTAGTATGTCCCTTTTCTCAGATCTGCTGGACTCGGCTACAGTAGCAATATCACAGGATTATCCTTTAGGTCATTATTTAGGTTATGTCTAAATAGTGACCTACCCACAGGTAGAAATCAAATGCCCTGTCCAAAGTGTGTGAGAAGTCTATGACCTTCACCTAGAGAACATAAAGAACTGATAGTAAACGCAAATATTCACTCTGCTGTAACACTTTGAAAATAACACGTAAACTCCTCCCTCATAAGCCTTACCTGAAGACACAGAGCACACCTGTGGTTGGGACCATGCGTCTGTGTTCCACTGAAACATTCACTGTCCCACTGTTTGTGATATGAGGAGGGATTTGGTGCAATGTGAACAAAACCAATTTATCATTTATCATTTAAAGAAAATGAAAGTATTTTGTTAGAGGATTTTTGGCAACATTCTCTACTGATAATTCATAATTTATTTACTCTTATTTACAATGTTCCTGATTTTAATAATCTATGTAAATATTGTTTTCATTTGTAAAAAATACAATCTGAAAGATCACCGCAAACAAGATGAAAATGAAATCTGATGTAACCATGATGCCCTCCCATAGTCTCACAGAAGACACTACACTAGGCTTGTCACAGTACAAACCCCAGCTCATGACTGGCTCTGTGTGAGCCTACCACAGTCTATCTGCTGTCAGGGGCGCCCACTACCGTCTGCTTTCTGGAGGACAATCTAGTTGTGCTTGGCCCGGATCCCTTTTAAATAGCCTTTCCATCGCCTGACCACATCCTTGAAGATGGGGGCATTGTCGATGGAGGCGAGCAGCTGCAGCTGGTTGATGTGCGTGGTGTGGTAGTCCCAGCGGGCTAGGTTGGGAGCAGTGCCTAAGATAAAGTGTCTCAGGTCATAGATGCTGCCTGAGCCTGTGTCGTACAGCGGGAGCATGGCCTTCAGAGAGTCCATGCCTCTGCTGAAGAGCTGGGCTGCCTCTGCCCCCCTCTCCCCAGCGGTCTCTGTCACATCGTACAGCCCGAGCAGTGAGTAGATGAAGCCATTTAGCACGAAGGAGCCGGGGGTGGTTGGGTACTCCTCATACCAGTCGTACTTGTTCATGAAGACTGCTTTGACCCCGTGCTGTGCAGATGGCACCTTGTAGGGCCCCACAGCTTTGAGGGCAGAGTTCAGGTAGCTCTGGTCTTTAGTCAGCAGGTAGGCCCGTACCAGGGTGGACATGGCCTGGCCCTGGGCCATGGCAGAGTACCAACCGGGCTCCAGAGGTCTGAACCCGTCCCCCAGCTTCCGGGTCACCATGATGGGCCAGCCTCCACGCTCGTCCTGGTTCCTCACTAACCAGTCACTGGCAGCGAAGAAGGCCGCCATGTGAGCTGTGGTGGAGATGGTCACATTGTCCACAAAGCCGCGGCCGTGGAGGACCAGACGCAGCACCCGCCTGGGCATGATCTGTGAGCACAAGAAACACATGTCAGCTCATCTGAAGCAGTATGTACTTAAATACATACTGGTATGTACAAGTCATTTCACTTTTGGCAATGATTTAAAGTCATTAAAACTATATTTGACCAATATCTCACACAAAACTATCCTTTGTTCCTTCTGAAATACAGTTCAAAATGGACTATAGCACAGGACCAGACCTTGGTGGCCTTTACAGCCTTGGTGTTGGACAGCCCCACGCCCTTTCTCAGGTCTGTGAGCAGGTCTCTGGTCAGGGTGCTCCAGGCAGCGCGGGGTCCAATGCCGTAGGTGATGTCATGGTCCCTGAAGGTGATGAGCTGGCTGCTGGTCACATAGTGGATGGTGAATGGGGGGCCCTTCTCAGTGGTCTCCAGGACCACGGACACGCTGCCATTGGAGCTGAACTTCAGGTCCAGACTCAGGATGAAGTCTTTGGAGTTCCCCAGCTGCAGAGCCACACCCTCAGAGGAGTCTGGAACACACAGGGAGAGGTGTGATTTTATTAAGGTACATGATTAAGATGCACTTTAATGTCCCCATGGGGAAATGCATCATCTGCATGTGACCCATCATTTAATGCCGCTGGGGCAACCTGTTAGGAGGAGAGTGTGAAAATGTACCCAATAGTTAGGAGTATTAAGTGAAGCGCGTAGGATGCTAAAAGACTTGGTATGGTTGAAACCAAAATACTATTATATATTTTGTCTTAAAGTCATCATAAATAAAATTAAAAGGCATAGTTATTTGAGAAAAAAAAAGAAAATTATGATCGATCAATACACATATTTTTGCCTTTTTGCTATATTGCCCAGCCTCACTTGTGTAACTGATTTGATGCCAGCCTCTCCCTGTGTGGAGGATACAGGAGAACTTCCTGGTTTCCTTGCTTATGTAGAAAGCTTAAGTGGCACAAAACACCTAAACTCTGCCAAAACCACATTTCAAATATAGCTGCTAAACTGGGCACCTGGAGAGCTAAAGGGGAGAGTGGGGTGTTTATAATCAAAAACACCTGGCTGTAATCAGGGCAGTCCTGAGTGATGTCACCAATTATTGGAAATTGCAGAGGCCACTGAAGAGAGCACACACTTGGATTTAGACATTTTTAACCAGAAAATTGCTGACTTACCTAGTTTGCACTAAAGTTGCCAAAAACTACTAAGAACACTATATAATACTATTATAACACCAAGTACACAGTGTTTAGTGCCACATTAAACAACCTCACCCTCATTAAATGGGAACAAATCCAGAGGTTTTTCAGGTAAAATTTACATTATATTTTTTAGTATAAGCACAAAATATGTATTTGGCCTGTCACATTTAAAGCACTGTATATACCCAGGCAGAAAAATAAAGCAAACATATGTGGTGTCCTATGAGCAGGTTTGTGAGAGCAGTCTAAGGTAGAGGAGGTATTTTTAGCAGAGTGATAGCAGCCTGTCTCCATCTGTCTCCTCGCAGACGCTCTGATGGATGAGCCCAGCCGCTGTAGCCAGGCTTTACCGGACTGAGGTTTTCTTACAGCACAGGGTCAGCGCAGGGTCTGAGGTTTGGACAGAGAACGCTGGACATGATCAGGAAGAGAGAGACAGAACATGAACTTTTGAGTTTTGTCATGACCTATGTTAGAAATTTTGAGTGGTATTTTTCACTATTAAATGTGTCATAGCAGGTTACAGTGGTAGATTCATAGTCATAGAGACATCTAGAAATGTTAATATCTAGAAGTGTTAATACGAAGAAAAATAACAAGGCAATGGAAAATATGTCATAATTATATTGCTTGTTCATTACTAAACGGGTTAAAATAATGCAAAGCGGAGAGTAAATGAAGAATACAGTGGTGAATACAGAGTGTGAGAAAGTTATCGACTTGAGAAACTTCTCCTCATTGTGCCTGCACGAATCCGTGTGTGCTCTGAATCAGCTACAAATCTCTTAATAGTACGATGATCACGCTTATGTTTTCGTGAAATATCTAAGGTTTTCATACCTTGTTCAAGGTATTCACCTATTTCACGCTTTTCAGCAGATCTAGAGAGATCCTTTTGTCTTTCCCATATTGCTTGAAAATGTTAGTCTGACACCACAAGTAACTGCAAAAATAAATAATTTAAAAGAAAATGTATTTAATTCATTTATGAACATTATTATTCTGGTTTGTTCTAAACAATGACTAACACAGGTTGTGGTAAATGTACTGAAAAACTATCACTGAAAAACAAGGTATTCATCATTGCACTAAATCCTATGTGATGTGAATACGAAGAGTTCTACCATCTCCTTTGCAAGTCTGACAAAAAGTTTTACTAATTATAGTCAGTGCTCAAAAGAGAAAACTTTGGTCCACTTTTGGAGTTTTACAGTTTGCATTATTTCCCATGCACAGCTTCATAGTGTTTGTACAGAGAGTCTGCAGTCTCCCATGGACTTGGATCTACAGGGAGTACACCACTGATGTGTCACTGCAAACACAGCCTAATGAGCAGGCAGAGGGGAGCAGAGAGGAGCAGAGAGGAGAGACAGGAGCAGAGAGAAGACAGGAGCAGAGAGAAGACAGGAGCAGAGAGAAGACAGAAGCAGAGAGAAGAGACAGGAGCAGAGAGCAGAGGAGACAGAGCAGCAGAGAGCAGAGAGACAGAGACAAGAGCAGAGGAGACAGGAGCAGAGGAGAGACAGGAGCAGAGGAGACTGAGGAGCAGAGACAGGAGAGAGAGAGACAGGAGCCCAGAGAGGCGACAGAAGCAGAGAGGAGATAAGCTGAGAGAGAGAAGAGAGACGGAGGAGCAGAGAGAGAAGAGACAGGAGCCCAGAGGAGATAAGCTGAGCTGAGAGGAGGAAGAGAGACAGGAGCAGAGAGAGACAAAACAGAGCAGAGAGAGAGAAGAGACAGGACAGGAGGAGAGAGAGACAGGGCAGAGAGGAGAGGAGACAGGAGCAGAGAGAGAGAGACAAGAGCAGAGAGAAGAGACAGGAGCAGAGAGGAGAAGAGACAGGAGCAGAGAGGAGAGAAGAGACAGGAGCAGAGAGGAGAGAAGAGACAGGACCAGAGAGAGGAGACAGAAGCAGAAGAGAGAGCAGAGAGAGAGAGGAGAGAGCAGAGAGGGAGACGGAAGCAGAAACTACAGGAGAGGAGAGGAGACAGGAGCAGGAGCAGAGGCCATAGACGACATAGGAGCAGAAGTCGACAGAAGCAGAGAGGAGACAGGACAGGAGCAGAGGGAGGAGGAGACAGGAGCAGATGTGAGAAGATGTGAGAAGACAGACAGGAACAGAGAGGAGTAGTTGAGAGGAGTAGACGAACACGAGCAGGAGTAACAGGTGCAGAAAGGACAGGCGCAGAAAACAGGCGCAAGATGACAGGATCAAAGAGGAGACGAGAGGAGCTGACGGCAGGAGCAGAGAGAAGATGACAGGAGCAGTGTTATGCATCTGCCTACTGCGTCTCAGAGACCAGAGCTCGGTCCAGAGCCAGGGCTTCATTACAGATCACAAATTCTGCTTTGGTTTTTGTATTTTACGTACAATGCCTGGTACTTTCTGAAATGATGAAATTAATTGGGCCTAAAGGGACCGTCTTCTTTGAACCAGAGCTGGAGCTGAATATGGCCCAAAGGAATGGATTTGCAAAAGAATGAATTATGAAATAAAACAGGAATAATGAGAACTATTTATTATATGTGTTTAACCCATTTGGGGCATTTATTTACCATAATCACCATAATGTATTCAGTTAGTGTCAATGATTTTCACTGTCTTAAACAATTGAAAAACAGAACTAGTTGATTTTAAATAGTCTGCAGTGGTACAAAGTTACTCCTCACTTAATTTATACGTTTGGTCCATCCGTAGACAATGTATGTGTACTGGGGCAAGGCAAATTTTACTCAAGTATATGAAAAAATCAGGTGCAGGCCCTTTAGATTGTGACAAGGATAAGATCACGACACAACTATAGCATGAGAACAGGTGTAATATCAAACCACTTGTTAATACCACATCATTGACGTCAAACAGTAAACGGCCAACTCAAAGACGACACGCTTTTAGTCCTACGTGAGTAATATATGGTCCAGTGTAACAGTACTCTTACTTGAGTAAAAGTTTTGGTTCCTCTTCCCACTGTAAGTACGTCTACAAGTGACAAAAGCTTCATGTTGACAATAAGAAATGATTTGAACATTTGTGTTTCTTGCACCGCTCCTTCAGATAAGTTAAGTGAGGAATAACTTTGGACCACTCCGAACAATTAAAATGACCTTGTTCTGTCTTACACATTTTAAGAAAGTAAAAATCATGTTCAGTGCCTTTAATCCACCATTTGTCCTTACTTTTCTGTCCTCCAGTTTTGGAGCCATTTCAACTCTCTTGCTCTCTCTCTTCTCATTCAGTCCTCCCATTGTCACAGCCCCAAAACATAACCCCATTCTTCTGTTTTTTTACACCACAACATGGCACCCGGCCCGGAGACTTCAGAGAGCCATCCACAAAGCCCTAGTAACGTCAAGCGCGAGAGAATGAGATGCGGAACTGAAGAAGAGGAGGTGGTGAGATGAGAGGAGGAAGAGAAGGAGGAGGAGGATGAAGGAGAGAGCAGATACTGTGAGATGAGAGGAGGAAAAGGAAGAGGAGGAAGGAGAGAGCAGAGACTGTGAAACGAGATGAGGAAGAGGAGGAAGGAGAGAGCAGAGACTGTGAGATGATAAACAAGATGAGAAAGAGGAGCAGAGACTGTGAGATGAGAGGAGGAAGAGGAGGGGGAAAGAGATTGTGGAGGGAGAGGAAGAAGAGGAAAAGTCCTTCTTTTCTTCTTTGTCCTCTCCTTTCACAGGGGAGTAGGAAAAAGAGAGCCAAGACTCTGAGACGACAGACGAGATGAGGAAGAGGAGGAGGGAGAAGAGAGCATAGACTGTGAGGCAAGAGACGATAGATAGATAGATAGATAGATAGATAGATAGATAAGAACTTTATTCATCTCCAAGGGAGAAATTCAGGGATCACGAGATGAGGAAGAGGACCTGAGGCTATGAGACGAGAGGAGGAAGAGGAGGAAAGAGAGAACCGAGACTGTGAGAAGAAGAGGAGGAGGTGGTGGAGAGGACGGGGGTGCCCGATGATGATGAAGAGGAGGAGGAGGTGGTGGTGGAGAAGGAGGAAGGAGAGAACCCAGACTGTGAGACGAGATGATGAGGAGGAGGAGGTGGTGGAGAAGGACGAAGGAGAGAGCCCAGACTGTGAGACGAGATGAGGAAGAGGAGGAGGTGGTGGAGAAGGAGGAAGGAGAGAGCCCAGACTGTGAGACAAAAAGAGGAAGAGGAAAAGAAGGAGGAAAAAACAAAAGAGGAGGAGGAAGAGGAAGGAGAGAGCCGAGAATGTGAGACGGAATGAGGAGTAAGAGGAGGAAGTGGAAGGAGAGAGCCGAGACTGTGAGACGGGAGGAGGAAGAGGAGGAGGAGGAGGAAGGAGAGAGCCAGTCAGGCAGGGGCCGGCCAGCACCACGGCCCTTTAATGCACTCACAAAGCCATTACTTAAGGCAACGCACAGAGTAAGTGGATTTGTACTGTGGCCCCACGATTACCCCAGCATCAATAACAGAGCAGACGGAAACGCACGGAGGAGGGGAAAGAGGGGAGGAGAGGTGAGAGGGAGGAGAGAGGAGAGGAGGAGACAGGGGTGAGGAGCAAAAAAGGACTGGAGAGAAAGAGAAATGGACAGAAAGCAGGAGAGGAGAAAAAGAGAGGAGAGTGGGGATGAGAAAGTAGGGGATGAGAGGTGTGGAGGAGAGAGGAGACAGAGGGAGGACAGGAGGAAAGTGGGAATGAGAGAGTGGGAAGAGAGAGGAGAAGAAGATGGGAGAAGAGGGGAGGGGGAGAGAGAGAGAGAGAGAGAAAGAGGGAGGGAGAAGAATGGGGATTGGAGAGAGGAGAAAGAGGAGAGGGGGGAAGGGAGGGAGGAGAGTGGGGAAAAAGAGGGGGGAGAAAAAAAGAGAGGGGATAAGAGAGAGGAGAAAAAGGAGAAAGGGAGGAGAGGGAGAATTGGAGAGAGGAGAAGGAGGAGAGGGGGAGAAGACAGAGGGGAGGGGAGTAGAAAAGGGGGAGAGAGAAGGGAGAGGGGATTAGAGGGAGGAGAAGGAGGAGAGAGGGAGGAGAGTGAGAATTTGAGAGAGGAGAAAGAAGAGAGGGAGGAGAGACAGAGGACGGTGGGGATTGGAAAGAGGAAAAGGAGGATAGAGGGGAGAACAGGAGGGGGAGAAAAGGGAGAGAGGGGAGAGAGAGTGGAGAGAGAGGAGGCGATGCTGGGCTTTTCAGTAACCGCCCAGACAGATGCTGAGAACACATATACACAAGTTCAAATTTAGTGGAATGAGCATATTGCATTAAGTCAACCAGAAAATATATCCCCAATTGTCCCTATTATTCATGATTCATTTTTGTTTAGTTTTTACTTGTCAACAAGAATGCCTCCTATCTTGTTTTAGTCCAGTTTTAGTCATAACATATTACTTTTTAATTAGTTTAACTCAAAGTATAAATATGATGTTGAAAAAAAAAAAAACATTGACAAAATATTTTTTAATGCTACATGAAAGTAAATGGACAGAACCAGCACACACACAACTATGGAAATGATTCTACCACACACACACACACACACACACACACACACACACACACACACACACACACACTTCACACACACACTACACACACACATACACTACACTACACCTACACACATACACTACCCTACACTACCACTACACACATAAAACCACATTACACTACACACATACACCACACTGCACGCACACAACACTACACATACACTACACTCCACTACCAGTCCAAAGTTTTTTCTCTTGACTGACCTTTTTCAATGTATTTTTTTGTTTAAGTTTAAGTTTACCCACTTTGTACATTTCATATATACATACAGAAGACGTCAAATATGAAGCAAGACTAAGGATTTATACAGCAAAATAATGTATATAACTCAACACATTTAAAAAATATATTTATTCAAATCCTCAGAGTGTCCACCCTTTGCTTTGTCTGTAAACCCTTGGCCTTCTCTCAATGAGCTTCAGGATGAAGTCTCTGGAATGGTTTTCATGTCACAGTTGTCAGGGTCAAGAAATGCAAAGCAGTGATCAAAGCAAAGGGTGGCTATTAAAAAAAAAAAAACAAAACAAAACAAAACTTAACAAGTTTGAAGTTATTTCGAGTTTATCTTTAGTTTGCAACAGTCCACATGTGTCATTCATAGTTCTGTTGTGTCATTTACATTACATCAGGATCTGAAAATGAAGTCATCCACCTCTTGCTGGGACTGTTCAGCCTAATCTGTGTTGGGTGCAGTTTTTCTTAAAAAATACACCTTGTAAACAGGGAGGATTTATGTGGCACATGTGTTAGGCTTTAAGCACATATGCAGCGGTATATTCACTCTCTTATGTTCCAGAAGCTTGAATAAAAATGATTCATAACAAAATAAAAGACAATGCAAGGTTTGTGTTTTAAATAAGGTGTGAAGAAGAATTTCAGCTAATGTAAAAATAGACCTGTATTGTCTCACTTTCCTCAAAACCCACGCCGTATTCACAATTATAATTTCATCTTCAGATTGATTTGACAGCATAGCACATTTGTAACAGATTAGTCCAGGAAACTTTGGTATTTTCAGCAGTTTTCAATGACAAAAATCCTGTGACAAAAAAAAAATAAAAGATAAAAAATCTAATTAAGGAGCAACCCCACAAGTTGAAAATGGCACTAAAGTTAAAGGTCCTATATTAAGCAAAATTAACTGTTATGAGGTTTATGCTGTTACTTTCTTAAAAACATACCTGGAGTTGTGTTTATTTCATTCACACATGAGTATCGTAAATTTCGGACTATAAACTGCTACTATTTTCCCACGCATTGAACCCTGGGGAGAATACAACGGTGCGGCTAATTTATACAGTTTTCCTGACTAATGGCCACTGGAGGGCACTCTCTAGCAGTAAACGCAAAAGTGAGATATGCGTGGGTAAAAATTACGCACTGAAGAATACACTAGTTTTGATTTTGAACTGTCACTTTTGGGATCATGCACACACACCCTCATCATGGAAAACACAAAGAAATGCAAATGATGCAGTTTTTAAGTTAAAGGCCATGGATCTGTCCATCAAAGAAGGAAATAGAGCCACTGCATGTAAGCCTGGCATCAATGAACTGATGGTGCGGCAGTAGAGGGAAGAACTTGAAATGTGAAAAGACGACAAAAGCTTTCAGAGGAAATAAAAGCAGATGGTCGGTGCTGTTTTATTTCTGAACAAGCAGGTATGTTCATCCCGTGTTGATGGCATGTTGGTGCCATAGTGCTGATTTTCAGGCACAGTTTGGAAAAAAGTGTGTCTTAAATTAAAACTCAAAAGAACTTCATCTTTCTTTGTAAATATCGCATGGTACAACATATTTGTAAAATGCAGCTTATATTTCTTTTAAAATTTTGCTGCGTGACCTATATTCAGGTAAAAACACAGTGGAGCACTTCCTGTATTACCGCATTACCTTCACAAGATGGAACAGAGTGTTTTCTGTTTGAGAGAAGAACTATGCAGGGGTTCTTTTGATAAAAACTTTAGAAGCCTGTCAATTTAAAGCTTCAGTATTTTAAATTTCTGGAGATGGATATGTTTCATGCCATACTGTTGAAGTTTAGAGCAAAAGGAACGACATCTCCATGAAAACAAGCCGGAGAGTCAGATATGTGAGGACGCATGTTTTATTGTGCAATAAACACAAACATGAAGATGCTTTTATTTGACTGTATTTTTTTGGATAAAAAGTTCCATACTGTGTCTTTTCATACTCTGACATGAAGATTCTCTCTTGTAATTCTAGACCATGACTTATACAGGAATAGATATCAAGCCCTACTTAGCCCAGGTCAATGCTACAACAACCTATAGCGCATTTAAATCACTAGACATTCCATCTGTGGTCCACATTAGCTTTGGTACAGAAAACAATACTTGCTTTTTATAGTCAATGCTGGAATACACTGGCAGCGACAGATATTGCAAATTATACCAATATTCTGGGTCACAGCGAAGAGCCAAATCCTATAAAAGGCCGGCTGCAGCTCATCACCATACATCTCCCCCATTCCACACAGCTAATGTGATCACACTATTACATCTGTGCGGATCACTGTCACTGAGCCACAGCACGAGGTTTACAGTGAAGGCTAAGTGACCCCCCGCCTCCTGCTCTCCTCCTGATACCTCCAGAGCTTCACCTCCCTCACAACAGTTCTCCTCCCCCACCTCCCCTCTCTTTATCCACCATTCAGTTTCATGCCTGATTCTTTCGCTGCGCCTTTTCCATCAGAATCATCAGAATTTCCAAAAGATTCCAAAGTTTTTTCTCTTCAATATTCAAGGCACTGTATCTGCTTTTCACTGTCTTAGAATGTGAAAAACAGGACTAGTTCATTTTAAACGGTTTGCGGTGGTCCAATGTTATTCCTCACTTACCTTATGCATTCTGAGCATCCTAGTTATTCACCATGATGAGTTTATAAGCGCTTTTCACAACTTTCAGAGACCAGAGTTTTACTGTTATAGTAAAGCTAAGAACAAGTTAACAAGCTAACAACAACCAGCATGCTAACTGCACTTCTTGATTCTCTGACATTAAAAAAACTTTATAATTCGATGCAGACAGCACACAGCACACTTATTTTGACCTCAAGCTGCCTATGCACTGTATCTGTACTGGAGCAATACCAATTTCTCTTAAATACGTGGAAAAAATCTGGCAAAGGCCTGTTAATCTCCCTTAGTTTGTGTGCACCTACCTACTCATTGTACACTCCCTCAAGCTGTCGTCATCTCAGCCTTATCCACTTAAATGTCTTTATTTGGCAGGATCTTATAAAGTCAACATTTTTTTCCCCTTCTTTTGGATGCGGGATTTATTTTGTCAACAGATATTGTTTTCCCGGAGCTCTTCCCTTTCTCAGTTTTTTATAAGTTTTTTTTTTGAGTTTTTTTTTCTTCTTTTTTTTTTTTTTTTTTTTTTTTTTTTTTTTTTTAATTTTTTTTTTTTTTTTTTTTTTCAAGGCTGCGGCAAAACTGCAGCAGATTTTCCCCCTTCTACTGCCCCTCCTCTTCCCTTTACTGTACCGTATATAGGCCAGTCTCTGAGATTCAAGACAAGTGGATCAATGGGCTGGCTCTCCCCTGACGGCAAACCTGCAGCAGTAGGCTATATTCCTCCACTGAAGCTGGTGAGAAGGAAAACTGCTTCCCTGATTTTGTGAGGTGAATACAAAATAAACCATATGCAATGGCTTAAGGGTGTGGTATATAGAGTGTTGGGAATAGTGCCATTTAAGTATAACAGCGTTATTTTTTAACAATAATGATTAATTTAACTAATGGCTGTTTCTTCCTCTATAACATTGTTGCTATCTTGTTATTTTACAGTGAGTCTCAGCAGTGGTGACAGAACAGATGAGCTGCAAGTTTTTTTCCCTTTGTTTTGGGAAGTAAACAAGACCGAGACAAGGGATTAGAGACAGTGATTGGCTAAAACAGAAACGTAGTGTAAAAATGACCAATCAGAAGCAGTGTTAATGTTAGTGTAAAGACTTCTATTGGTTTAATGCTGCACCCGAGACTCTCTGTTTTCAAAACACACAGGGAAATATGCAGCATACGGATAGATTTTATGGATATAAATCGTTATTTGGCAACTCTTTCTTGATGGGAGAACAAACAGACGACAGCAGGATACGTGCGTTGGAGTTTAGAGATCGTCAAAAGGATGTGAGCCAGGCCATAGTGGGTACAGCTGTCCAAATAGAGACACTTATCGTAAATGCAGCTAAGTGTAGCATGTGTATGTTTGTAATGTTCTCTAAAACAGAGGGCATTTGGTGTCTGCTGTGTTGTTTTCCATCTCCATGTAGACAAGCAGGTAGCGGACCCTACACCAGAACAGTTATATAGTGCATTTTAGAAATATTAAGGTATTTTCTTATGATTGAGTTTATGATAAATGTCACTGGGGTAGACACAGGACTGACTCATGCTGCTCCATGTGTGCTGGAAGGGCTGCTGCATAAGACCCATACTGAGGGCACTCCTACTGCCTAACCTGGGTGACTCATTTGCTAATCAAAAATATAGCGTAGCCTCCTAGGACCTGGCGTCCACATATGTGGACAACACATTTTGGGTCGTCTAGGCCACAATGCAAATTTTTAGAAGAAGAATAACAGCAAACAAGAATAGCAACAATGCAAATGTATTCAATTTAGAAATTTTTAAGAGTTTAGAATGTTTTTTATTTTTTTTGTGAAGACTCATGTCTTCCTGTTCCTGTCAGCAGCACTTTACATGAGCCACATTGTTCCAAGGGGCACAACTGTTGTTTCTCATTTAGTTTTTACATTCAGGACAAATGTTGCTGTATTCAGGGTCTTAATAAATAGTTTTTTGCGGAGGACATTTTACATAATTTTTTCAAAAACTACATAATGTAAAAAGAAATTCTTTATATTTACACTCATCAGGTCTCAATCTGCCCAAATAATAAAGAGAAATTTATAAAGCATGTCACACAAGAGCTCGGGTCTTAGGAGGTTAAGTAAACAATTTCCAAATAATAGTTAGTTGCCACTCTTAGCATAAAATTGACAAACAACCAGTTTTAAATCATTTTTCAAATAATGATCCAAATTACTGATATAATAAAACAGTCCAAACATACCCTGCTACCCATGGGTTTCAGAATGATGAGAAATTAGGACTGTTACCACAGCGATAAGCCATTTAAAACAAATGCTATATCTTTTGAATGGGAAAAGTCCTCAAAATATGGCCTATAACAGGAAGCTGAGCAGTGTAGTATATAGCGTCCTGTCCAAATTGCTTCTTCTCCATGTTTTTGTCTGCTCTCCTTAAAAGCCGCTGTGCTGGCGAAGTGCAGAGGAGAGGTCTGAGAAGGAACACAGTGTCCCACAACACACACAACACACCTCAATGTCAATTACAGCTCAATCAGTCTAATCAGCCTGGAACACTGAGACAAGCCAGGTCTGTGCACGGCTGTGTCTGTGCTCAAGTCTATTCAAGGAGACTTCCAATGCTTTAAACGGACTTTACAAGTATTTTAGGACAGCTCTGCATACATATTTAAAGGTGGTGGGTTTATTACATGCTTGTTTCCATAGAGGTATTATTGCTTTGCCTGGAATCTTCCACGGCATGGCATTAAACTTATCCCACTTGCATTCATTCAATTATGGCAGGGTGTAGGGGTGCAATGATTCACTTATTTAATCGATGAATCAATATATTTCCCTTTCAATCCACTACATCATTTGGCTTTCCTAGATCCACACCACATATCGATGCAAATCTATTCATAACCTATAACGATAATCGGTTATATCTAAATGCAGGATAAACACATGTTATATGTACAAATGACATTGTTTTCTGCTCATTATTTTCCGTAAATCTTATTCAAATCATCGTTTTCATCCTCATATTTTGCCATCTTCAAGCACCTGCTGCAGTGCTCCTGTCTGGGGAGTTATGTCAGAGGAAAGCCGCAGGGCTATCTCCAAGCAATTTAAACCATCATTTAATTGGAATAATGCTTCATTAGTGATTGAATATGCTTGAATAAACACACAAGAAATTAGTACATAAGTATGTGATCACAGGGATAGTCACACAAAAACAATCACTGAATTGAAATATTGCTTTAAAGGAGTCATGTCAAACTGAATGAAACTGCTCTTAAAAAGTCAAAAATCGTGATCATATCATTTGGGCATATATTAGCATGGAACGTGTCATTCTAAATACATATTCGTTATACCCCTAGTTGGGCAATATGGGCAATATGATAATCTGTCAATGTGTTTTTTTGCGACTCTATGCATCTCTATGCTCACTTTTCTCCACATACTCCTTCTATTGATCAGCCTCTGTCATGCTCTGAGTGAGTGACAGGTGGATTTAACCAATCACAGTGAAGTGTGAATTTTGTTATCCCTTAAAATCATAATTTGCAATTATACTGCATGTCCCTTTTTTTACTGTCAGTTGGCTCGCCTCTGCAAAGATCTAACCCTTGTATCTTGTAAAGAAGAAATTTAATGTCATACTCCATGGAGACAAGCAGGAGTACTCCTGCTTGTATAGTGCCCTTTTAAAGTTTTTATTTTTTTTATTTTTTTACTATGTACAGCATATGGATGGAAAAAGTTGACTTTTTGAAAACATGACTAAATGCTTGGATTTATGTTTGACACCTCACTGCTGGCACCAGTGGGGAGCAAACCATGTACATACAGTTAGCATCAAGCGGTTAGTAGATCAATGGCAAGTTAGTGAGGCAAGTGCTGAAATGATCAACAAGTGATGTATTTTTAATATTTTGTAATGTATAATAACAAGAAAATTCTAAGGTAAAGCCCAATATAAGACTAATGCATTATTATTATTATTATCATTATTATATATATGGACTCTAGTTTGTAAATGGAGATGTTAAGTTGTGTCTCAGTCAGCTGGGATGCTCAGGGAGGGAGGGGCTCACTCTGACAGGAGCAGAGGCTCGTCCTATAGAAAGCAGCTGTCATCTGAACACTTACACAATAGAGTCTGTGGGCAATAGCCATATGTGGGAGAAGCGCCTACTCCAAACTGTCATTACTTTGCAGAGGAGACAGAGATGGGTGTCCAAATCCACAGGACTTTACACTGCAGTAAATAAATATTGGTGGAAATGGGAATGCAAATTTTGCTAAGTCAGACTTGTTCCTGGTACATGTTGGACTTCGCCAGGGCTGCCCTTTGTCACCGGTTCTGTTCATTATATTTATGGACAGAATTTCTAGGCGCAGTCAGGGGCTGGAGGGGGTCTGGTTCAGGAACCACAGGATCTCATCTCTGCTGTTTGTGGATGATGTTGTCCTGATGCCTTCTGTGAGCCAGGACCTGCAGCAGGCACTGGGGCGGTTTGCAGCGGAGTGTGAAGCGGCTGGGATGAGAATCAGCTCCTCCAAATCCGAAGCCATGGTTCTCGACCGGAAAAAGATGGCTTGCCCTCTCCGGGTGGGGAGTCTTTGCCTTAAGTGGAGGAGTTCAAGTATCTCGGGGTCTTGTTCACAAGTGAGGGACGGATGGAGCGTGGGATTGACATGCGGATTGGGGCAGCATTTGCAGTGATGCGGTCGCTGTATCGGTCCGTTGTGGTGAAGAAGGAGCTGAGTCGAAAGGCAAAGCTCTCGATTTAGTGGTCAATCTACGTTCCTACCCTCACCTATGGTCATGAGCTCTGGGTAATGACCGAAAGGACAAGGTCGCGGCTACAAGCAGCCGAAATGGCTTCTTCCTCCGCAGGGTGGCTGGGCGCACCCTTACAGATAGGGTGAGGACCTTGGGGTAGAGCCACTGCTCCTTCACGTGTGAGAAGCCAGCTGAGGTGGCTCGGGCATCTGCTCAGGATGCCTCCTGGACGCCTCCCTCGGGAGATGTTCTGGGCATGTCCCACCGGGAGGAGGCCCCGGGGAAGACCCAGGACACGCTGGAGGGACTATGTCTCTCGACTGGCATGGGAACGCCTTGGGGTCCCACTGGAGGAGCTGAGGATGTGTCTGGAGTGAGAGAAGTCTGGGAGTCCCTGCTTAGACTGCTGCCCCTGCGACCCGGCACTTGATAAGCGGAAAAAATGGATGGATGGAATTTTGCTAACTGATTAATTCACTAGTTGTTATAATATGAAAAAGTAATAACTGACTTATTGAGTGCTCACAGACAAATCAAAACTCTTCTCTCAGCAAATGGTATGTTCTTGAGTCCATGGATTAAGTAAGATGGCAATCCTTTCAATTGTTGATTAGTTGATTTATGTTTTAACTTTAACTAATGCAAAAATGGATAAAGCCAGCTGTATATATTTAAAAAGTGTGCCAACCACAGACATGAAGGACAGTGCCGTTTTCAGACAAGATTTACTTCAAGTGGAGGTCGGCGAAAGTGTCACATGATCCAAAAGCTAAATATCCTCTAATGTGAAGAACCAAATGAAACTGAGCTGGGCATGGATGCACTGGTGTCTCTGATTAGAGACTGGTCAAGCTGGTTTTGACGTGTGCAGTCTGACAGGTGACAGCGACAGTGGGCACCTGCAGTCTGACAGGTGACATACGACAGGTGACAACGACAGGTGACATACGACAGGTGACAGGCGACAGGTGACAGGCGACAGGTGACAGGCGAGAGGAGACATGTCCACCTGACTGAGCTCGGAGGTGCAGTAATGATCAGGCCTTTCCTCTGCAGTGTCAGACTGTCACTAGGACTAACACGTGTGTGGTGTGTGCTGGAAGGAAGGACCACGCTGTAGGCACTTACACTGTCTAACCCGGGGGAGGATTTTTTTTTATATCTTTTCCAATCCTGCTTACAAGAAATATTATATAGTACTGTTCGTTATTTGTTACATGAAAATAACTAGTATTGCGGGATGAGACAAAGCACTATGGTAATATAATATGTAATGCTGTGTACAGAACGCAGTTTGAACCCAGGATAAATCTTTCACTATTTCAGAGCATCCTGGGGTTGTCATCGTAACATGTTGGCATGGCAATCTGAATAAAGGCTTTCTAAATGACTTTCTACAACAGCTCACAGTTTTTGGCCTGAACAGCATAATTATTGATAATTATTTTGTGGTTATTTTTACCATCCAAAGATGTTTTTATGATATGAAGACATTAACAAAAAGATACATCCATATTTTTACTATCAATATAATAAAGAAAATAAAAACAGTAATGTTATAAAACTGTAGGCTCGTACCTGGAGCGCTGAACTGGCGCACTGTGGTGTATCTGCTGTTCTCAAAGACTCGACTCAGGCCACACCCCTTTGGGACGGTCCAGGGGGCAGAGCTAGCCCGACTGTCACGCTCCTCTGCAGTATCGTACACCTCCACATGGGGCGCCCTCTCAGTCAGGTTCTTGCTGTAGTGGCTCAGGCCATACTGGGCAATCTGGATGGCATAGAAGTAACCCTGAGGACCCCACTGAGTGGACAGCGGCACGCCTACAACACACACAACATTTGGAGTTTAGGTCAAATCTATTCATAAAAATACATCAAAATCATTTTCTTTGTGTAATTTTTTTTTTTTTTTTCATGAGAATTTATACAGACGATAGCTTTGCATAGAGGCTGAAAGCCAAAGAATGCAACTACTACTATCAACTCAAAATAACTCCAAACTTAAAACTTTTTAAAAATAGTCTTTTCCTTCTACTTTGATCACTGGTTTGCATTTTTGCCATTTCTTGACCCTGACAAGTCACTACTCTGGAGTGAAAACGATTTCAAAAGACTTCATCAAGAAGCTCATTGAAAGAAGGCCAAGGGTTTGCAGTGCTGTCGACAAAGCAAAGGGAGGCTACTTTGAGCAAAAAATATAAAAAAATATATGCTGAGTTATTCAACGTTTTTTTGATATACATAATTCTACATATCTTGCTTCATATATGTGATGCCTTGGGTATGTATATAAAATGTACAAAAGGTAAACATAAAAAAACACTGAATGAGGTGACGTGTCCAAACTTTTGAGTAAGTGGCCAAAACAGTGGTCTGATTGGCTGTCCTTGGGCAGTCTACTCCAGTTTCACTTTGCTGTTTGAAAAAGCAGTTCTAACGCTGAGCATGAGCCTGAAAATGAATACATGATGGAAAGGAAAAGCTTTGTGAGAGCTTTGAATGAGTTAGAGAGATTTAAATTTAAGGTCTGAGCACAAATGGGTGAGGGGGACATTGTCAAATTCAGATGGACTCAATGTACCTTTTGTGCATTTTGATGATTTTGACATATGGTATGAGAAATAAACTTCTTCGGAAATATTTATTTTCAGTGTGTTGAAAATTGGAATCAAATGCCAAGGCAGGGTTGATAGGCAGCCCTTCCACTGAAGTGTGTCCTTCTGTGGTTGCAAGGGCCCTTTATCACTGCATGCAGATTTAATTATTTACTGTATTTGTTTTTTTCACTGCAATATCAAGTATTATGTTGTATTGTATTGCCATAAGAATGGTTTATCGGTTAACAACAATATCGGAGGATTTCCCCAGATATCGTTGAAAATCACAAATTGCCTTGAAGAAGCTGTTCTCAAACCATCACTTGATGGTGTGCTTCTGGGTAAAACAAGCACACCTTTTCTCTCAGCTCCACACCTAGATTCCATGAACAATTAGATCAGTATATAAGCCACTTTACTCCTCTGTTGTTCTCTTAGCTATTTATGTGTATTAATTATGGATATGTGTGTTAAATACAGTAAATGTCAATTTATCTGATTAAACTTTATAATGCATCTCTCCCATGACAATAAACATAAAAAGGGCAACAGAAGCCACAAGAATATAAACCTAATAAACATAATTGGACTTGATTTTTTTGCGCCTCTTTGTTCATTTATGGGTTTCTATACTTCATCAGCATTCTGATCCAACATTTTACAGGAAGTGTAGCTCATATTTGGCACTGATATTTTTCCTGCATGGCCATGCATCTGTGTGTCATTCCCACGATTTCCAGATTTGTCTTTTTGAACAGATGAAGTAACAATATGATTTTATATCCCATATAAATATATTTTGTAAGTATTTTCACCAAAGCGAAACCAAAGGTACATTTCTAAACTTCACTATAACAATAATCATAAATTTGGTCTGTACCATAGAGTGTATAAAGAAGTGGACTAAGTGAGTGTGACGTCACCCATAGCGTTCGAATTTGGAGCCAAGTTCCATGTTAGGAATTCTGGCCGCGAGTATCATAGCAACCAAAGAGCCAATCTGGAGTGAGACTGTTGAAGATAACGCCCCCCTGCCAAACCAGCGGTGTGGGCGCTTAGCAAAGTTGTCAATCAAGCCTGTTGCTAACACTAACGGGAGCAACCTCGAGGACAGAAGGAAGCTGATTTGTCTCATATTAATGTTCATATCTTGATTTACGGATACAATTGCGAAATAAAA
Source organism: Periophthalmus modestus (assembly GCA_019594935.1). Classification (NCBI taxonomy): domain Eukaryota; kingdom Metazoa; phylum Chordata; class Actinopteri; order Gobiiformes; family Gobiidae; genus Periophthalmus; species Periophthalmus modestus. The sequence continues at coordinate 14,625,220 of JAIEZT010001214.1, forward strand.
ATAATAGTATCTACTAGCACATAGAGTGGGTCAATACGAACATTTTAAGACTAAAAATGACAAGCCTCACAGCTGTAGTTACAGAGAGACGGGTGATTGTTTTCTAATGTAAATATAAAGTGAATTGGAGCCAGAGTCGATGGAGCCGGAAGCGCAAATACTATCAGCCAAGACAAATATCGGATATCAATATTGGCTCAAAAACATCCAGATCTGACATCCCTAATTGACATTTTTTTCCTCAGTATCAAAATTGAGTTGAAAGTTTAGTATTGTGCCAACACTACTGGTTCCATTGCCCAGGCCTATGTCTGTCTATCTTTTCAAACGAGCACTGATGGCATACAAACCACATCCGGACCGACACACATTGGATTTGATAGCAGACACTTTTTCTTCAGTTAAGTAATAACAACATCATTTCAAAATGCCAAGAAACTGCTGAAATCCTAAAAATCACATATTAAGACATTGATAAAACCATATCATCACGACGCCAGCAGCATCTCTCTTTCTAAGCACCTCAGTTTTCACATCTGTCTGCGCTTGGCTCTATTTTAAGCCTATTTGGACAGCAGTTGTCATAACGCCTTTTCTTTGGCTTATGGAAGAAGCGATCCGCGAAGTGGTGCAGTCAAATCAAATAAACTAGGCCAAGATGAATTAGTAATGCTGCACATATGATCATAGGGCTCTCCAGTAATGTGACAGGACTGTCCACCGCGCTGCCGGGACTACTTTTACACAAAGCAGCGGGTGAAAAGAGGAGGGATGCATGGCGGTGCTGCGGTCAGGTGCGAGTTAATTTATGGGTTTGACCAGAGGCAGCAGAAATTATACAAGCAGGAGAATTACAAAGACAAAGATTACAAAGATTTACAATTTATGTGTTAATAATAGGATTCTGTTCAAAGCCCACATTAACACGTCCAGGAGAATTGACAAAAGACTGAAATATGAGCTGATTATCAATGATCACATTGCAAAATATGTTTATGCAGACCTAAACTACAGGGTTAGCAGGTTTATGCAGAATATGATGGGATATTTTGTTATTTGGGGAAGAAATTATGTTATTCCAAAAATTGCAGCCTTTGCTATTGCTATTTTGAGTTGATTGCGAGCTCACAGAAGCTCACAGTTCCTGTTCAGATTTGAGACTTTTGTCCATATATGCATTGGTATGAGTTAAAATGTGCAATGTGAACTAAACTAAAAAAAAAATCAGATTTTATATAAATATATATTTAGTTCCCGCCTCACGCATACATTTTCAAACTTTTTCTCTCACAGCCCCATCTCCTGCCTCTCTGACTGACAACTAAAGGCAAATAACTGTCACCGATCATGATCCCCCTCACTCCAACACTTCTCACTCCTCTGCACAACCACCACCAACACAGAGTAATCCACATAGCTCTCCTACTAAGCCCACAAATTACAGCATCCAGGACCAGGGACAGACCTCAGATAATGACACGAGGAAAACTAGGGGCACCAGGGACACAAGGGACAAGAGGGACAAGAAGGACACCAGGGAAACTAGGGACATCAGGGACACCGTGGACACCAAGGAAACTAGGGACACAAGGGACACCAGGGACTCCAGGCACATGAGGGACAGTTAACATGGCTTTACAGTTTGCCCTTCATCTGGCACTTTAAAGGCCCTACACACCTGATTTTTTTCCCCCCATATATTTGACCATAATGTGTTCATGGGCGCACTTCCCGACTCCATCGACTCTAGCTCCAAATCACGTAACACTGAAAAATTGTCCCCCTCTCTCTGTAACTGCTACTGTGAGCCTCGTCTTTTTGGTCTTAAAATGTTTCTATTAATCCGCTCTACATGATCCTGGTGTTTTTTATTTCGCTTCTGTGTCAGTAAATCAAGCTATGAACATTAATAACAGACAAATCAGGAGCTTCTTTTCCCAAGGCTGCTCCCGCTGGTATTAACAACTTTGATTTGATTGACAGCGTTGCTATGTGCCCATTCCCTGCTAAACCAGCAGTGTGAGCAGAAAGGGGCGTTACCATAGACTGTATATGTAAATGGACATAGCCAACCTCTTAGCTGGCGTGTTCCAAATAGAAAGTAATCATGGACTGTGCTTCCAGCTCCATCGAATCTGGCTTCACTTTACAATAGAAAACTGTCGCCCCTCTCTCTGTAAATGCTCCTGTCAGGTTCATCCACTGCTTCACTCCAGATGGACTCTTTGGTTTCTATGATACTCACAGTCAGAATTCCAAATATGAAGCCCGTTTCCAAATTCACCCTGTAACTGTGAGCCTTGATGAGCTTCTTTTGAGTGGAGCTGAATGCTGTGGGTGACGTCACACTCACTCCACTTCTTTACACAGTCTATTGTTAAAATGTGAAATGTGAACTAACCTAGAAACATTTGCAAATCAAAAAGTGCAAAAACTGTTAAAATATATTTATATAAAATCTGAATGTATTTTTCCAAGTTCCCTCTCATGCATACATTTTCAAACTTTTCTCCCTCAGCCCCGTCTCCTGCCTCTCTGACAAGTAAAGGCAAACAACTGTCACAGATCATGATCCCCTCACTCCAACACTTCACTCCTCTGCACAACCACCACCAACACAGAGTAATCCACATGGCTCTCCTGCTAAGCCCACACATTACAGCATCCAGGACCAGGGACAGACCTCAGCTAATGACACGAGAAGCACGAGGGACACGAGGGACACAAGGGACACCACTGACTGTGAGAATGCGTATTCCAGTCCCAACCCCCAGAAGATCATTGCTGTGCCACTGTTAATCTGTGTTGATTCTACCGTAGCACCACTCTTTTTACAGCTGTCCGGTGTCGCCACGTCTCGGTGCGTCTTGCGAGACCTGTGTCATGCACAAAAGTGGCCTAGGCCGTTGTAATGGAAATGCTCTCAGGCTGGGGTGTGACCCCCACAACTGTTCAGCGCCAAGGCAGCCCTAAGCACTGCACTGTGTAAGTTTTCTGGCAGAGGGTCCACCATCTGCTTGTCTCTTAGTGATGTCATTGCTTTGCCTGCGATGGTCAACAGTATGGCACTAAACAAATATATCTTGTATATATTCATTTACAGCTACTTTCTCAAAACTATTGCAAAGACATGCATCCTTACTGTGAGAGAGCCCACTTCTCCACAGATCTGACCTGTAACTTGGCCTAGTGATTAGACACAGGACAATATTGAAATTTTGTTTCTCGATTATCATGGTCAAAATAATTGTGATTAACGCCAATATCACAATAATGATTAAATTTGCTGACAGTTAAAAAATGTTATGGCTATGAATAATTAGAATGAATAAGTTATGAATAAGTTCAATATTTAAACAACAAATTGTACTTTGTTATAAGTGAAAACAACTATGATCTAGTGGAGAACTAGATGCATGTCTGTCGGCACATTCTGGTGATTCTTTCTTTGTTGGTGATAATCATGATAATATGAAATGTCCTATGGACGATTACAGTCTGCTCTTTTTATCACGACAAACCATATTATTGTTTATTGTCCCATCCCTACTGGTGATGTGGCCTGCTTGTCTCCATGGAGATAGTGAAATTAAATGCTTTTTTTCCCTAGAATGTTCAAAAGTATGATAATAACATCTACATGGAGGCAGGTGGTGGACCCTCTACCAGAAAAAGTTACATAGTGCACCTTTAACTGATGTACTATTCTAAATATTCAGCACAGGTACTATCCCACCAAACCAAAACAGAATAACAAATACATGAAAACCCGTCATATGCACATTAAATGTGAGCTTTTAGATGGATGCCTTTTTTGAGCGAGCCTTGTGCTGACATCCGCCCCAGACTAAAGCTGAACCCGGGGGAATTACAAGTGAAGTTTGCACGGCTCCCAAGAGGTTCAAGTTCAAATCTTCTAAGAAAACTTTTAACTGCAAAAGAACTAAAGACGAAGGGATTGGCCCAGCTTAGCAAGGATTTGAGGAGGTTAGGAAAAAATATCTTCAAACATGATATCCACCTTACCACTTTTTGTCATATTTCAGTGCAATTTCTGTTTATATTAATATGTTTAGCAATGATGGGACATTTTTGTATAAGGCGTCTATTGCCACATCCTTACAGTGAGTGGTGCTAAGGCTGTTTTGAAAAGTTTTGTGAGGAAACAAAGATTTAATTTTAACCTTGTAATTTATTTCACAATTACAAAAACAGTTTTACATCTCAGGATTCAGAGCAAATTTAAAACTACCAGGGTTACTAACATTTGGAATATTACACAGATTGAATAAACTGTTTGCAACAAGTCTTCGTGACCTTCTAATAACAATCATACAAATTGTGAATTACCTGTATTGCAATTCATCGTAAGTAAATTGTTACTTTCCTAGGAGACATGCTGTGGGTTCTGTTCTGCCATCGAGTCTAATCAAAGATTTTGCATTTTTGTCCATGGTCAGTTTCATCAAACAGAGGCAGGGACCTGTGTAACTCTGTGTGATTTCATGTTTTTAAAGAGAGGGTATCACCATGTTGCCTTTTATGTATTTTATTTGTCAGAGCAATCAGCGTGCATATCGCATCAGGTTTGTCAAGTTGTTGTGCACAGTTTTGTATCACGCTTCTGTATATTTATGGAGAATTATCGAGTGGGAGCATGGATGACGTAGGCTTGTGGGCTAAGCATTGCACAGAATATATAGCTAACGATAAGGAGGGTTCCAATGGTACCCAAGAGAGTACTACAATACTCAAACATGCATGGATGACATCTGAAACCTCTTCAGGCAAGTTTATGATGAAGGAACGTTAAAAAACATGGTAAAAATCAATTTTGCAAAAATACCACGTCTTTAAAGCAAAACAGAAAATCCACAAATGTTGAACCTTATCAGGCAAATCTGTTTTTCCCCATCTGCATCCAATTATAAAGCTTTTTTTTTTTCGCAACACAGCAGGAAATTTGCTTTAAGCATGGTAATGTTTGTTAGGTTTAACGCGACGGTAAACTCCACTCAGAAAGCTGTGAAAAATGCTTAGACTAAAACTCATCACAGTGAATAATTAGGATGCTCTGAATGCATAAGGTAAGTGGGGAATAACTTTGAACCACTGCAAACTGTTTAAAATGAACTAGCTCTGTTTTTCATCTTTTTAAGACTTTAAAATAAAAATAAAAATCTGGTAACGTGCCTATAATCTTTTCTCTTGTCTGCTGGTGTTTGTACTCTTTCCAATTTTTAATAGTGCACAAATACGTCACCTTAGTGCATTTGTGCTCCTGATGTTGTATCGGGGTGATTCATGAATGTCTGAGGAATCTTTAGTTGCTTATTTTCAAGATCAACCTCTGTTTTCACCACCACTGATACACGGCAACTGCTCTATGCTTACTTCGTTCTTCAGTTTTATTTTCTTAATCGGTGATACGTGTAGGATTCATTAGCGTTATGTAGTCATTTTGGTACAAATGCAAAAAAAAAAAACACTATTCACCGACAGCTACTCGGCTCTTTATTGGGATGTTTACGGCGATGTCGGCTCCATTTGGGCACCGCCGTTTACCAACACAAAAATCAGCTGACATGTTTATTTTATTAAGTTGTTTTAGATCAATATTGTAATTTAAAATGTACAAATTCTAAACATATGATCCATGGGTGTCATAGATTAAACATTTATAGCAGACACAAGCACAATATCCCTTCTTGAAACTAAGAAAACTTTAGAATTTCATGTGAAGGCAACCCATGTAATCGCTCACAAATCGCTGCTTTAAATGAACTATTAGTACCGTAATATAAAAGTATATGTAAGTATAAACCATAAAACAGTATCATCATGTTCCTCTGTAAGTGAAATGAAAGTGTAGCGTAACTTTAGTCCAAACTTCCACAACCCTTCAAGGCACAACTTTATCTGGTTTTAATTAGCACACCAACGCTGTGAACAAAGATATTCAAACGTACTTTCTGCCACACTCTGTAATAAGGTAAGCCTGGCTAAGGGGTAATTTTCATCAAGCCTCCTATTAATCCTCATAAGAGTAATCAGAGCTGGGCCTGTCCCGGGGGTCCACACTCTGCTAAAGTATGTTCTACAAATGTGTACTGACAAATCTCACATTATGGTTATGAAAATGGATTAAGTCTTTACTAGTTAAGATTGCCCATTAACAATTACACTAATCAAGGCTGCATGTCCTACTGTTCAGAAGTGCACTTTCCCCCGGCGTGAGAGTTGTTTATCACATTTACAAAATAGCTTACAACTGATTCAACTAAATGGGAAAGTGGAAGTGAATAGAGATAGATTGGTATGTTGGTTGGCCGATACATTGGATCGATATTTGCAGTTTTTAGCAACTTAAATTTCAACATAGGCCGATACGTCGTTTTGGTTGACCATCTGACTAAAGGAAAAACACATAGCTTCGATTGAAGACTTCAGTGCGAAGAGGGTACTACTCAGAATTTGACTATTGACACTACACCACAATGCCAAAATAAGTGTGGTAAACTGCTCCTTCCAGTTTTTACAGTCCATACACACCTTCAACTATCCTCACTGCATAGTCTCTATAAACCACAGCAGCTTTACGAAGAAACAAAAGAAAAAAAAAAAAACACAGAAAAAGTTACATTGAAGTCAGATGTTTGGAGCTTTTAACTTGCGGTATTGCCCTCATCATTAACTTAGGTTTGAGTGTTGTGAGTCAAACATTCCACACATTTTGAAGCGAAGCAACTATAGACCATAAACGACAATATTGAAACCGAATCATAAAGCAGAACGATCTCCAAAGAACTATTCTACAATGAAAACACAAACTGCAAGAAATAAAAAAAAAAAACATAATGCAGAAATGAAGCAGTTAGTTTGTATCTATAATGAGTCACGAGTCACTAGTTCATAATTCAACCCTCTATAGCTCAAATCTCATTGTAGCACAGAAAAATAACCAACGTTTTCCCACTAGCACAAGGAAAAAGTACCACGATAAACATTGACCCCCACATTTGTTCTATCTCTCATGTGTTGTGTTGACCATTTCAGGCCTACCAAACACTTCTAATTTTCACCTACCCCCTGCCCCATAGCCCTATCCCGTCTTATAATTATTCAAAACATTTAGACTCCTGGTCATACACGTACAGTTCAAATTGTCTTGTGACTGTAAAATACGACAGTTTTGAACAGGAAGTCAGTGGATTTGTTACTATTAATAAGCTGTTTTTGCTCAATAGTGCTGTTTACAGTGGAGAAAATATGAAATGATGATCTATGTTTGTTATAGTTTAATACTAGAAAAATCAAGTTTAACTCAAGTAAAACAATGGAAGCCTCCATGGTCTATTAAAGGGTAAAAGGGAGAGTGCCTCTAATCACTTAACAAATTCACTTGAGTATCTAATGTGTAGGCTTAACATTTTCCAGGCTAATAGGTACTTAAAGCTTAGGCTGCAGCGATGTTAACTAAGGAAGACATCCAAATATGAACAGATATTGCCGGGGGAAGTAGTAACTTTTCCCGAGGTAGCCATGGAAACGCTCCCTTGACCTTGTTTAAGACCATTCTGTGATGAGCTAATGAATGATTAATATGTGCTATTTTCACCTCCAAAAATGTGCTAGCAGACACAGCCTTGATTTAGCAAATTAACTCAGGGATGTGTTAGCTAAACGTGTGGTGATGGAGGAGAGCTCTAGTATCCTTTATGCACCCGTAGAATTTTTAATGAGGGATTCCAATACGAGTAAAGGCACAGGCTCGAGCAGCAGAAGGCACAGTGGACAGTGTAGAACAGACTCTGCACATTTACACAATCTGAGGAGATAATGATTGTTTTTAGCACCTAAATCGTCAGCTTGTAAAAAGTGCTGGGGAAATGCCGAAGCTTTTGTTAATCCAAATAGATGCTGATTTTTAAAAATTTGTTATTTTATTTTTGAAGAATATAAAAATGTTTCTGATTAGTCTGAAAAGTATTGTGATTCGATTTGAGATTTACATTTTGACAGTCGGTCTTCACCAGTGTTGGAAATAACGCTGTTTAAATATAATGGCGTTATTAACTTTTTTTTTTTTTTTTTTATCAGTAATGAGTAATGTAATTATGGACTCTCTCCTCTGCTGTAACACCAGTACAGTTGCTGCCAATGTAACGAGGCTCATTATTTTAGTGTGAGTCTCAGCACTGTTGGCAGCTCAGACTCAGCTTTCTCGTCTCATTCCTTTGTTTTGGGAAGTAAACAAGACTGAGACGAGGGATTAGAGACAGTGTTGGCTAAAAAGAGATCAACGGTAAAGGTAACCATTGGTTTAGGTCGGCGGTCTCTGTTTGGGGGTTCACCGCTAGTTTTACAAATATATCAGCTCTGTCATGTGGAGTGCCCATTGTCATGTTCACATATCTGTGCGTCTGGTAAATGCTGTTTGGCTGGCAGTCTGCTGTGTAAAGGGGACAGTAGTTTGCCTTGCATTGGTATGACTGTACAGTTGGGAATCTGTATTGGTGCTTTTGGGCTTTGTGGAGTAAAGAGCTGATAACTCTGCTCTGGGTACATATGGTGATTTGCAGGAAAAATAAGGCTGAACAGAAAAAAATTGGGTGTATTTTTGAAAACCTTTTTCGACAAGTTTGTATGTAATTAATTGGTTACTTCGATCACTCAGTAACTAATGCAATTACTTTGGGGAGAAGTAACCAGTAACTATAACCAATTACTTTTTTTGACAGAACTTGCCCAACACTGTTCCTCATCTACCTTCTGCATTCTGAGCATCCTAATTATGCACCGCAATGAGGTTATAAGTGTTTTCACAGCTTTCAGGTGTCTGCTGTGCCGGTAAACTGTAGCGTGACTGTGACTGTACAACTCTTTATAATTAGATGCAGACAGCACGAAGCTGACTTATTTAAAGACCTCAGGACCTGCAGTACAAATGTACTGGGGCAACATACATTTTGCATGGGAAGAAATTGGGTAGACAGTTCAAAGTGCACATTTTAAACACATCTGAGGATTGAAATATGAACTGCTACACTCATCCAAGTATCTCATGTATTACAGTTTGTAGAGGACAGGGTTAGCAGCTTTTACACAGAATAAGACATGGTATTTTGTTGTTAGCAGAGGTCGGAAGTTGTGTAACTGAAATAATTGCAGCCTTTGAGATTTGCTAATTGCGACCTTTCAAACTGCAAAACACTGGGTCAGTTTGATCTTACTGTTGAACATTCTGAAATCAATTCTAGTGCTCCAAGTTTGGTTCTTTGTTTAATGTGAACTCGTATCAATGAAAAATTATTATGTTATGATTTCAGCACAAATTTAAAGCAAGATCACTGTATTTCTGCAAGTTGTTCTGTGTGAGAAAGCAATGCTGGTTAGACAAACAGCTAACTAGTCATGGCTTTGTGCCTTCATTTGAGTCCTGGAAGACCATAAGGCAGCACAGTTATTGTATTAGTCTAGCAGTCTATGTATAAATCTGTCTAGATAAAGGTTCTCATATCTTGTATTTCAATCTTCAAATGTGCTTCTGGACATGTTTAAAATGTGAACTGTAAAGTGAAATGTAAACTGTTTATGCAAGGTAAAAGGCAGCTAGCTAGGTAGATGACTTTTCTGGACAATTTTTTGTCTGCAGAGCTTTTGTTTATCACCTCATAACAATTAATGGCCTCAACACACACACTCAAGTATCTTATTTAAGGAGAGAAAGGTTCAGTTCAACTGTGTCTGATCCAAAGTCTGTATCAGTGATAAATGTGAGTGTGTCTGCAGTGACCTGTGGTTAAAGTGCTCACTGGTTTTATACTGTTGACTTGATTTTCTTGTTTCAGATGTCAGGTATAGACTAAATATTTAGTAGACTTTTATATTTGTCATTAAGCTGTAGCAGCTCATTCACATTTTTGATGCATTTTGAGCTTTTACAGAAGAAAATGTCATTCATATACACTCATGTACCTTTGCCACTCACTAATAAAGTTCCAAGAATGGTGCACAAATAAAAAAAAAATAGGTTTGCTTTATTGATTGTTAAATGTATTCAAATGTAATTAAACAGGGAACCAGGACAGAAACAGATCAAAGTTTGTGAGATACTTTTGTAAGCAAGCTTGTAAGACTTGTAAGAATGGACCCAACCCATAGAAGTGTTGAGTTCATTTAGTCCACACCTCATGTCTGCATATAGACTCACTGTAAATTGAAGAGTGAATGCTGCAACCGTCTGCAAGCGTCACAAAGGCTTTCCATCAGGCTCTCTGCTGTTCGCAGACACTGGCTTCTGCTCTGCTCCACTGGGGAATCTACTACAGCAATTTCAACTTTAGGAAGACAAAGGTTCAAAAGGTGCTGTAACCTTTGAGTCCTGAGTGGAAGATTCTGTGTCCTGGAACTTCATTTTGGATTAAGAGAGACCTGATCCGAAAAGCACAGTCATGAGGCTCTGGGAGTAACCCTGAGTACATATTGCAGCAGTGGTTTGAGTGTTTGATAACAAAGACAGATTAAAGGTTAATAGTTACTGTTATTGTCTTACAAATGTGAAAACAGATGTAGTTCATTTGCAGTGGTCCAAAGTTTTTCCTCACTTACTGTATGCATTCCCTATATCCTAATTATTCTCCAAGTTGAGTTTATAAGCTCAATAACCACAAATGCTAATGTGCACTTGCTGTTTTTTGGACAATAACATGCTTTATAGTTAGATTCAGACAGCACGCACTAGACTTATTTTGACATCAAGAATGCATATACAATATATCTGTAGTGGGGCAAGACACATGTTGCTCAAATTGATACTTTGTACGCTGAGGGTGTTCTGTATGTGTGTCAGTACAGCTAACAGTCATCACAGTTGTCAGAACAGTTGTCAGACAAAAAAGATTTTAACTATGCATTTTTAGGAGTCTGATCAATACAAGCATTTATGGTCCCATTTAGGTGTTTAATTTTCAACAAAAAATGTGAGAGTGACTATCAAAAAAACTGTTGGCTAATGCTAGCTAACTTGTGACTGTAAATTTATAGTCCTGCCTCAATTCAACGGCTGCATCCTTCGAGAGCTACATTTGAAGGCCACTTGAGTTACAACTACTAGCAACAAGGCAGTTTACAGTTTAGCCCACAGATATGGTCGACAAATGTGGGCCACGTTTTCATCAAGACCGGCCATGTTTATGTCAAGAGCAGGATTCGAACGGCCAACCTTCAGATCAGTGAACAAAGACTCTACCTCGATTCCTGTATTAATTTAATTGTTTATATTTATTTAAACAACTAGTGGATATGAATGTATTTAGGTCATGCACTGTGAACTTTATTTTCAGACTAACTTGTAATAGTTTTGTAACTTAATGTGTCATTACAGGTTTTCACCAACCAGACATAAGACCCATTATCTCACTATGCAACGGAGTCTTCAGTGTTTAAGAAAGTGCTTTCTAAAGAGATTCATAATCTAGGCTTGGTCAACCTCTTCTGGAAGACAAGGGTCACGTTATACCAAGTAGTCCAATTGTGTTGAGTCATGTCTCCACTGTTCAACATCCAGAGTCACCCAGAGGTGGTCAAGACTGCAGAAGACCTGTGGGGCATCTATGGTTGCATCAAACCACTCTCCTGCTGCTGTCTGTTATGTGCCCTAATAGTGCAATTGACCAAGAGAGCTTCAGACAGAGGAGAGCCTCCAGTTAGCACCACACCCCAGGGAATGTGGATGACATAAGCTGCATAGTAACAATACATGGGGGGGGGAAATCCAGTAAAGGACCTTTAAAGAAGACCTATTGTGCTTGTGTCAACTATATAGTTAAAATCTATGACACCCATGGATCATGTTATAATTATGTCATAATTTGCACATTTGAAATTCAAATATTTACCTAAAATGACTTAATAAAAGAAACCAGTCTGCTGACCGTGATCGGAGCCGATGTCACCGTAAACGTCATCACACCAGCCGCATCGATTAAAAAATAAAACTGATGAATGAAGTACAGAGCAGTGGGCAGTATAGAGTACAAACATGCACAAATCACTCCAAAAACAACTTCAAGAGGGTACATGAGAAGGGGAAACAACTATAACATGGTTAAAAGTTCTGAAATGTAAATTTTGCAGAATAGGTCTGGTTTAATAATTCATTTTATTTCATGATAAATAGTATTGCTTTAAGTGAGAGAGGTAAAAAACTGAGAAGAGAGAATTTAAAATGCTTGTGATAGAGAAAAACAATGCTCATATTAACTAAGACGGGAATCCGATTAGGCCAGTGTCTTCAATTAAACCTGTGCATTTTCCTGAGATCATCATACTGAGGACAAATGACTGCATATTTAACATTCAGCTATTTTCCATTTTTTCAACACAAAGACAAATCCAGTCCTTTGTCTTGAAGTGAGCAGCGGAGGCACTATTGATGACGATGTGGTTTGAACTAATAGCCTTTTAAAATGAGCTATTGATCTGCCCAGGCAATTCTTTGAAAAGTATTGAGGCGAAGACTGAACAAAAGGTGGACTTTTGCAGTGGAATAAAGAATAGATGAACGATATCTGAGCGCATCTGCAAACAAAGACTTTAAGAGAGCCGTGATTGGCCGGTGTGATTCATTATGGGGCTGTTAGGTTAATAGGGAGACTAATGGCATTTAAGAAGCAGTGCCAGAGATGGAGGAGGTCCTTCTAAAGAGTCATCCATCCTGCAGATAAAGTTCTGCATAGGTCATTATGTCTCACATCACAGAGGCTGTTTGCACGGCCACGACAGTTGAGACCTGAGCAAGTTTGAGGAAGTTTGTGCAAGATGTGTTTGTTCCAAGTTTTATAAATGAGGCCCCTTGACCTGTAAGTAAATTCTAAGTAAACCGTTTTGCTAAAATTCACCCCTTCAGAAAAAAAGCATTTATCATCAGTTTACTAAACCGATGATAAATGCAGCTAAAACGAGGATGTCAGACACTCTTTGAAAATCCTGACAGTATTAGTGCAGAGGTGTTAATGAGTATTTAAAAGAGTTAGATAAAGAAGGAATACACCTTATCAGAGGAAATGACTGTATATGTGAAGTTGAAAATAAACAGGAATAAGGACACCTAGGGATGCACCAAATCCAGTATCAGATAGCAGCCCCAATCCACATTTGGATCTATTTTGTAATAGTTTACCTGTGTTTTTTGAGGAAAAAAGGCCATTCTCTGCCCCTATACTGATACTGGCTAATACTGAGAATCGATATATACTTAAAGCCAATGTATCAATAGTGGACCTGACAAAGCTGGATCAGTGTGTCCCTCAGGACACCTGGATTAGTGCTGTACTGGCCCTGGGCCAGATGTACTGCTGGGGGCAATATGGCAAGTACAAGTTTACAGAAACAAACAGTGAGAGTGAGAGGAAATGAAATGAACATCCAGAACAGAACTATAGTGTCCACTGCAGTCCCAGCTGACACACAGAGCAGACTGAGGTCACACTCTGAAGGCAATATACTCTCAGCACTATTTAAAAATCTGGACCTGTTCACACAGTGGACTAAAGAATGAGTGAACAGAACTGTGGGTCAGGGCACCTAACTCATCAAAAGCAGACAGTGGGTCACCATTCATTTGCTGTGGCCAGTTCTAGACTTTGGACTCTTTGTCCCTGGAGTTATGGACATTCACTACACAATACTTTGTTCAAAGCTAAGCTAAAGACTTATTTGGTTACAATTAGTAATATATACTACATATACTGCCAGTCAAACATTTGGATGCACATTCTTTTTCAGTGTTGTTTTTCTTTACGTTTACTACAGTACATACATACATATACTGTATACATATGGAAGATCTAATATATGATGAAAGATATATGGAATTATGTAGCAAAATAAAAAGGTGAAAAAGTCAACAATTGTCTCCTCTTGTAGTGAAGAACCAGGCAACAACATCACACGATGAGGCTAATTTATAAACAGAGTACAGTCAGAAAGTTGTATGCCCTGAAGAAGCCCCATGTGGACAAAATGTGCAGCAAAGGCCCATTTAAGATGATATATTAGATAGAAAAAATGGGGGATTTTTATTTCGTCAACTAGACTTTACTTGGCCTAAAAAATTGCCTCACATTTGCAGTTGAAAGTCTATGATAAAAAGGATAAAAAAAATCCTTCTGAACGATCCATCAAAAGTTTGGTGCACGTAGATGCTACTTTAAGTAAGAGTAATCTTCATGAAAAATGTATTCTGCAAAAACATCCTTTGAAGTTACAATGTCCCAAATCTATGGATGCAAGTTGATTAAAGTGATAGTATATGTAACTTTTTGGGGGTGGAAAGTTGACTACATGATTCCAAGCTTTCTTACCGTGGCCACTCACGGTAAGGATGCATGTTTCTCTATGTTTTTCAGTGCAATAAACACATCCATAAAGAAAAAACATGCTTTTAGTTTGGTCTACTTTTTAGCAAAAAAAGTTACATACTGAGGCTTTAAATGCAATAATAAATATATTTAAGTGCAGACTGGAGAATGTTGATGTTTCCAGGTTAAAGTTTATATGCTGACAGAGCAAACAGACTGAAAAGAAAGAAAAAAAACTGTTTAGTAGTAGTGTGACTTTTAAAGTAGTTGGACTGCATCAGATTTTTTCTCGGTCTTTAAAGTTGTATGGTAAGCCAGGCTACTCTGAAACTTCCTTAATGATAGTTTATGGCGAGTGATCTCTTTCTTGCCACGCCTTACCTTCCACTCCGCTGATACACTTGACTCGATCGCGGACCTCCACGTTGTATCCTTCGAAGGACATGAAAACCCCGTTGGGATGGTAGGGCTCTCTCTGCGCGTATACTTTGGAGTAACTGTGTTGGAACTCAAAGCGCTCATATCCATCGTACTGCACCACTTTGCCGTACACCTCGAAGTACTTCTCCATCCAGCTGAAGGGGAAGTAGACTTCCGCACCCTCCCGCCTGCCTTTCACTGTAGCCTCATCGTTGATCAGACAGTCGATCTCCTCAAACCTGCTCCCTGCCGCTGCCGCCCCGACCACAGGAGGGGGCTCGGGGGGCTGGGGCGGTTGCTGCTGGCTGCTGATGCTGGCTCCGCCCCCTCCCTCTCTGGGGCTGGGGGGCACGGCAGCTGCGGCGTTGCGGGGGAGGAAGCGCAGGGAGGTGTGGGTGGTGCAGCGGTTCCACAGGAGTACAGTGATGAGGGTGAAGAGGGCGCAGATGATGATGAGGGTCTTGTAGTTGACCCGAGCAGCCAGGCAGCGCATCCTCACAGCTCACCTGAGGAACACACACAGCAGAGGTCAGTCAGGGAGGGCTTTAGAGGGGAAATCAGCAACTTTAATCAATATCACTTTATTTGTCCCCTAAGGGCAATTCAAGTGCATTAAGCAGGAAATACAATAAGAACAGAAAGCTCAAACAAAAGTCTCAGTGCAGCTTAATGGGTAGGGTCATCAGATCTTGTGTCAGAGCAGTTTGAGGAGAGTAGCAGCCCTTAGGACAAAAGTGTCCCTCCGCCTCTCTGTCTTTCCTCAGTATCCTACAGTCCAGGCATCATAGCAATGCATAGAGTACATGGATATATATGTTTTTTTTTTTACTTCTTAGCATATTACCCAGGCCCATCAGTGACACAGCCTGGGGATGATTCTGTGTAGAACTAAGTATTTCACAGAAATGAGAAGAAGACTGAAGAAAAGCTAAGGTAAACGTTATTGCCCTACAACAGGAAATCTGTCTTGGGCACAAAATTATGTGCATAAAAGTCACGTAGAAAAAGTTAGAGCAGACACTACACTCAGTGCAGTTCATAAAATACATTCAATACAATGCATCCATTTGATGGATTGCTTTTCTACACATGATTACTGTAAACTGGTACTACCACATTATTACTATGAGAAGACAATGCGTATGACTTACAGCATGTTCTTGTGTTCTCAGTCAAATGAGGGGTTTGCCAATGCACAGATTGAACAATGATAAATAAATCTGAATCTTGAATAGTGAATAACATACATCTTGAATAGTGAATATAACCTACTTTTTATATAACCAAAACAGGCAATTTTCTCCAAATTAAAAGAAGCCCATAAGAGTCAAAAAACAGCACACATGCAGCATGAGCAGGACCAGGAGTGTCACTACATTTAATTGGTTGATTTAATTTTGATTTGAAAAGAGCTTCAAATTAACTTTACACACTCACTTGTCAAATAACACATCTCACAAGAACCAGAATCTGTTGTACTGGGGATGATTTTGACAAAGCTGATCTGCTATTCAACCATTCACACTATTCATTTAGTAATGCCATTTCTCAACACAGACCACTCGAGGAATTTCAAATGATGTCTCGCTGCTAAACATTTAGTACGACGTATCGATACAAACGCATCTCATCATCTCAAAACATTCAAAACAGGTCCCTTACAATTAAATCACCCTTATTATGTAGGCATTATCTAGGTTTACACAAACATGTCCGTGCTTTTCCCATAGCTGTGTCTGATTGTGTATGGATGTATTCAGAGTGCTGCAGGCTGCGTGTGGAGGGGCTGCAGCACAAGTCACCACAGCTCACACTAATTAAAGCTGGAGCCATAGAGCGCAGTGTACAGACAGCACATCCAAGCCCCTGTCCACTGTCCACACACACACTACACTAGGGCTCATTAACTGCACACAGCCACCCACACTGAAGAGGCCGCAGACACACACACACACACACACACGAGGCCAATATGGGGAGAAAGCTGCAATCTCATCAGGGCAGTTTCATGGTGGCTGTTAAATGCTAAGTACTAATAAGCAATGGTATTTACAGAGGAAAATGGCTAACTAGTTTAATTAGATACCTATGAAGGAATCAATATAGGAGTTGCATTTTTTTTCTGGCAAGCATTGTAAAAGCAAAAACATTCACAATTTTTGTTTTAATAATAGAATTGTGTCAGTTTTACAACAGGAGAAAATACTGCAATGTGAACTGTTGAAATAAAAGTTCCATGTGTTTTAGAACAGAGGTCTAAACTAGTGTTATTTTATAATTCACCCAATATCTCTGGCTCTTAAAGTGTGGTTCGTGTACAACCGGTGTACAAGTTTTACGGGTCATACATAAGGTCCATGTGGAAAGGGCAGGCTTCAAGTGGCTGGGTTCTAGAGAGTTACACTTAAAAAAATCAAGACTGACGCAGGATTGGTGTTGTCCACTTTTTTTTTTAAATTTAAATTTTTCAAATAAACAATGTCACCAAGTGCAAAAAGTGCAGATGCGATAAAGTTCACAGGAGGATCAGGAGCAGGTCTTCTCCAGCAGCAGGACACCACAATGATTGTACAAGGCACCTTATATAGCACTGGGGAAAAACCATTAAAAATTTGTCAATAAAAATAATCATAAGCAAATAAACCATATAAAAGACAATGACAAAATCTAAGCCCTAACTCTTACACAATCTCTGGTCTCCCGGGGGAAAAAGTAAGTAAAAGCACTAAAAATATTCACCACATACAAGTGCATACTACTTTAAAAACATATATGCTACACACACATGAACACTGTCAAGACACAGCCAAGTGCTCCTTGCTATTAAAGTGCAATGTAAAAGTTATTAAATGCAAAGTGAATGAAAGAGGAAAGTGCAGGTGTGAATACTTATCCACGAGTAATGAACGGACTGTTCGTTACCGTTCCCTAAAGTTACTTTACACTTTCTGAATTTACACTATCTCCATTAAGTGATTTATTAAGTTCGTCTTTGACTCTATAAAGTTTTAACTTTAAACAGGCTCATTCCAATTATTTCACTACTCAAATTGCCTTCACTTAGTAGTTAAACAATTTAAAAGGAACAGCATGCAAGATCTCAATTTTAAATTCCATAAACCTTACCTGTGTCCCCAAATATAACTTTTACTGATATGAACTGTAACTTTGATTTATTCTTAATTATAAATTTGGTGTTTTGGTTCTCAAGATGATTATCCAATCAGAGAGCAGAATGAGCCTCACGTGAGTATCTCAATTATGTTGCCCATGTCAATGCTGAAATCCAGTTGGTTGGATTGCTCTGATCTGATTGGTCACTACCTAAAACCCAGCACCTGCCGCCAACCATGAATCAGTGCTAGTGCAGCCTCTGCAGCTCAAAGTGAATTCTGGAGGTTCTGAGCTTTCAACTGAGGCCTGTTCATATACTGAGAATGAGAAAAATTTGTATGTGTGCTCTATCTGCAGGTTAAGGCACTGGCAACCCAGGTTCAGTTGTGATTGTAGTCACTTTTTAAAACTGTAAAAGCATAGGCTACTTATGTTCCTTTAAACCAGACCTATTCAGCAAAATAATATTGTAATTGTATTGTATTTGGAGCGATCTGTGCCTTTTTGAGTTCTTTAATCTTTAATCTTAATCTTGAGATCTTTAATTGCTTATTTTCAAGATGGCATATTTCTGATCAACTTCCGTTTTCACTGCCACTGACACCATACATCCACGACGCCGTTCTTATTTCCTTCTCCAACTTTATTTTCTTAATCGGTGATAGACGTAGGATTCGGCAGTGTTGCATAGTCATTTCGGTAAAAATGAAGAAAAAATCAGAGGTGCTGACAGGTTGTGATGACGTTTACAGCGACGTCAGCTCCAAATGGCCACTGCAGTTTTCTAATTCAGAAGTTAGTGGAATTGTTTCTTTTATTAAGCTGTCTTAGATCAATATTGTGATTTAAAATGTGCAAATTATAACTACAGGCACTGTAGTTAATAACTAATGTAGTTAATAACTACAGAGCAGACACAAGCACAATATGCTTTAAGCAATAGCAGCATTGTTTCTATTTTGGTTCTAAAACCTTCATTCCAACCAGGATGTACAAAGATAGTTTTAAAAGTCTGATTTTTTTTTGTTCCAGATCATTTCAGGTGATGCTACAACAACAACACACACGCACACACACACTCACCAGAAGCATTTTATAGGCTCCAATTCAAAATGGCTGTCTGCCGTGTGGAAGTCCCTGTTGACAAATGTGTGGCTGTCTCTTTTGCCTGATGAATTGTTGTGTCATCGTAAAAAGTATGATGGATATTTAAAGAAGTGTCAGGCCGGTGCAGGGATGAGAGATTAGGCCCAGGGGAGCAGTGACAATGCTAATGTGCTGCAAAAGAAGCTCTGGAATACAAGGCACCATCAGGGAAGCCTCTGGAAAGAATGGTGTTTGTGGTGATGACACAGACAAGCCTACTCATACTTTATAACGTATGCCATCAACATCCCTGGGGGGTGAAGCTAACTGGAGGCACTGCTCTGTCTGAAGCTTTGTTATTCAAGTTAGACTTTAATCTGAGCTTTGTTTTAACACAACCTGACCATAAACGACTGCCTTAGCTGGAACTACAACAGGTGATCTGATCTGTGCTTTTAAACAAGTCTCTCAAACAACTTTGCAAAGTATATAAATAAATCCTGTAGTACACCGCAGAGCTTAAAGCAGCATGCATTACTAAATACAGCTGTGAAGTCATGTGCCATTTACAGAGAGCAGACAAGTGAAGAAGATGTCCAATGTCCAAATTATAACATAATGATCCACGGGTGTGGATCACAAGCACAGTAGGTCTGAATTAATATACAGTCAGTCCAGGCAAGCTAAACAACAACTGGCAGAATGGAGTCACAGTTTTTCCCATTCTGTCCAAGTCTATACATCTGAGCAGCTACAGCCCCTTCTCTGCACACGTCACAGTAACACAGGAGCTGGACTGTGGACAGGAGTCGGCACACGCTCTAGACTTTAACAGATTTATAATTCCAAAATGTCTAATGTGATACAGGCTGCAGCAGGCCCTTGGTATGAGCCCACAGGCCGCAAGCTGGGATCAAGGCACATGAATTTAACAAACACTTTGTGCAATGGCCTGACACAAAATTCAGTTTAGAGGATTATGTAACGCTCTTTATTCATCTGTGTTTGAGATGCAGATCTACTGAACTCCACCAGTTAATTACAAAGAAAACAAATCTGATTAGCACCACTGAACCCACAGTCTCTTGAGCATTCTGTACATAAAATGTATATTATTAGCTGTGTGTACACAACAGCTTTGTGTACACAACACTGCAACTAATGAATATTGCACCAATGAAACAATTATTATATATTAAATATTCTCAAGTTTGTAAAAAAGAATTACATATTAAAACATATTATATAAAAATCTCCTCCTCACCCTCCGCAGGTGATCTTTATCCCCTTTCTTTTTTTCCACGCTCGGGACCTCTACCAGAGGCCTGGGAGCTTGAGGGTTCTGAGCAGTATCTTTGCAGTTCCTAGTACTGCACTAGGACTGAGATGTCTGATGTTCTTCCTGGGATCTGCTGTAGCCACTCCAGTTTGGGGGTCACTGCCCTGAGTGCTCCGATGACCACCGGCACCACTGAGGCCTTCACCTTCCAGGCCTTCTCCAGCTCTTCTTTGAGCCCCTGGTATTTTTCTAGTTTCTCATGCTCCTTTTTCCCGATGTTCCCATCGCTTGGTACTGCGATGTCCACCACAATGGCTTTGCTCTGTTGTTTATCCACCACCACTATGTCCGGTTGGTTCGCCATCACCATTCTGTCAGTCTGTATCTGGAAGTCCCACAGGATCTTGGCTCGATCATTCTCCACTACCTTTGGAGGTGTTTCCCACCTTGACCTGGGGGTTTCCAGTCCGTACTCTGCACACATGTTTCTGTACACTATGCCCGCCACTTGGTTATGCCGCTCCATGTATGCTTTCCCTGCCAGCATCTTACACCCTGCAGTTATGTGCTGGATTGTCTCAGGGGCCTCTTTGCACAGCCTACACCTTGAGTCTTGTCTGGTGTGGTAGATCTGGGCCTCTATCGCTCTTGTGCTCAAGGCCTGCTCCTGTGCAGCCAGGATGAGTGCCTCTGTGCTGTCCTTCAGTCCAGCTTTTTCTGTGCAATGATGTGTGCCCACAGTATGTATGTCGTATGTATGTATGTATGTAGGGTATGGTATGTATGTATGTATGTACTCAAAATTAGGGCTGGGTATCACCAAGTAGCTGCCCGATACGTATATATACCTGTATACACAGTACGTATATACGATACGTATCTCGATACAGTGCCATTTCGATATATATATTTCAAATCGATACGATATATTCAGAAAAAATAAAGGCCTTCAACCTTACTTAAATGGTAATATATATTTTCACAAACACAAAAAAACAAATACATAAATCTAAATTAAATCAGGTTTGCCATTGTAGTCTTACATTTTTGAAGATTAAAAAACACAATTAAGTTTTTGATTAATATATTTCTAATAGAGGAAGTTTTAAAACATTTTTTCTGACATTTTCGTTTCTCTTGCTTAAAATTCTCTTGCGTAAAGAGTAATCTGGGGGCCCATCGATACTAGGAAACAAATCGGACCGTATCGATTTTAATAATATCGATACCTATCGGTGATCGAGATTGCTACATTACTCAAAATGCATGGATTTAAAACCTCTTCAGGCATATATTTGATGAGGGAACAACATTATGGCACATTGGTAGATAATTAAAAAATAAATAAATACAATTCTTTTTGCATAATATGGTGGCACAAAAGGCAAGCAACACCCTGAATTTCATTGGTAGGAATCTGACGCCGGTTTATGCTGACTGTACAGCATAAACAGATTACCTGTTACACTAACTAAGACAACTGCGGTGCGTATTTGCCTAAAGTAACATGGTTTTGTAAATGGTTGGGTTCAAGTAATAACATGTGTAATGATGTGATATGATGCGATGTCCAGGAAAATCAACTTCTTGGGGATTCTTCTTGCCTCACCTGCACCCGCACTTGGCCGAGGTCAGTGTGGCAGGATGTATTGATTTTAATGACTTGCGGGACCCGCGCAAGTCCCGAACCACACCGCACTTGCAGTCAGTGTTCACCCAGCGTGAAACACTCCGCTACCATCTAGGACCCTCATCTATCAAAAGATAAGAGTAAAGCGAAAAGAGTCCAGAGAAGGGCGACACATTTTACAACTATGACTAATGACTATGATCCAAAAAGGCAGAGTAACATCTATGCTATAACATCTGATAGAAAACTCTTGAGGAGCATCTAAAACATCAATAACTTGTCCTAGTTTATAAAACGACCCATCTCATTTCAGCTGGCCACCGAACCAGATCTAGATACAACACGACCCAATATAAAAATCTCTCTCCCTTGAGTGGCATGCTATCCATTTGGAGTTTGTAGATTAACCAATCAGAACCAGGACTAGAATTGCTGTTGCTGGGGTATTATGCATTTTATTTTTTTTGCTTTCTACCATGTTATAATTATCATTCCCTCATCAAAAACATGCCTGAAGAGGTTATAAATGTCATCCATGCATCCATGTTTGCGTCATTTTGAGATCTACCCCGGGCTCTATTTCAACCCTCCCATAGGCTTAGCTGTAAGATTCTGTGCAATGCTTCGCCCACAAGCCTATACCATCAATACTCATAACTATAAAAGGTTGTTTTCATCAAATATAGCCTTTTTGAAGCAGTAAAAAGTAACATGGTTATCTAAATATGTTATGTGTTAGCAGTTGATACCCCATAGAAGTAAAATACCCCTCAAAACCACATGAAATAGAGGGACGGCATGTTATGTTTTGTAAAAATAAACTCAAGAAAAGCCCTACCTTTTTTAAAAACAAGCCTCACTGCGCAAACTTCAATGAATGAAACAAAAACAACTCTTGCTTATAATGAGAACGCTACATTAACAGGGGTGTGAGCACAATTGTTGCGGTTGGCCTTGCAGAGCGCACCCAGCACATACAGAGCCATCCGAGTGTGGTGACATTTACATTGCATTAAAAACACTCCCACTCTGCTGAGGAGACTGAGGCTCTTGTAACACTGGATGAAGTCTTAAATCATATTGTTGGATTCAAATTGTAATACATTTTTATGCAAATCCCTCATTATACACTGCATTTAAAGAGGGGGTATTGCACTTCTATGGGGTAACTAATAACACCTAACATATTTAGATCACCATTTTACCTATTATTGTTTTAAAAATGCTACATTAGCCAAAAATAACTTATTCTCTCCTCCTTCAGAGAACTATCACAACACAATCAGCGTGCATCCTGCTAATGAAACAACTGCACATCACATCAGGTTTGTCAAGTTAGGTATTATGCTTTTGTATATTTATTTATAATTTGTCTTGTGGGAGCATGGGTGATGTAGTCTTGTGGGCTGAGCATTGAACATCTTGTAGTGCTAAGGAGGGTTCAAACAGAGCCTCGGAAAGATTGCTAAATTACTCAAACATGCATGGGTGACATCTACAACCTCTTCAGACATATTTTTGATGAGTGTTATAACATGGTAGACAGATCCAAAAAGCCAATTCTGCATGATACCCCCCCTTTAAAATTTCAGCAAAAACTAGACATTGCCTCTACAATTGCCCAGACATGACCTATGACCTAAAACCTAAACCCCAAAAACTATGTAACTTTTCTGGTGCTGCTTGTCTCCATAGAGAAGCTTGGAATGTTCCGCGGTATGGCATTATTGGCATTATAAATATATCCATCTACAAGGAGTCAGATGACAAGATATTGTTTCAGCAGAAAAAACAAAAATAAAACATCTATACGTTTAATGCCATACTATGAAACATTACAGGCATGGCAATAACCTTTTCACACAAGATAACAAGACAAGCAAGTATCAGCCTCTCCATCAGTAAAGTTACATAAAGCATTTTTAACAGTAACTTATTCAAAATGGCGGCATACAAGCATAATGAGCAAAGGATCATGGAGTAGTTCCCTGCTATTTTTTTTCGTGCAAATACAGAAACTATTTATTTTAGTTAATACCATAAGCCTATTATTCAAACTTACAATTGTAGGATTTGCTATCACAGCATTATCACATCAAAATACCAACATCTTTTCGACACTTGTATAACCTACAAAATAGTTAGTCTCAAATTCGGCCCCTCTGAGTCAAACTTTTAAGCCATGTGAAATCCTCTCTGAAATCCAATTGTTTTAGATGGAGCGGTGCGCAGGTATAGGCATAATCCCCACACACCGCTCGATCTATAGATGCTGGGATGAACCAAGTCTCTCTCCAATGGACATGAGATGGAGGAGTCTGTGCAGAGAGAGGAAAGCAGATTAAGAGAAGAAAGTAGGAAACAAAAGCAGATGTGTATCTTATGAGCTCCAAGCGCTGTCCTGAATAGCGTGGCTCTTGGTGAACGCTACAGTCTGGATACTTGGGATTAAAATGTGACAGCTGTCTGCAGCTTCAAACACTGACCGCATTATACTGCCACTGATCCGCAGAGTCTGCACTAGAACGGAAGCTATTATTTACTTATCCTAGTAAGGTTAGGGTAGGTTTCCTGATGGGGCACATATAGTACACATGTTAGTAGAAGTCTAACTGCAGGGTTAGGGCTGGGAAACTTTCAATATATTTTCTACCACAAAAGGTGCTCTATAAAAGTCTGTCCACAAACAGGTGCCAGGTTACAGGTCTGATCTGTGGAGAGGTGTACGGGTTACAGTTAGAATGCTTTCAAATACAAGTAAGTGAAAAGGTACATTTGATGCACTACTGTAGAACATTCCAGGCAAAGTCTGTATCCATGGAGATCATGTAAGAAGCTAGCTATAGACCTCTGAGATGCTACTGACTTTTTACAAAATGTGGCAAAAGATCGAAATCAAAACAATCAAATGGAATCAAGCAAGATGGCGGCGCGCCCAACTTTTGCTTTTGTGTTTTTTAGTGCACGGCCAAAGTTGGTCTGCAGAACTACTGCTACTAATGCTCCACAGCTTCCTGCCAACAGCAGTCAGGCTGTTCAATCAGAGACTCTGATTGGACTCTGTAGTACTTTTAGTACATCTACCATTGCACTGGATTGGGGTGGCTGTTTGAAACACCATTTAATTTATATAACATAAAAATGACAAAGTAATCTAAGGTCATCTATCTAATCTAATAAATCAGGGAAATAAGCTCCGGTGACAGCGTTTGCCTAGTACCAACAATGACCACAGAAAATGACCAATGAACACAGAAAAACAATGTAGATACATTTGTGATGACACTAAAGGCCAACACACACACTGAGATGCTACAGCAGAGGCTACTGTTTCACCCTGCAGGAAACTCTTGTCTCTCACTAACCTCACTACAACCTGCTCAAAACAATGCCCTTCTGTCCTCACTGCTTCTTGCTTTGGTTCTCATTTTGTCAGGGATCTGCAGAGAACTTTAAAATGGGCAAGGAGTTGAGTTAAAACCTTTTTAGGAGTTAAAAAAAAAAAAAGTAGTATCTTAACATTTTCTGTAATAGCTTCTATGCAGGTCCCAAGCCTTAAGAGACAGGGACATAAGGGTCACTGCAGGACCAGGGAACATTACATCATCTAAAACAACAAGCATGCCTTTGTGACCATTCAAACTGCGAGTCCATTAAATCTTCTATCCCTAATTTGTCATTAAAAAGAAGGGATTATGCAAAATTGATTTTCTACCATGTTATAGCATTCCCTCATCAAAAACATATCAGAAGAGGTTTTAGATGCAATTTAGCAATTTTGCAATCTCTCCTTTTCTTAGTTAGTATAAATATCTCATAAATATACAAAAGCAGAATACAAAACAACACACTACAACTTCACAAACCTTATGCGATGTGCAGTAGTTTCACTAACAGAATGCATGCTGGTTGTAATGTGATAGCATTCTGAAGGGGAAGTCACTTAGCATGGAGAGCAAAGAGAGGGGAGATTCAGAGCATCAAAAACTAAACTGAAATTTGCTAAATATGTTAATAAGCATTTTCAAAACAATAAAATGTAACATGATCTTAATATGTTATGTGTTAGAAGTTAATGCCCCAAAGAGTGAAGTTGCTGTGCAGACAGGTCAGGCAGCCCCCATCACCCTCTATCCCTCAGCACTATGTGTCTGCCTGTGGTACAAAGGCCTTCTGCTGCTTCTGCTTATCATGAAAGGCCAACACAGCGTCTGGAGCCAGGGCCTACAGCGGGCATGCAGTCTGCACACTTACACAGGGAGTTAGCAGGGGCTCAGTCAGAGGCATATATGTGAAGGTCCTACCTGATTTTAATGTCTTCTGGTTTAGATAAATGGCCTTTATACAAAGCAGTGTATTGTAAATTCAGATAACTGAGAAAATAAAAAATTGAAAGACATCACCTATGCATTTTACAAAGCATTTTAATAGAGAAGCTACTGACACTGTCACTCACTCATCCAATCCAACAACTTCTCTGTCATGGTGCATTTACAAGAGAGATAACACAACATTAAAACCCTTTATAAACATGGATAATCAGACAAACTTCAGCCTGCTCAGATGTGGACTGTTTGTACACAGTCTCGCCCACTTTTCCCAGCTGGAGGTCATATTTCCCGGGCCCTACTGTAGAGTGCGGGTCAGCCAGCTGTTTGTCCAGAGCCGGAATGGCTACGTGTGCAGCCACCTCTTGTGCCAGAGGAGGGCGCTGTGCATAAAGCTCTGTGCGCTCCACCATTTGTTTTTGTTTCACTTTTCCTTTCACATTAGCTGTGCATTAGATTGAGGACACGTGAAAATATCTGTGAGCTTACTGCAGTGAGTGTGAACAACTGCTTATTTCTCCGTTAGCTTGATGGCTGCTGCGCTGATACATCATCATCACGGAATCGCTCCTATTGTGTTTAAATGTTAATTACAGAAGTAGTATGGCCTTTATTGACATACATGTACTGCACAGAGCAGGAGTAGAGCCAGGAACAGCACCAAGAGATCACCTGTGTGCTGTTTGTAAAGGCTCACCTCAGTTTCAGCCCCACAATACAGCTTCGTTCTGCAAGCTGTATGGCTGGTTGGCAGTATTCTGTGTAATTCAAAGTAGCAAAATGAGCTCAGACCACACGCCGTGCAGTTGTGGGTGCCGGGCCGCTCCGGATTAATTCCATTGGGAGTCTTTTTGCTGGATGCCAGAGCCGACCACAGCCTTTTCCCTTAACAAATGAATAGTTATGCCACGAACCCATGGCTGGCGCATGCAGCTTCAAAGAAGGTGATCACAACAGCACAGCAGAGCACCGCTCTGAGTGTGAATGTCACACCACAACTAAACTGCTTCAACACAGGAGTCGCAACTGGACCGGGTGCAGTCTGAACGAGGCATTAATAAGGTAGAGGTTGATGAGAACCACGTAGAAACGACTGCATGACACTATCCCAGACAGTTGTTTCTGTATCATGGTGCAATATCAAAGTGATAGAAAGGACTATGTGGGCAGGGCTACAGTTCAGACTCAAACATGTTTCTCACTCATGGTTAAAAATCAGGCACGTTCACACTGAGGCTATTAGAGCAAATGTAGGAGCTAGCAGGATGCACCAGTCAGAGAGCACATCTGAAGGTGAAAAGTTAATGACAGGGGGGACCATTTTACAGTCTGTGAAAGAACAAGATCAGAAAGCATCACGCAAACCAGAAAAAGAGAAGTTAGATACACCAACAACTTGGAGAGAAATGTCAATGTATGAATGGAATGGACAACACGAGACAGAAGCAAGATACTGATTTTTAAATTTTTTTAACTTCAGAACATTCTCATGAAGAAAGTTAGGTTTTATAGCTAAAGGAACAATATTTCCCTTCTCCAGGTCAAATTAGAGTGAGGTTTGTGGAGAGCCCAATCAGAGAAAGGATGCATGCATTTCAGTGCAATCAAAACATCCAAATTGACAAAACATTTACTTTTTCACAAAGAAGTTTAACAGTAGGGCTGTAAAGGTGTTCTATGCAACTTTTCTGGTGGAGGTTCTGCAACTTCCTTGTCTCCATGGATGCGTTGTTTTGCCTGGAATGTTCCACAGTATGGCTTTAAATGTATCTATCTCGCATGTATTTGTGTATGCATGTATTTTATTTCTCAGACATATCTTAAAAATGTGTATTCTTACTATAAGTGGACAGTAATCTTATCCTGCTTGTCTCCTTATAGCCAGCTGGCTCCAGTCCTGTATGAAGAAAATCTGACAACTAAGAACAGTCGAACACCAAGTATACTGCATATCAGAGCTGGTTTTGGCTTTAAAGAAGATATATTGTGCTTGTGTCAGCTATATAACACCTGTAGATTATGTTATAATTTGCACATTTTAAATCGCAATATACTGTACATCAAAAACAACATTTTTAGAGAAACAAGTCCACTGTCTTCTGCATTAGAAATCTGCGGTGCCCAATGGGAAGCTGATGCTGCTATAAATGTCCCCACAACAAAGATGCAAAGTTGTCAGCCCCTCCTATGGATAACTGTACATCACACTAGCGAGCAGCAGATTTTTTTTCCATTTGTACAAAAAATGACAACGCAACACTGCAGAATCCTACGTGCATCAACGATTACGAAAATAAACCTGGAGAACAAAATAGCCACAGAACAGGGGGTGTAGGTTGGTGGCGGTGAAATCGGGAGTTGATTGGCCATATGGCCTCTTGAAAATAAACGACTGAGGATTGGTCAAACATGCACATATCACTCCAAATACAACTTTGACAGGGTAAATGTGAAGGGGAAACAACTATAACATGGTTAAAAACTCTGAAAAGTCAGGTTTGCATAATAGGTCTGCTTTGATATGAAAATATGATCTGAATATTTTACTCATTAACTGCAACCTGTGTAAAGCCAAAACAATTACTAGCAAAGCTCCACATATTTATATGGCACTTCCAGTCTAACTACACTACTGATGTGTGTCCCGTCCCTTCACACAGAGCACAGCTTTTAGAGCGTGATCTAAAGTACATGGGGCACTGGGTGATTGAGCAGAGCCGATTTTCTTCTCTGCTGTCCCACGCTGTAAAAATCACCAGCAGTCATCACACCAATAAAAGCTGAGAGCTGCACACACTCTCAAGGAGCTACCCAAGAAAAGGGCTGCTCTGTGCTCCGGGTACAGCTGCTATGTCTCCACTAAACTCTGGGCATGTCAGCGCTCCTCTCCACCACTCAAGTATGAACCAAATGCCAAAGAGTGGAGGGGGAGGTGGGGTGTGAGTGTTTACAGATTGCAAAATATACAAGAACTTTTTCCAATCTGTGTCTGTACTGTCTTAAGTGAGCTACACCGGCCCGGTTAAGAGATCCAAAGCAGACCGTGAGGTACTGCCTTCCAAAGCGGTCCGACCCTCCCGTACACTAGGGTAAGGTGGAGCTACGCAGTACAGTAAGATGGTTGGGTAAGCAAGAACACAGAGTAAGGCAACAACAAGACAGCAAAAAGCAAACATAAACAGATAGACATTTCTCAAATGCTGACTTGATCTTGTGATAAGCCCCTGTTAATTCCGTAGAAACATAATGAAATATGTGCAGATAAAAACTGACGATAACTTGAAAGTAGTTTTGTCTCACAGCATGACAATTGTAGAATTCATGTTTTTTGGTGAACTGATGAGATTAAAAATTAAAGGGTAGGGCTCAGGTACTCACTCAGGTACTTAATTGTTTAGGCCATATCAGTTGCAGATATCATGTAGCCGATTCCTGCTTCTGAAGTAGGATGCAAATAACACATTCTAAAGCACGATATATTGCTATTGATATATCTGACACAAAGCAGGACAATCCCAGTGAAACCTATTTTTAAATGGACTGTGAGCTGCAGCACATAAATGTCACAATGAACCAATAATTAGCAATAGAAGTTATTTATTCAACCCTTTGCAGCACAAATCTTCTTACATAAAAATGACAAAAATCTCCTAACTACTGCGAAGAAATATTGAGCCCCAAAATGTACCGCGCCAGCTTTCATATACTGAAAGATAAATCGATATAGTAATTATTGTGCCAGGCCTATTCTGGAGTCATGGCCACTATGGAAACACATGACGCCATTAACCTAACTGAGCCAAAGAGCTCCAAGATGAACTGCTCTAGGTGACCTGAACAGTCTGAAATGTGTCTAAGGTTACAGCAACCTGGCAGACAGAGGTAGAACTCAGTTACTTCATACTTTTACTCCTAATTGAGTAATATTTTAACTATACAGAACTCTTACTTGAGAAAATGTCTAGTTATTCTTTCTGCTTAAGATACTCTGCTTTTAAACTTACCTGTAGTTTCCCCAAATATCCTTTATCTCACTTGAGCAATTTCTTCAACCACTACTTTGTGGTACAGATTCCTGTTTATAGGCACCATTTTGAGCACTTTTCTCCATTCAAAGGATATAATATTTAGTTTTGGATAGTTAATTGTTATGGCAACGGTGGTAATTTTTCATCACTCTGAAACGCATTTTATTGTTAAATCAAAGATGGAGGCGAAGTACTTAACTCTGTCTAAGCCGGGACACAAAGGGAGCAATTAGCAACAGAACACGCCATAAATATTGGCGCTGTGGTTAACGAATGGCTGTTTGTTTAGGTGAATAATTAATCAGTGAAAGAAAATGTGCACGTTACACACTGTTTAACAAGACACGCGGGGTGAAATCTCTCAAACACTCAAACTGAAAGCATATTTTAAGGGCCCATATTATGCTATCTTCTGATCTATGTTATAATGTTGTTTCCTCATCACAAACATACCTGGATACTCTGTACCACCTTGTGACATCATGTGGTAATACAGGACGAGCTCCATGTTTTTAAACTCCATACACTTTCACTGGAATCATTTGGATGATTTCAGACCTGGAATTTCCAATCTCTACTAAACAAAATGTAAAAAGTAGTTGTTAACTTAAAGTCTACTTCATGGCATCACAAGCATTTCGAGCTTTGGAGACAATCCTGGATTACTCAAACATGCGTGAACACAACTCCAGGTGGGGAGATGCTCTGTGGTTGGGGAGATGATTATTAAAAGAGGCAGTAGCTTATGGTAGTGCATGCAGAATGGGAAATAAATACTTCAGACTAGGTTGAAAGAATTTAGAGTCATTATATGGGTAGGATAAAACTGATGCATTTATATCAGAACTACCAACAATGTTACACTATTGTCCATAATACTAAAACTAGTAACCTACCTGGACGACTGAGGGGTTACACAGATCTAAGGCTGTACACAGCAATATAAAAGAAAGTACTACAGAACGTAGTTTTATTGTCTAGTAAGACTGTTTTTAACTCTCATCGTCATCTGTACTGGGTATCAATTATATTCCTTAATACTGAAATTGAATTTTAATTTTAGCATTGTGACAACACTATTCATCGCAAATAAAGAAATTTACTGTTAACACTCATTTTTATGTAATAGGACAACAGTAATTAATAAGTGGGAGCTGGGATCCAAACTGCCCAAACTGTCACTCCATGCATAAGTCAACTGGTTACAGCATAAACAGAGGGGCTGTGTCACTATTTTCACTCCATGCATACAAGTCAAAAGTTTATTATAGCAAAAAGGTCAAGGCTACTTGCACCTTTACCTTTTGTTGTAACTAACAAAAAGCTTAAAGCAACATCATATAACTTTCTGGAGGTGGCACTTCACCTGCATCGTTCCATGGGAATAGAAACTTAAAACCATACTTTAACCATACTTAAAACCATACTTTGGAACATTGGTGTAAGATTCTGTACAATGCTCAGCCCACAAGCCTATATCACTCATGCTCCCAATTATCCATAAATATACAAAAAAATGATACAAAGCTGTACATAATAACTTCACAACCCTGATGCAATGTGCAGTAGTTTCACTAGCACGCTGACTGTGTTGTGATAGCGTTCTAAAGTGGGGGGGACTTAACCCAAGGAGCAAAGTGAGGGGAGACACGGAGCGTCAAAAACAAAAGTGAAACATGTCATTAAGTTGTATTCAGCGAATATAGCATTTACATGTTTGAGTCTGCATTTATTTATTAGCAACACAATAAAAAGTAACATGGTAATCTAATTCTGTGATGTGCAGTTAATACCCCATAGAAGTAAAATACCACATCTTTAATGTGCCAGTGAGATTCAGAACACAATTGCAGCACATTTTTGAAATAAAGTTATTATACTCCGTTCTGACAAAAGTTGCTGTTTTTAGGTCAGACAACCATTGCTATCAAGAGATCTGACAGAGAACAAAGCAATCTCTTCTCGCACACTGTCCGAAGCCCTACAACAACCTCAGGGAAAAAAAGTACACATTTAGCAGAGTTAGTTATCACTGCATCTTTAATATGTGATACAAGATTATATTTCAAACAGAGCCTGAGGCATCACCACAAACTGTGCTAATGCTATCAAATGTGCGTGTGTTTGCTAATCTGATGTTGTGAGTGCGTGTGTAGAAGTGTTAGCTTAGCATTAGTGCCTTTTGGTTTGATCTGTGCGTGCAGGATTAAACAGGTCATTAGCTAAAGGCTTGTAGCTAAGACCTCCTGTAGGATTATGCAAACTGCTTATTAAATGAAGCAAGAGCAAAACACACAGAATACTGACACTGGTGCAGAGTGTTACAGCAGGGAGCGGAAGATGGAGGAAATTCACACACATTGCATGACCTTGTTCAAGACCAATTTTGAATGAAATCTAATTTAAAAGGTCCTATATTATACACAATGGCTGTGAGCTTTAAGCAATGTTATTGTGTTGTTACCTTATCAAAAACATACCTCGACTTGTGTTTGGTTTCATTTTCATTCATCAAGTGTTTGAGTAACCCTTTATTATTAGTCTGTCTATGTCTCCAAAGCGCAAAATGCTTATTCCATTAGCAACTGGGGTTATTTTTAAAGACAATACATGTCAACAAGTTTACCTTGTAACATCTGATATGTGAAACCTTGTCACCACCAACACCAGTGACAGTTCTGAAGATGGCTCACAGCTAGGGCCGAAACATGCCAACAGGGTAAACACATCTGCTATGCTGTCTTTACAAAGAACCCAAGTTGCTAATGGAATGAGCATTTAGTGTAAAAGAAGATACAATGAAAGTTTTTGGATTAATGCTCTTTTCCACCTTGTAAAGTCATGATATGTAGTTGTAACTTTCAAGTCAACAGTTACCTTTTCCTTTTAATTCAGTATAGATTGGCAATTCCAGGGCTGAAATTCAAATTATTCCAGGGAAGGTGAATAACACAGTGGAGCACTTCCTGTATCACCGCATGACATCACAAGTTGGAAGAGTGTTCTTTTGAGAGCGGAAACTAAATATGCTGGGTTTGTGTGTTAAACATGTGTGACTGAAAAAAAAAAAAAAACAACTCCATGTATGCTTTGATGAGGAAACATTATAAAAAATAAAAAATAGGGTCATATGGGCCCAAAATCAGGATTCAAGTTCACATTTTAAGCAATCCAACACTGATTACATCTGAGCAAAAAAGTCCTCTGCAAAGGACATTCTACTTAAGAGTGCACTTCTGAACCCAATATGGACAAACCAGTGCAGAAAATGAAAATAGTATTTATTTCCTTTAAACATAATAATTTTTCACAACTGATCCAATTGGGCTGCAATTTATCAAGTAGCAACATAACAGCTTTATCAATAAAAGTACATACATTATGGAGATGTTCTGGGTCAACATTGACCAGTGACTTTCAACCATTTATAGACTAACAGAATTTAGGACTTTTCAGGATTGTTACAGATATTTGATACCAGTATCATATTGATGCATCCCTAATTTCTACTGTACATAAGTGCTGTCTTTGAGATTGGCCAATCCACATTACTAATTTATCTGACTTCCTGGTTGGATGCAGCCAGCAAATGCCTAGACATGATTCAGTAACGGTTACCTAGCAACCATAATGTTAGCATGAGCTAGGACTCACCTCTACTCTCTGTATTTTTGTGCTTTTTCACTGATATACATCTAATATTTGCCATAGGTACTATCCCACTTACCAAGTGAGAATAAAAAAAACATGCAAACCTGCCATAAGCACTGTAACAGCATTGTCTGATAGAACCACTCCAACACCAACCTGTTTTCCAGTCACCAAGAAGCAGTGGTTGTCATGCCGACATTCCTCCCCTGGTCAGTCCTCAGCTGGACCCCCAGTTCCTGTCACAGAGCACAGACACATGGGGTTAGGGCTGTGGAGATGAGTCTCACAGCGCACAAGACACTATCGAAGGCTTGTGTTATGCTACATCCATGTGTTTTTTACATAATGAGCTAATATCACATCTGGCTTGCTAATAGTGTGCTAATTTACACCCTTATTGTTGATTTATGAACATCACAGAATTGTCTTAAATGTAAAACAGTACAAGCTCATGCATTCATTAATGTTGTGTCAGATCACAGAAATTATGTTTTATGAATGTTTTATAACGACAAGTACAATCGAAAGAAAATATTTCATCTCATAGGTTTGACCACATGTTGGATAAGAGGCATGTAAAGGATTACAAGATGCTTATGAATTAGAACAGTTGCTATAGCAATTATCAGTTTAAAGAGATTGTATGTAAAATTTTGATTTGAAATTTCATAGACTTGATCTGTGTCCCCAGATATGAGGCAGATGTGTCAAACCCAACAAAACCAAATATAGCTTTTCTGATAACGATTCTAATCCAATTTCTAAGAACAAACAAACAAAAAAACAAAAAAAACAGTTGACATGACAGTCTCATTTATTTATGTTATAGTCTGGTGTTTTGGTTCAACACGAAAATCCAATCAGAAAGCACCTAAAATGTCTCTCCCTGATCTGAATGGTCACTATCTAAACTCCAGCACATGCAGCCAATCATAAATCAGTGCTAGTGAAGCCTCTGCAGCTCAGAGAGTGAATTCTGGAGGTTCTGAGCTTTAAAATGAGGCATGGTCTGTCCATATACTGAGAATTAGAAAAACTTGCGTACA
Source organism: Periophthalmus modestus (assembly GCA_019594935.1). Lineage (NCBI taxonomy): Eukaryota > Metazoa > Chordata > Actinopteri > Gobiiformes > Gobiidae > Periophthalmus > Periophthalmus modestus. Next base: position 14,660,165 of record JAIEZT010001214.1, read on the forward strand.
GCTGAAGGTTAAGGCACTAGCAACTCAGGGTCTGTTGTGATTGTAGTAAAAGTACAAGCGCAGTTCCTTTAAAACAAAATATAAATTATCCTAAATATGAAAAAGTCCTAAAAATGTTCAATACAACAGGAAGCTGAAGCCATGAATAGTTAATATGAATATTATAAAACAGAAAATAAAAAGGTCTGATAAGAAATGGTTAAGTTATACAAACAAGGCTTAGTACAATAACATGAACAGGTCCTGTTCAAGTAAAATGTTGTCGCCAATGTTTTAGTAATTTCTGCCACTGGTGAATTTCCAAGTGCTCCAATCTCCAAGAAACACAAGTTACGGTTCAGATCTGTTGACAGGTATTTTTACTGGAAACATCTGAATAAATACAAGATAGACAAGTTTATTATAGCAATAGCAATATCATGTCCATGGAGACAAGAGGGTTGAAGATACTTGCACCTTTACATTTTGTTGTAACTAACAAAAAGCTTAAAACAGCATCATGTTCTGGAGGTGGCATGTCACCTGCATGGTTCCATAGAAAAAGAAAGTTAAAACCTTACTTTGGAACATTCTTCATAGACACAGATGTTTTAGATGTCATCATGCATGTTTGAGTATTTTGGCAATCTCTCTCAGGCCCTATTTGCTCAGCCCACAAGCCTACATCACCCATCCTCCCACATGACAATTATACAAAAAACATGATACAAAGCTGTACAAAATAACTTCACAAACCTGATGCAATGCGCAGTAGTTTCATTAGCACGCTGAATGTGTTTTGATAGCGTTCTGGAGGGAAGTGACTTAACCAAGGGCGCAAAGTGAGGGGAGACATGGAGCATCAAAAATAAAAGCGAAACATGTTAATACATTATATTCAGTGAATATAGCATTAGCAATCTATCACTGGTGAATTTCCAAGTTCTCCAATCTCCAAGAAACAAATTACAAATACACTTTGCTTACATTTAACACAGTGACAGCTCAGGCTTTTCTCAAAACAAAAACACGACACAACACACTAAATATAGATTCTACTGAGTACTCCACAATACATGACGATGAACACAATTTGGAGTCGTAAGGCTCCTAGAATGAATTCCCATTCTTGCTGACAACAGGGTCATTCATGTAACAGTAATAAATCAGAGTGAATGACATACAACTACAGCAATTAATTTGGCCAATATATTTTCGAGTGCAGATGAAACAGCGTGCTGGACTAAAAGTGCCACATGCTCAGGTCCAATGGGGCGTATTGATTTCTGGTATGAATTATGCTCATTTGTGGAGCCGGTAATTGAACAGAGCAGGAATTACAGCTGTCAGACATCCATCACGAGTGGGTCAGTGCAGCTGGAGAGAGGTAACATGATTTTTAAAAACATAGGGATTAGCCATATCGGAGCTAAAACGTGATATGGGTGGCTGTTTTTGTATATCATCTCGGTGCATTAATATACACTGAGCTGATATTTTTTGTCTTTTCTAGTTTAAAGAGCTGCTCCCAAACTGCAATTTTCCATAAAACGCAGGATATAATACATTACACTACAACTTGACAAACCGGATGTGATGTGCAGTCGTTTCATTAGAGTTGTGATAACAAATAAATATAAATGTCATGTGTTAGCAATTAACACCCTGTAGAAATTTAAAAAAAAACATCTTCAAAAGGAAATAGAGTATTGAAGCTAAATAAGGGGCTGTGGGTTCACACAAGCATTATAAAAGTACAACAAATTCTATCTTTAGAAAAAAAATTGCAATATTTTTGTTTACCAGTGACACAGGCAACAAGTTCTATCTTTAGAAAAAAAGGCTGCAATATTTTTGTTTACCAGTGACACAGGCAACAAGTTGGATAAAAAAGAATCTAAAAAAATTAAAAAAAAAAAAAAAAAAACCGACCAAAAAGAAAATGTAAAAAAAATAATCCCGGACAAATGTGACCAGATCCAAATGAGTGAGAAAAATGAATCTGACCACAAACCAGCGTCTTATGTTAAGCCAATGGAAGGACACAAATCCTTTCATTCCCAAACAGAAATAATGACAGCCAAACACTAGGATCCTGCTAGTTAGAAATGTAAACAGAACTGGCCAATACATTTGAACACACATTATAGCACAGTATTAACGGGCTTATCAGACACAGACGAGCCTGATCGGATTACCAACACTGCAGACACAGGCTGTAAACAAAATATGAAATCATTTGTAGTGGAGCTATTTTTGAATATTGAAAAAGAAAAATCAATATGCTGGATGAACTTGAGATGATGCGACAGACCTCCGCCAAGGCGTTCATTTAATGGCTGAGTCATAAACTGGCCAACAGCTCATTTCTGTTATCGTGACAAAACTTCCAATATATCTGATTCTGTATTTAGTGATGCTATATTGATGGGTTTATAGTTTCTTTTTTGAAGAAAGGATGTTTGTTGTATAAACCAGAAATAAACCTTTCCCGAATAGCTTTAGAATGATTTTGAGCAGTATCAGAACAAGTATCTGAACGACTGAGGGATTACACAGATATAAGGCCACATGGGAATATAAAAGAAAGTACAACTATTTAATGTTGAAAATTACATTCTATTGTCTAAAGAAAGAGGGTGTTTAATTATCATTGTGGTATCAGAATCAGGTATTGAGTATTGAGTCTATTCCTTGGTATCGAAAACAAGTTTAAAGTTTCATCATGACAACACTAGCCCAGATATTCTTTATTCTCACCTATTAGTACCAGCTACACATACGTTCCACCAATTGCGTTACCACCTCCCTATTGTGACACTTATTCTATCAAACAGGAGCTGTCTCAAAAGGCTCCTTCATGTTGCGAGTAAAAGAGCAGATTTCTGACATGCTCACATTTCCAGGGCAGATGGAGAAGGTGCCGTGCCTTCAAATCTGTGATGGCACACAGCTCTTGAGTAAAGAGGAAGCCCAAATGTCAGGCGTCTTAATCAATATTCCACTGTGCAGATACGGAGCCAGTCAAGCTGCTCTGAGCCAGGTGTGCAGAAGGGGAGAAGGGGAGGAGAGAGGAGGGGAGGAGAGAAGAGGGGAGGAGATGAGGAGGGGAGGAGAGGAAGAGGGGAGTGAAGGAGAAGAGGAAAGGAGGAGAGGAAGAAAGGATATGAGGAGATGTGGAGAGGGGGAGGAGAGGAGGAGGAATGAAGGAGGGGAGCAGAGGGACAGAAGGAGAGTACAGCCCCGAGCCCGTCTCCCACTGCACATCACATCAATGCAGAGATGTGCTGCTCCTCCATAACAGCACGAATCAACCTTATCTGTCAAAAAACATCCAGGGGAAGTTCTGTCATTTAAACTGGGATTTTAAACTGACAAAATGAAGAGATTACAATTAGGAAAAGGTCTGCACTACCATCTTGGGAGTGGTGTTGTCTTAAATCATAACTTTCTATTAAAATCAATTTTCTAAGATGACATTTTCAGGATAAAGGTGCACAGTGGAGGGTCCAACACTTGTTACCAATTAGTGTTGCAGCAATTTACTGACTAATCGTGACTACAAAAACTAATGTAACTGTATTTTTATAATCATAAGTCTAAAACACACTTAATTACCTTTTTATAAAACAGTGGCATGATTGAAACAAAATGTCAAATTTCTGAGATAACTATAACTTAATAGCTATAAGTTGTCTTATTTGTCCTAGTTCAAAACAAGGTAACCACAAATATTATAAAAGCCTAATTGAAGACAACTTGCAGCCTTTTGTTGTTGCCTCATCAAAAACTACCTCAAGTGGTTTTATATCTCATCCATGCAGGTTTGTGTAATCTAGCAATCTCTCCTGAGCCCTATTCAAACCTGTCTTGTGTTTATCAGTACAATTCTGTTCAAAGTTCAGCCTACAAGCTGAAGAGGGCGCAGAGAGCAAAGAGAGATGGGGACTAAAAGCATCAAAAACTAAACCAAAACTTATAAAACATGTTAATATGTTGTTTTTGGCAAATATAGTATATTCAAAACAATAAAAGGTAACATGGTAATCTAAATATCTTATGTGTTAACAAATAATACCCCCTCTTTAAGTTTTAGCTATAACATGTCTTAGCCCCAAATAAGTAAATTGTTATTGACAATTTTCTCTTTCATATTTGGCAATATCATGCTGCCCTACTGTCGATGAACCTTTTTTTTTTTTTTTCAGAAATACTTGAATAATGGTGTCAACTTCAGCCCATAACTGCACAGCTACATATAGAAATAAGAAGCTAATCAGACCTATTCATTTCAAACAGCAGTATGTGAAGTGAATTCCTCTGGCTGTGAGAGTCTTTTCCTCATGGAAGAACATTGCACTGACACCATTTTCCCATCTTCACAAATTGGCCCCATTCAATGGACCTTTCTTCCACTTGACACCTCGCATATGAATCATAACCATCCTCTTTATGGTCTCTCTGAATACATATAGCCAACATTAGGCTGAGGAGTCTGCGTTCATGGCAGCACCAGATCGCTTTGTGACAGCAATGCATCAGGACTGGTATCACAAAGGAGGAAGGTGGAACCATTCATATCAGTGCCATGTTTCTCTAGGGAGCTATTGGCTGGACGACACTGACCGATCACAGCACTCACGGCAGATTGATGCTCGCCATCACTGACCATCTGATCCTCAAATGCAGCCAGGAATTGTAATGGAGCAAGCTTCAGAACTTAGTCAACAGAAAGTTTCACAGTTTAGAGAATTTTGAGACTGTATGCAATTTTTAATGTTTTGAAGAAAATGTTCAAACACATTGTTTTACTTGGAAACAGCTAGTTTGATATTAACAGCGATGTGTGTTAACCACAACTCTTAGGAGTTAGTGACGTACTCACCGAAGGGCTTTAAAAAGGAGTTTAACCACACAGCCAGGCTGGGAAAAATGTATCATTTTTTTTGTTCATACTGATCCTTTCTAATTTTAGAATTAATTTCATCATAAACAAATAGAAATTGCTCGAGTCCAGCTCTCTCATCTGTCGTTGTGTCCTTAGGCAAGATACTTCACCCACATTGCCTAGTATGAAAGTGGTGTGTGTGAATGATCGGTGGTGGTCAGAGGGGCCAATGGCGCAAACTGGCAGTCTCGCTTCCGTAAGTCTTCCCCAGGGCGGCTACAATTGTTGTTTACCATCACCAATTGTTGAGTGAATGAATAATGACTTCAGTGTAGCGCTTTGATAAAGCGCATTACAAGTGCAAGGCATTTGCTGATCAACCCCGTTTTCTCTGCCACTGGTACATGCCCATTGGGCTGTACTTACTTTGTTCTGCAATTTTATTTTCTAAATCCTGATACGCATAGCATTTGGCAGCGTCATGTAGGCATTTTGGTACAAATGACAAAATAAATCCTACTTGCTAGTATGATGTGCAGCTATCTATTTGCAGGTGCTGACAACTTCAAGTCAGTGGTGATGAGGTTCACGGTGACGTCAACTTCCATTGAGCACCAGAGTTTTCTAAAGCAGAAGTCAGAGGACTTGTTTCTTTTAACAAGTTATTTTAGATGAATAGTGTGGTTTAAAAATGTGCAAATTATAAACACAATCCACAGGTGTGTGTCATAGATTATAACTATAGAGCAGGCATAAGCACAATATATCTGCTTTAAAATTCCTGAACATTAGCAAGACTGACAATTGAGGATGGGACAAGACGGAATTTTCATGATATGAGAGTTTGAAATAATTGATAATAATTGGACACAATTCACATTCATTTTGGTCACATGATTTTTAATTTGTCGTTTGTCTGAATATGTAAGCTACAAGTGTCTCATTTAGCTAGAGCTGCTCAAAGATAAGCAACTTTCCAGAGCTAGAAGAAGGTGTATCCCTTTCATACCCGTGTCAAAGGTTAAAAAAAAAATCTCTGTCCCAAGTGTGCACAGTCTCATGGCAATAAAGTTAGTGTCATTTAATACAAACGTAATTTAAAAAAAAACACATGGTATTTCTGACAGTGGACTGGCTGTAGACCTCTCCATTAAAACACACAAAGCAAAGATCGGATCGGAATTAGACATGACTCGATCAAAACTGAGATTAAAATGTAATACATTTTCACTCTACTACACTTGAATATCTATATCTGAAATAGTCATCCATTTTCCCTACCTAGAACCATACCAACCTCTCCGTGCTCTCCAAACATTAGGGTCATGTTCATGGTGGATTAGGTGGACAAAGAGGGCTAGAGTGGGCTTGAATAACCTGCTGGGAGATGCGTTGTGGTTGTCACAAGTCTTCAGGAATATGGGCGTTTGTAAAAGGAACTTAGCATATATTTAGCAGCTTAGAGTCTCCCCCATTTGCGCTTTGTGTGAGATCCGTCTTTGAGAAGTGACTTTTGGCCTACTTACTCCTAAATGCTCTATACGTAAAAAAAAAAAAATAAAGTCACTGTAATAGTAACAATTTCTGTTTATATTAGGGATGGGCGATATATTGGTTCCAATATTAGTTCGATAAATGAGGGTTCTTAGTAGATATAGGTCATAGGTATACATCAGCCAATTTATGATCTTTTTTTCAATGTCTTAATCATAAAATCAGTGTCCAGATAACCACAGCTGAAACTGTCTTTACACTTCAAATTAAGATTATGTGGCCATGGATGGTAGGAGGTTTAATACTAAATACTATAATACTACTATACTACTGTATATAATAAATATTTTTAATACTAAAAAAGTCTCAAAGAATAGAAATACACCTTTCCTGAACAGCTTTAGAATGATCTTGAGCTGTATCATACCAGTATACAATATCATTGTGGTAATCGGTGTGGTAGTCAGAATTGGCATCGAGTATCGAGTGTATTCCTTAGTATCGAAACTCTGAGTTTGAAATTTTAGTATCTTAAGAAGGGCAAAAAAAAAAAACATGTAACCTGCTTACCCAAGTTATTACTTTGCCTGGAATGTTACACAGTACACACACACACACGGTACACAGTAGGCATTACATTGATTTATCCCAAAGGAGACAAAAGGAAGACTGAACCAGGCCAAGTTACAGGTTAGATCTGTAGAGAGGCAAATATGCTCAAAGCAAGAATACATGTTTTTTTTAAGGCAATAAAAGCACTTGTACTTGAATAAACACAATATAGATAAGCTGAATGCCATACTGCAGAACATTCCAGGCTAACCATTAACATCTCCATGGAGAGAAGCAGAAAGGTTACATAGCACACCTTTAAGCACAAAAGGTTGTGTGCTTCTAAGCTTAAAACTGTCTTGAAACAGTATGGCGTGGGTGTATAGAAAGATGAAGTTGGAGAACACATGAGAGGCAATAATAAAGTTTGAGGAAAAGCAGTGGAAATACCCCCAGTGCCTGTCACAACTGGAGCTCATCTCTGACTAAATGCTTGACGGCAGAAGCTGACAGCCAACAACAATGCTGCAGAATTCTACAAATGAGTCAAAGTTATTGCAAAAAGACAGACATCAGCTTCCTGCAGTCAAACAGCATGAAGGTTTACGGTATAAGAAGAATACATGGTCCTTTTAAAATTATGGTTAAATAGTTCTGAGGTATTTTACGTGTTTTTACCACTTATATTTAATTAATTAAATGTCTTTTGTTAATATATGTATATCAAATAGACTCAAAGTCGCCACCTGAATTTAACTAAGCAAATAGATACGAGCCTCCTATTGGACAATTACTGCGTGGGCGATTGAGGTCAGAATGAAAGAATGAGGTCAGCTGACTACCTGAATATACTGAATGACCAGGTTATTCCATCAATGGATTTTTTCTTCCCTGATGGCACGGACATATTCCAACACGACAATGCCAGGATTCATCGGGCTCAAATTGTGAAAGAGTGGTTCAGGAGCATGAGGCATGATTTTCACACATGGATTGGCCGCCACAGAGTCCAGATCATCATCAATGCAAGATCTTGGTGAAAAATTAATGCAACACTGGATGGAAATAAATCTTGTGCCATTGCAGAAGCTTATCGAAACAATGCTACAGCAAATGTGCCGTAATCAAAGGCGGTCCAACGAAATGTTATAGTGTGTGACCTTTTGTTTTGGTGGCAACTTTTTTTTTTTGGACAGGCAGTGTATGTACCAAACTTGTTAGTATTATTATTACATTATAATACAGATTTTATGTACAAAAGGTGTAAGGCTGCATGACATGAGAAGAGTGATATTTGATATATTTTGCATTCTGAAACCAATATTATTGCAGCATTTTAATATCTTTTTGACAAAAGGTCTATGCCTTATTTCACTAGTCAAATGGGTCAAAATAAATCTTACTGGGCACAAAACCAAGACCAAAGCACGTCTTAATAATACCAGTAATGAGCGTTTGACTCAGCGCATTTGAGTGTTAGTCAAAATCGCTGCACAGCGTGTCTCAAGTGTCTGTCCTCAAATGCTTAAAAAAAAGTAGCATACCACAGCACACTGCGATGGGTCACACAAAAGATCACAGGTCGTCTCTGCAAATATTAGGCTCTAGGCTCTGTGTGGTAAAGTCCCTGTGGTTGTACTGGTTAGCTAAGGTTGGCGCTACATGCTAGTGGTGTTTTTTGTCATAAAAGTTAGTAAAAGAAAGGAAATGGGAAGCAATAGTTCCGTTCAGAGTGGAGCACTTCTGCCGTTACTCTAAGGAGCACTTGTGTTTACTGTTGGCCACAGAGATTGATCACAGACGCAGTGAGTGGAGGGCTCACTCTGCACCAAGACTCCAGAATCAGCAGCCACGCTTCATATCAGTCGCAGCTCGTCTTTAGTCGTACACCTGTTCTAAGTTTAGTCTTTGTCCCAGTCTCTCTCTGAGATCTACGGCCAACAATTTTAAAGTTTTGACTCAAGATCTTTTCCCCACGATCCCCAAAGCTTTCATCGCTGGCAGCCAAAATCGTGAAGTAGACACCAGGCTTTAGCTAAACTGCATATTTTGCTCATATAACCTTGATGTGTCCATACTGGGGTTGATTTGACAGCACAGAGGACTTGCACAATGACTCCCAAGTACAAGAAGACAAACGACAGGCAGTCTGTCCCAGTGACCTGTGCATGAGGGAGGGACAGCAGCAGCAGCAGCACACTCCCCCTCCTCTGAGCTCCAGACCGCCCCACTTGCCTCTACACCCCAGCCCCAGCCTCGCATCCTCACAAGCCTGTTAGCTCTGTGAAAAGGCCCTGGACTAGCACGGAATATTAAGCAGATGGTGCCATAAGAAATCAAAAGGCTTTGGGAAGAGAGTGGGAAGCTCCGCACTGGCTTTGATGATACGTAACGTTAAATCTGCACAAGATTTGACAAGATGGAGACAGGGATTGTGAAAGAAAGGCGAGGAGCGGAGGTTGTACCGACTATGTATCTTATAAAGGTTGTCCTTAAGAAAAGTCAAGTCGTACTGCGAAAACCAGAGAGGAGCAGTAAAGTGGGACAGTAAAGCGTTTGAGGTCATTTATCAAAGCGAAGACAAACTCCGCTCCACTGGTTCTTAAAATATAGACCGTAATTACACAGCTCATAAAAGTTGCATAGGAGATTTTACATTCACTTTGTGCTCTAGGACTGTCAGCAAATACTTTGAAAAGTATTTTGCTTTCATTTGAGGAATCGCATACAGGCTTCTGCAAGAGTCTCTAGCCTTTTTAGTTGGGCTTAGACAAACTCTGGTATTGGTTTAGCCACAGAGATCTTTCTACAATTATCTTTATAAGAATTATTTTTGTGTCCTTTTAAATTTTATAATAGAATTTTTTTTCATCAGATCCTAACTTTAAAAAAATATTTAAAAAAACAGCAAAACAAACTAATAAAACAGCCAGCTGAGGTGGCTCGGTCATCTCAGGGGAAGGCCTAGGACGCACTCGGGAGACTATATGTTTCGGCTGGCCTGGGAATGCCTTGGGGTCCCATCAGAGGAGCTGGGAGGTGTCTGGAGTGAGGGGAGTCTGGGAGTCCCTACTTAGACTGCTGCCCCCACGACCTGGCCTCAGATGAGTTAAAGACAATGGATGGATGAAACAGAGATGCTTTAGAATTCAATAATCAAACTATATCAGTGTGAAGACTGAAAGTATAGATCACTTTTCACAAAAATGATCCAAATATTATGTTTGTACTGTTATGTTTTCATTAAAGGGCCCGTATTACACTGTTTACAATTCTATGGTCAGATTGTGTTAAAACAAAGCTCAGATTAAAGTCTAACTTGAGTAACAGAGCAAAGTATCAATTATCTAGATAAAATTTTATTTTATTTTCAAAGCAAAAGATTAAATAAACATGATTAAATGTTAGAGTAATGTGAATTTTACTCTGTGCCTGGCTGCTTAATGTCAAAGTTCCAAAATCATAGCCCGCTAAACATTCAATCTGAAGCTGTCCCGATTCAGAATGCCCTCATTTTATAACCTTATAAATTAAATCCCAAAGATGAATTTATACACATTCTTTTGCATGGTTATAAAGGCGAGTTAAATAAATTATTACCCACTTTGCATGAGATTAGAGAGTGATGTCTTCAGCAGCAGCACAGCAGAAAATAGGCTGGTGCCCTGGAGAAGCACCTGAACACAGCCTCTGGGAAGATCTCACATTCTCAAATCAAGGAGACAAGGGCACGACAGGAGAAACCCATCCTGAGAGGAGATGAGAAAGCAAACATCAAGCACTATTTATGAAGACTACAATCTGTTACTGTGGAAATATGTCATCCAGTAAAATGTAAAAAAAAAAAAAACAGAACTATGTAGACCATGATCCTTTGTTCTGTTTCCCAATAAATGTACTGTGAGATGTATATCGTGAAACTATCATACCAAGAGATTTTGATGTCGTTACACAAGACAAGATAAGAGAACCTTTATTTGTCCCACAATGGGGAAATTCCAGTGTTGCAATACATATAAAATATAAATTAAAATAAATAAAATAAATTAAAGCTGCAAGCGGCATCAAACGGCCCTCATGGGCAGCACTTCACACTCAATCAACCCAGCACTCCCTAAGGATGCACCACTTGTCTCTGTGTTAATGCAGCTTTGGGCTATCACTAACCAGACAAAGTGAACACACATTAGAAACGCTGATTCACTAACGTGGAATAACTTTTTTTCAGGGATCATCATTGTAAAACCCGAAAATACAATTTTGGCCCCCCAGACCAATGCTAACTGTAGGCACTGTTCTATCTGAGGCATGTTAGATTTTAGTCTGAGCTTTGTTTTAACACAATCTGACCATAAAGAGCTGGCTTAGTTACAACTACAACAGGTGAGATTCTTTGTGCTCTTAAAAAGTCTAACACACATACCATTACAGTTACAAGACAGCTAGCATTAGCCAGTTTTTCAGTTAATCAGTTGGTCACTCACCATTTTTGTTGAAATCAAACGCCTAAACGGGACTATAGGTGATGATCACAGGCTTCTGAAAATGTGTTATTTAAAATCCATTGTGTGTTTGTTCTTGAGTTTGACAATTTTTTTTTTTTTTTTTTACAGTGTTTCCCAATATGTGCATTGTCTCTCCATGGTAACAGCAAAACTTTCTACCATAGACATACATGTAAAACACACCCAGTGTGATGTCGCTGCAAAGTACCAATACACCAGAAAAAGTAATTTAATATTTTCTTACTAAAAACAGTACTAAATATGGTTTTATGTTAATTTCATGAATATAAACACGTTAACACTACTTTAGTCTTTTTATTCCACCCAAAGCCTTCCATCTGCTCCAAACCACATGCTTTTGCCAACAGATCATTGTTGATTTAGATCTGGTGTAGATTAAAATTTGATTAATAGCTCAGCCCTAGTTTGTACAGTGCTGTAAAATAAATAAAAGATGTTTTACTCTTTTAAGCCATGCAGAAACAGGAATAGACATGTCTGGCAGGGAGAGAAGAGTTATTTGCTCAAAACAGAATATGAAAAGGGAGCTTGAAATGGCCAATAGGTGTGTAGACTTAGCTTGTGCAGAATTTGACACAAACTACTCTGAAGAAATTATTATTTTCCAAATTACCTCCAATGAGTTTTTACACAATACTGCCTTCTTTGCTGTTTTACTACCTTATTAGCAAGCACATGTATGTTTGATCATATTATAGAGAATATTTATTGACATAATTTTATTTGAAAAATTATCCTCAACATTCTGACTGAGTAGCACTGAGGCAGAACTATGGGCAGCACAACATGTGTCCAATTTGTGCCCATGGAGCTAGTTTTTTTTTTTTTAGCTCATATTAGCATTATACGGCAAAATGGAAACTGAAAGTAGTTCTCTGTTGTTGCTGTGACTGGACAGAGCTTAGCTAGCTTGTTAGCTAATAGGGGAAGACACAGAACTTCAACTTACCCCACACCAATTAATATTGTTATTGTTATTTAAGGAGCGAAAGGTTCAGTTCATCCAAAGTCTGTATCAGTGATAAATGTGAGTGTGTCTGCAGTGACCTGGGCTTTCACTCTTCACTGGTTTTATACTGTTGACTTGATTTTCTTGTTTTAGAGTCCGGTACAAACTAAATATTTAGTAGAGTTGTAGACTTTTATATTTGTTATGAAACTGTAGCAGCTCATTCACATTTTTTATGTTTTAAGCTTTTACAGGAGAAAAGTCATTACTTTCCATTGACACTCAAATAATGTTGTCTCTAAAAATTCAGAAAGTTGTGATTTCATCTGCATAACCTCTGTAGTATTAGATAAAGGCTCTTTAACCCCTTACCATTCCGGGTCATTTTGGTGAAATTACCTTTGTTCTGACCTCTCCAAATTAAAATGATAACTGTTATTGAACCATATGTAGTATTTACACAAGTTTGGGCTCTTTGTAAAGGTAACATCCTCTAGTTTTACCCTCAGGTGTCAGAATCACTGTAAGTTTGTCTGGAAAGTATTTATACACTTTGGAACACACATAAAAAAATGATTTTTCTCATCCTTGCCTAAATTTCTTTTGTAAAAATTAAGGGGAAGAAAGCTGCAGTAGGGAGCTGGAAAAATACACTATATTTCAATTGAAAATATTGTTGACCTCTCACATTTCAGATTTGAGGTCAATCTATAAAAAAATGAGATTTTTACATTTATTTTATTATGACTAAATCCAAGCATTTTATGGAGGGACTTTTGATGTATCCAAGTTTATCCAAACCTCTCCAAATGGAGACATTTGGAGAACGTTTGGAAAAACTGCAATAACTTTTGAATGCTTCAACCCACAGACATCAATGAGGCTCTACTGAAAGCTCACACTTAGAGGAATCTGTATCTGCACTTAGCTGCTCTATTACTTATGTAAATTTATGTAGCATATCAAAACACAATATAAAATACATATTTGATTATGAAATATTTTCAAAACAAGTGGTATGGGTCAAAATAAATATATATTTACAAACTCCACACACTGCAAACCATGAACAAACACACACTGTAAACAGCAGTGAAAAGCTCACTGTACATGATTATGGCTTGTCCACAGAATGGTGAAAACATTTCTTGTACCATTGCTTTGTTTTGTGCAAAACCTGATAACAGCCGATGAGCGAATCTGATAACGTCCCCCTTGTACCTAAGAAAAAACACAAACACATTAGTAACAAGAAAGTACAAAATTGAGAGGGGTGAAGTAATATTATATCATGTACATATTCATGAACATCACACAAAAACAGTAAATGACGCACAAAGATGCAGGATTTACACAGAGTGGAGCTGTGTCTCTACACTGTACTCTACCTATGTACAGTAAAACTACTGTACTCTACTGTGTACAGTAAAGCTACTGTACTCTACTGTGTAACGTAAAACTATGGTACTCTACTGTGTACACAAAAACTAAACTATACACCATCTTGTTCAGCTGCTCATTGGCTGTTAGTGTAAATGCTAATCTGTGCACATCTTATATTTTTACTTACAATACTGTGAACTGCAGAATAAAACAACACCTTTTAATCAATAGACAAATGAAGTCTAATTCATACAGATAAACACAAATGTGCCAGAGCCCATGGTTCCAATGCGCACTATGCACAGAAGTGATGCTAAGGATTATACTCGATATATTTTATCTACAATTATGTAAATGACAGAATAAACCACGCTTACCGATCCAGAACAGCATCCAGTCCATCAAAAAATAAGCTCCTCCACTCCTGAGTCCACCGTGGAATCTGCCATGAACCGCTCCGGGTCAGAGATGCCTCTGGTATAACTTGTACAAACATCCATAGTGTCCTCGATCGCGTACTGCCTTTGTTATGTCCATTTCGTTGTGAGAACGCAAAACTGTTGCAAAATCACAGTGCGTAATTTTACGCACGCTTTACGCACAAAATGCCGTGATACATTCACTTTCGTTACGCACTGGGCCTGATGCGTCTGTTTACAGAAAACCATGGCATGTCATACATCCTCGTGTTCAGCTGCTCATTGGCTGTAAGGCGAAAACGTCACTAAACGTGTCTGATGTAACTGGTTGATTCTACAAGAGGGAGAGTGGGGCGTAAATTTTCAGTTACCTGTAGCGCTGATTCGCTGTCTGGGGCTCCTGTGACCCACAACTCGGACCTTATTGGCCAACTTTGGTGTCAATCAGAAGCTAACATGTTTGTTTATCACTGAGACACAAAGTTGGCACTCTCTGAAGTTTGTTATGCCTGAAATTGACAACAGAAATGCAAAAAAATGGCAGATTTCACTTTCCTGCAGCAGATTGGACATGGAGGAGTCAAGTTATTTTGTGGACATAATTTCTTGACTGGATTATATTCTCTGGACCTGTACGGAACGAATGAGACCAATTTTGTGGGAATATATTGAATTTTGACAGAACCAGAGCCCTCAAAGTTGAGTGAAGTCCAAATTCATATTTTTGGCTTTTCTGTAAAAACGGCTTTCCTGATAGCACTGTGGTGAATTCAGGTGCATATTCGCATGCATATTCAGAAAGATGAGATCCGTAGCTTTCATTTGATGTGTAGATTGTTTGTTTGTGGGTGACGCAGAAGTGAATGTACATTGCTGTAAAGTTGTAAAGAAAAGGCGACGGCCCGGAACGGTAAGTGGTTAATAATACACAACAAGTCAAGTAGCGAGCCTGATTAATCACAATGACATAGTCATTATAATGATTATATTCCCCACAGAGACCAAAATATGTTCTCCCTGAGCTCTTATTATAAAACCTGTAAACTGATTTGATTGGGGTCACAATTAATTGTTGTTAGCATTCATATGTAGAGAGTTTAAAGGGGTAGTTGATATAAAGAAGTGAAATTGATTTCTAAGTTAAAGCAGGACTCAAATAGCCTTTGTGACATTACCAATCCAATATAATCAATTATCTAAATGAATTAATTAACTACTAATTAATGAAACAATGTGCTGAAGGTTGGTAAATTCTTGTAACATATCACTGACCCAAATCTGGAAATAACATCACTATTCAACAGATTTACTGACAGTAAGACAGTATTTGACTATGACATATGCAAATGAGTGTGGTTTACTTTAGACTGGGCCTGAAAAGGAAAAATTAGGCCAAGACAAACTGCCCCAGAGTTCTCTAAGATTATGTGTCGAGTCTAAATTCATCAAGCCAATCTGCGTCTGCCGACAACCGGTGAGAAATCTTACAATGGAATTTAGGTCTGGTGTGATGGGGTAGAAAAGCACCAGGATGCGTCTGTTACCATGGCAACAGTAAAGAGGTGCTTCTCACAGTTTCACAGGTCAATATTTAATACTATCTGTGGATGTGCTAAGACATGTTTTTTAGGCATTTATTATCTATAACTCTAGATTACTCATAGATTATTATTTCATATTTTGTTCATTGTAAACAATACAATTACAATATTATAAAACTGTTTAATAACAAAAACAGGTTCAAAACCACAGAACTTTATTATTAAAAAGTGGCTTTTTAGATGACATTTTAGAAGCTTAAATATTGATACTTTACAGCTCATGTCACTAACATTCCCCAGGGGTGTGATGATAACTGAGGCACTGGTCTGTCTGAAGTTACTCAAGTTAGATTTTAATCTTCGCTTTGTTTTAACACAATCTGACGACTGAAAAACTGTTTGCTAATGCTAGCTGGTTCTTAGCAAGCATTAGCCAACAGTTCCAGTTTCAGTTAGTCATCCTCACAGTTGAAAATAAAACATCTGAACAGCATCATGAACGCTTGTATGGATCACAAGCTCCTGAAAATGTGTCGTTTAAATCAATGGTTGTATTTTTTTTTTTAAAGATCCAAATCTTAAAACTCAAGAAAAAAAATTAGGTTGTGCAGCTGAACATTCCGTCATAGAAATACATGCAGTACACCCCTAACATGATGTCACTATCACTATTAATATCACTCAATATTCATTTTTCAAATAATTGCAACCAAGTACAGGGCTGTGGGTGAGGATAGGGGGATAGGTAAAACAGGAATTTACTGAATGCAGGACAGTACAAGATTACTTAAGACTAAAAGCTCATTAAATTTGATTTTACATATATCCTATTAGATCTGAATTTTAAAAGCACCTTGCAAATCAAAATTCAATCACAGTTAGGCTTGCCATGAGAATAACTACATCGACTTATCATTCAGTACATGACAGATGGAATGGTCATTATTGGGGGTCAATATTTATTGTGAGTGCTATTTCCTTTGTACTAGTGGGGCTTTTTGGTTATTTTTTTGCAATATGATAACATTTTAGCTGTAGAAGTTTGAATTATGAACTAAAACTACACATCTAATTACTAAAGAGTTGCATTCTGCCATTTCTGTATCGCAGCTCATGCTTTTTATTTTACATTTAGAACACTTTTTTGGGGATAATTTTTCTTTATTGTTTGGTTTCAATATTATCACAGTCATAATGTGAAGTAAAACTAGACTAACACACATTTGAAAAGTATGAAGCAGTTCAAGTACATAAGGGGGAATGGTGTAACCTCAACTAACACACACACTGATGCAGTATCATTAGTGCAGATGGAAGCATTAACCACTCCCCACAGAAAGATGCTCCTATGGAAATGATGAAATCCCAGTGTAAACCCAGTGGTCCTTGCAGCTATATACATGCAAATGACCAGCCATCAGCATGCATACAGTACTCTGCCCACACAGACACGCTGGCAGCCTGTAAGATCAGAACCTCCTTGTACTCAAGATGGATAAAGAGGGCACGGGAGATGACATTGAGAGAGGCATGGCCCAGTGCATTTGTCACCGCAACAGGAGTGTCAGAGCTGAGCTGAATGGGAAATGTACTAGAGAGAGAGAGAGGAGGAGGAGGCCATGGCCGCTCCGGGATGCAGCTACATCGGGCCCGATTATCCGACCACCCTTCTTCATATGCCAGCCTCTCCGGAGACAGGACACTTTCACAGCAGTCAGCATTCCCCCGGCTTACATACCTCCGCCGCATCGCTAATCAGAGGCTGCAGCGCAGAGAGGTAGTCATCCAATGCTCGTCAAAAAGGGCTTTAGCTGATAAGGGGTGCGCATGGTATATTGACAGCAAAGTATGTATAATAAAATGACTGTGCAAAAATAGATAAGAAATTGGGGATATGTCTTCACACTTCTAAGTTCAATCTTAATGTTAAACCAAACCAATGCTACTTCATGAGTAAAGGTTCATTCAAAATATTCTGACGTATTGGTTGTTTTGAGATTCTAGAAAGTGATGGTGAGTCAGTTTTCTCTACTGATCACATTGTATTTCTTATGAAATATCTGAAAGGTAAATTCACTAAATTTGAACCTGATAATTTCTGTGAGTGACTAGACCTGTAGTGTCATCAATATAACACCGAGCTAAACCACTGGAGAAGAACCGCGACCCCAGGGCTGTTTTGTTGCTTTTACCGTATTTTCCGGACTATAAGTCGCACTTTTTTCATAGTTACATGTTATAGTCCGAAAAAATATGGTATTTCCCTCTCCAGATGGTGAAGAATGTAACAGTACAATAACATGCTCTTAGAAAACGGAGCTGAAGGTAACACAAAAATAAACTGTGTTCATCTTTGTATAAAACTTCACATTTCAGCTAAATGGTGTAAAAATATAGATGTCTAGATATGTATTATTAAATTCACAAACTTGCAGCATTGCTTTGTATGTGCCTCAAGGTGGATGGAGACAGATGGAGACCAGATACCTTTCCAGATCTCACATGTTTACCAAGAACCATGACCTTTTTTGTTTACCATGAAAACCGGAAGCAGTGCTGTAAAACCAGAAGTAGAATTATTCCGCAATATTTTTTTAACCCAACCACAATTAATCGTGAAATACTTATGCAAAATATTTGTAAATTTTTATAGAACCTTTTTAACTTATTTTAAAACATATGAACTTACTTATTAAAGAAACCGATTGCTTTAAAGGCAACACATGACCCAATAACTAAATTACAACATAAATATGCATTTAACAATATTTATTTTTAGCTGCCCCCATCTGCATTAAATATTATTGGCCAATGGAATGTTGTGATGTCATATGAAAGCCAGCAGTTATGCATGAGGTTTGGTTAATACAATTCTTAATTTTGTGTAACTTACATGAAGTGATATTTCTGAAATTGATCTGGTGGTTTATTAAACAGCCATTTTACACTTGGTGCAACTATGCATGAACCCACATCACCGTGCCTGTCTCAAATGCAATCCAGAGGTTTCAGAATGTAAAATCAGGAATGTTGTCATGGTGATAAATGGTGTAAAGCAAAAGAGGGCTGTCCTTGAAATGGGAAAGTGTCTTGAAAAAAATGCATATAAAAGTATGCTGAAATCGATGAATAGCATGATGATGTAGGCAAATTATTATTAAACCATTTTCAGCCACAGGATGTTGATATTTTGATACAAATCTTTGTTTAAAAAGGTAACCATAGCAACTGGAATGCTGTTGCTATTGTTACCATGAGCCTTTATAGAATCTACTATGTGACATCACACAGAATGGAATGACATCAGAGGATGAAATACTAAAGGCACGATATATTAGGGTATAACTATACTATATAATATATAATTGTATTATATAACTTTGCTTACCTTACCATAATACAAATAGCCAGCGAACAAACGCAGACTTGAACTCTTATTACACAGATTTGATCTTTTACTCAAACACCTGTAAGTGACCATATCTGTAGCTATGGATAACTACTACTTAAAGAAAAACACGGTGTCTCCCTTGAAGCCACTTCTGCTGGAAGCTAGTCTTCCCAAGCTAACAAAGGCAAATGGCACATCATTGCCTCCAATAAAAATGCCAAAGACTCCACTTTACAGAAACCACAAGAGCTATGTGAGCCAGGAACCAGAGCAGGAGAGGAGCGTAAAAGAAGTAGGCACACAACGGTTCTTAAAGAAGAAGGCAACAGGAGAGAGGAAAGACTTGTTGCAAGCTGATCTGGAACCACAACAGTCACGCACTGGCCGACTAAGTCCACTTAACAGAAATGAACTGAGCTTTGATTGTCAGAAGCCAGAGCAGAAGAGGACTGTAGAAGAATTAAGCTCAAAACGGTTCTTAAAGAAGAAGGCAGCAGGAGAGAGGAAAGACTTGTTGCAAGCCGATTTTGAAACACAAAAATCACACATCGGCCAACTGAGTCCACTTAACAGAAATGAGCTGAGCTTTAAGTGTCAGGAACCAGAGCATGCTAATCCACAAAAGAAGTTTGTGAAAAAGGTGACAAAAGAAAAGATAAAAAAAGACTTCAGGACATCATCAAAGGACTCCCAAAGCAGTGTAGAGGAAGACTTGGGTCAAGATAAAAGTCTTGGGGGTCTACAAGATGAATATGGTCAACTTAATAGTGCAACCTTGGAGACAGACTTACAATGTCTGACGTCTTCTGAAGAGGAATCTGTGAAATGTCACAAGTCACTTTTGGCAAAGATGAAGGAGGAGAAAGCCAGACTTGTAGAGGAGGCTAAGAGAGAATTAAAAGAATTCGGAGAATCTCTCAAAGCTGAACGGGAGAGAAAGGAGGAGAAAATGAAGAAAGAAGAGAGGCGTCTGAGGGCAGAGCATGAAGAGGAAATGGAGACTCTACGTGAGTCACTGTTAGCAAAGAGGAGAGAGGAGGAAGAAAGGCTTAAGAGGGATTCTGACCAAAAACTAGCGCAACTCAAAGAAACCTTACAAACTGAGCTGAAGAGACAAGAGAGGAAAATCAGGAAAGAAATTGATGAAGATCTTGAGGACCTCAAAACTAAATTACAAGAGCAGCAGGACAAAAATATAAAGAAACTGAAAGCCAGGAATAGTCAAAAACTGGAACAACTGCAGGCTGAGTTTGAAGAAGAGTTAGCAGCAGAAAAAGAAAAACTCCAGAAAAACAATGATAGAAAACTTAAGTCTCTCAAACAAAACATGGAGAGAGAGGACCTGACCGAAGTCAAATGTGATCAGCACATACATCAGTATCGCAGGGAGATGACCGATGTATTCCAAGGAGTGCGTCAGGAATTAGAACAGGAGCAGAAGAGGAAGATAAAGCAGCTGAGAATGGATCATCAGAAAGAGATGGATGAGATCAGGGAGAAACATCTGAGTGAGAAGGCTCTTCTGAAGGAACAGCTTCTGTCTAGTTTTATAAATGAAAAAGAGAACATAGAGGCGTGTAATGCTCTGGATCTGCAGAAACTGAAAATTCAGCACGAGGCAGAAATTCTGAGGAGGGAAAGAGAAATGTCAGCCACAGAGTCTAAGCTACAGAAGTTGGCAAATGACTTGGATCTAAGATACACTGAAATCAAGAGTCAGGAGGCCATGCTGCAGGCTAGGATGGAGGATTTGGATAAAAAGAGGAGGGGTTTAGAAGTTGAAGAAAAACAAACTGACAGAAAGGTGAACTCCCTGCCCAGTCTAATCCTGGAGCGAGACATGCTCAGGGAGGAGCTGGACAAAGAGCGAGAAAAGACACATCAGCTGTATGAGAAGATGAGGCCCTTTGAAATGAAAAGAACCCAGAGCTACAATGAGGAAGACCAGCTCAGAGAGGACAGTGAGAGAGCCATACAGGAGCTAAGGGATATCACTGAGGAGCTGAGAAAGACCAGGGAGCAGAGGGACAAGTTGGCCTCATTGGTGAATGTGCTGCAGGAACAATATGAAAGCCTGAGTATCAAATTCTCCCAACTAGAGAAGAGAGGACCTGGTCCCATTGGAGACAGCCATCCCAGAGCAGAAAGTGCCTTCAGACAAACCCCATCCTCATCACCATACACCCACTTTCAGGGAAGTACTGGTGAATATGGATACAGGACGACAACTGCCTTCGACAACAGATACTTGGTTCAGCCTGGCTTGGACCACAACAGCCAAGGATACCACTACTAAACATGCATAGGGGCTTTTAAAAATGCCAAAAAAAAATGAGCCCCTATTGCCATAAAACCCTTAACATCAAGTCACAGGATGCGGTTGATGTGCAAACAGCAACTGAGGTGTTCAGTTGCTGTTTGCACATCAACAGCATCTGAGGTGCAACCATGTCAAAAGTATGTCAACAAGAACTAGGGTTTGGGCAGTAGCTACAGTTGCATGCACACCAAAATCAGATTCTCATCTGATTTCTGGACTTAAGATTGCATGCCATTTAAGGTTTAAATAACATGCAATTTTGCTGTTTACAGCAACATTATCTGCGACTGTTATGCTATTAATAATAGCATAACAGTCTGTAAAAATCTGGTAATAATCAGATTTTGAATGTGCATGTAACCGCAGCCAGTTTAAAAACCCCAAATGATAAGTGTCCATCCCAAAGAGACCTTCAACAGGCCTTCAAGGCTCAAGCTTCAATCCTGCTGGAGATCTGATGGACTAAGGTTGCAGTAAATTAAAGTTTGTGAATAAAGTTAGCACAGCAATGTTTATCTTTCATGTCTATTGTTCATTTAATTTGAAAACTAAAATCTTACTCATGCAAAAAAAAATTTAGAAAACATGTGGCGCAACCATTTTACCAGGGCTATGAGATGGTTGAGGTTGTTAGACTTGAACATTAACCATTTAAGTGCTGTTCCTGCCTTTTAAATATTTTTTTTATAGACAGTATTTCTGAACTGTACAGTATTATAGTACAGTATTTTCTGGACTATAAGTGGCACTTTTTTCATAGTTTGTCTGAGGGTGTGACTTATACTCAGATGCAACTTATATGTGAAATTATTAAAATATATAATTTCACATTTTCAAGGGCACTCTAGGCTTGTGTACCAGTATGACAGTCACACGGAGGCGGTGCTTCATCTACTTGTTGACGGAGTTCAGAAGCGACACAGTGATTTGGACTGAGATCGAGAGTAAACTTGTTAGCTTGTTTTTTGTGCTTTAGTTATCCAATTAACTGTTAATATCTTACATTAACATACCAGACACGTATTCAGTCATTGTCTATGCTTCATGTAGCTGAATAAATATAAATGTGTTATGTTAGCATGTTGTACTGATATTCAGCCTGTTGTTCTCTATTTTATTGTTATTATTATAACTTGCCTTTAAAGACAAAATGTCTGTTCTTGGTCCAGTGCGAGGTTTTGGTTTTTTTGCGTCATTATTACACATTTTTTTGCTGGTGAAACTTGTACTCCGGAGCAATGTATAGTCCGGAAAATATGGTATATACTCAATATGATCATTTTTCATATGCAGGCTCAGGAACTACAACTGCTTATATATACTTTCCACACATCTCCATTCTCTATCAGTTACTACAAATAAAACAAATCAAACTCAAAGCAGATGTTGCATTTTGCAGCTCTTTGTTTCTCTAAATGAGCATCCTTAGTGAGGCATGCATCAGTGACATTGGAACTAGACCCAACAACTGCAAATGTGCCATACAGCTACTCAGTACTCACACGTCAGTGCCACTCAGTTGTTCGCTTTCTTCAACATTGGAAATACAAATCTGGAGTCTAGGAAACAATGTGGCACTGTTTTAGCTCTTCTTGTAATTATTAAATTAGAACTACTTTTTCCCCACGCTTTGAATCATGCAGCATATACAACGTTGCGGCTAATTTATAGATTTTTACTGGCTAAAGGCCACCGGGGGGCACTCTCTAGCAGTAAACACAAAAGTGAGACAGACATGGGGAAGAATACACTAGTTTTGATTCTGAACTGTCTTTTTGCGCATCATGCACACACCCTCATCATGGAAAACACAGGAAGAATAGCATATGATCTGGCCATCAAAGAAGAAATTATAGCCACTGCATATAAGCTTGGCATCAGTGAAATGATTAGGGCTGGGTATCACCAAGAAGCTGCCGATACGATACGTACCTCGATACATAGTCCACAATACGATATGTACCTCGATACAGTGCAATTTCGATACGATACGATTCGATACGATATATTTCAAATCGATACGATTCAGAAAAAAATAAAGGCCTTCAACCTTACTTAAATGGTCAACCCAATTTTCACAAAAAAAAAAAAAAACCCAAACATTAAATGGTGCATTTATCTTCCATTTATTGAAGATTAAAAAACACAATGAAGTGCTTTTTGATTAATGCATGTTTCTAACTAGAGGGAGGAAGGCGGTTGAAACATTTTTTCTGACATTTTCGTTTCTCTTGCTTCTCGCTTCTCTTCACCCGTAAAGAGTAACGTCTGGGGGGGATATCGATATCGATACTAGGAAGTGCGATTTCGATACGACACGATTCGATACAAAGAATCGATACCGTATCGATTTTAATAATATCGATACATACCGGTGTATCGATATTTTTGCACACCCCTAGAAATGATGTTGATGATGAGCGGCAGTGGGAAGAACTTAGTCAATGTAAAAAGACGACAAAAGCTTTCAGAAGAAAAAAAAGCAGACCCCCGTGTACTGTCTTTCTGTGTAAATATCTCATGTTATACCATATTTGTAAGATGTGGCTTATATTGAAGCGCGGTCTATATACGTATAAAATTGATTTTCTTTTCAAATTTAGCAGGTACAGCCCATATTCAGATACATTCAATAGCCTGAAATTTACGGTAAAATCGATTTTACATAATACCAGCTCTTTAAATAGTACAGTATGTTGTCTATGTTCTTGACCCTTAAAAAGGTACATTAACTGCTAGTGGAGGGTTTGTCACCTGCATACCTCAAAGGATTTGTCATTGTTATACCAGACTATGGTAGGGTTGTCAAAAGTATCAAAAACTAAATACTAATCAATTCTAAAATTAGTATTGAAACAAAAAACTCATTTGGGTAGGTATTGATACAAAACGATCATTGATCACAAAACGAAAATTAATCTTTCCTGAATAGCTTTAGAGTGATCTTGTGCTGTATCAAAACAAATATAAGACCACACAGACTAGTATATGCCCATGGACCATTATGGAACCTACCTGGAAGACTGAGGAATTACACAGATATAAGGTTACATGGGAATATAAGTACTATTATTTAATGTTGAAAATCACATTCTGTTGTCTAAAGAAAGTCTATTTTAATAATCATCATGGTTTTGGAATCTGTACCGAGTATCAATTCTATTCCTTACTCTCAAAATTGAGATTAAAATTTTAATATCTTAAAAACATCATACAATGGAACTGTATGAGGACAGGTAAGTGACATTCAAAGGCTCAGATCTGTGGAGAGGAAACCCTGCTCACAGTCCAAATGCCAAAACACATGTAACTGAATAAATGAAAGAAAAACAAGTGTAACACCGTCCTACGCAACATTTCCAGACGAAGCAATAACATTTCTATGGAAAAAAGCACCTAAGGGAAAAATAACAGTACTAATATTGAAGAGCCACAGGAAGGGGCTACAGTTCTTTTTATCCGAAATTATGCCAGTCTTATGCCAGTACCTTATTTTTCTCAGCACCATTAAGATCTTCCAGAAAACTAAGACTGAAGGGTTATGTCAGACATCAGCTGTACACAGTCTAGACCAGAGAATAGTAACACATCTGGATATTTAGGTAGAATAAACAGCAGATGTACAGCAAGTCTCCTGACGAGTCTTACCTGTGACAGCACGCCTGCTTTATTTAAAACTGCCACCATGTACACGCACAGAGGGCTTCATGGAGTCCAGAAGAGAGGCTGGTGCATGTGTGAGTATCCAAAAATGTTATTCGAGTAAGAGTAACGTATTCAAGTAAAAGTACAAAGCAGTGGTCCAAGAAACTAGTCAAGTAAGGAACTTAACGAGTAATGGTTGTAACATCTGATAGATAATTTAATGCCAATAATTAATTTGATGGACAAATCACTACATAATGCAAAACAAATCTGGTATTTTCAAAGCATAGACACAAAACTGAATGAATTAAATTATATCTGATAGGGATGCACCAATACCGCTTTTTCCTAAAAAGTACTTCATTTTGAGTACTCGCCAAAACCAATACCATTATTTTTGCAGGAGTTCGATTATATTGATATAGCTATAGCTTTTTCATTTTAGAATACTTATTTAAGAGGCTGTTTTAAATTTCAACTGAAATCACTGTAGTTAGGGAGACTCCCAATATAATTTATTTAGATAAATACATGGCTTTAATATTTATTACTTCGACTTTGCAGACTGCGCTCCGCCCCAACTCAGTGAGTGTTGTCTTACTTTTACCACACCCACACTTTCAACAATATGGACATGTTATGCCTCTTTTAAAAGCTCTGAACCCGGTCTATTCAGTGATTGTTTGTCAATTATATTAAGTTAGAATGCTTGCGCAAGCAAATGCACACGCCACTTAGCAACATTAGCATGCTACTATCGTAAACACAAGCACTGCGCTGATATCCTTTGCGAACTATAAAAACCTTTAGAGTAGTAAATATATGTACAGTCCATGTGACAGTCACATATGATTAACGCTCAGCTTAATGTGCACAACAGCTAATGTGCATCTTTCTGGTCACCTCTGCTCAGAGTGCACGGCTCAGCTCAGAGGTGAGTTGGGAGCGTCAAATAAGATGCAGCACAGTGACAGTGGTATCAGGTCTTAGTATCGGCAGCACATTGATGAGTAGATTGGCACCTGGTATGGGACTGATACCCGACACCGGTATCAGTATCGGCGTATCCGTAATATCTGAAGGAGCAGTGTAAGACAAATGTTCAAATCAATTCATATTGTCAACATAAAGCTTTTGTCACTTATTCACAGTGGGAAGAGTAACCACAACTTTTACTCAAGTAAGAGTACTGTTACTTTAATAAAAATATATTACTCAAGAAGGAGTAAGCTAGAGCAAGCAAGAAAAGTACTCTGAAAAGTACAATTTCTTTTTAAAGTTACTCAAGTAAGTGTAACTGAGTAGGTCCGGCCAATCCATTAAAGACTTAACAAGTCTCGGGGGGCCCTGGTCGCGCCTCTCACCTCAGCAGAAGGAAAACTTCATTTGCAAAGCTAATCAAGTGTGAATGTCACAAAGGCACAGAGAGAGAGGCTCATTTTCTTCTGAGCTGAAGAGGCCTTTGAAGTCACACACACACTGTCAATATTACAGGGTGGGTGCGGATTGTGACAACGCCTATTAAAACTATTAACCATGGGTATTCTGCATTCAACTCAGTGGGTCTGGCTGGAGGGAATACAAAATGTGTTCCCCAAGATGTCTTTCTGCATCACACCAAAGTTTTGAATGTTACACCTGATAAGGGATGCTAATAAGGACACATTAGTAAAACAAGCAGACAAAAACAACTGAGCAATAATTTAAATTTGAAGCAAAATAAAGATTACAATAGTTAATGATATGGTTTGGTCTAATCAAAGTTTACAACCATTTAGGAGCCATCCAAAACAGATGCCCCACTTCAGTTGGCTCCTCTTGAAGTGAAGGAGCAGCGACTATACTCAGAGATACATTGAGAAGCCGAGTCACACAGGAGGAGCTCAAAGGGCGCAGCAAGCCACTCCACGGAGGAAACTCTTTCGGAATGCTTGTATGGGGGGAAAAAAGCATAGGGTCCAGTGACTTTGATTTCTGTGTTCGCACTTGCCACCATGAAAACCGTTGCTTTCTATTTAAAATTACACAAATGAACAAACCTAGTTATTATAAACCTATTTGAGAAAAACAGAAAACTATCAAAATGTGTATGGAATGGAATGGCATGGAGGACAGAGGGCAGAGTGCGGCTGATGTATCTTAAGCCCTTTATCCTGCTCTCTGATGCTGCCTGTTTGAACAAGTCAATGGCACTAGATCTGTGCAGGAGTCCCAATGAAGTGGGAGCCATTGAATGTGTCAGCACAAAGGACTTTAGGACGCCGGCCGCCACATCACACAGACTAATAGGCACACACAGGCTCTATTCACACACACTCAATGGACATTTGGATTGTGGTGAATGGCTTAGAGCAACAGTACTCACTATTTATGACCAAAGTGTAGGAGACGAGGGCGATCGGCAACACACAAGACAAAAGCAAGTCAAGAGGAAAACTTAACCTCTGTAGTAGGACTGCACGATAAGAGAGAAAACATGTAATAATGATATTATTGTGATATTTTAATATACTTTTTGGCACAGTAAGTTCAGTTAATTTAAAACAAAAAATGCACATGCCCATTTACTGACCATAATAAAAACTTTACAAAGACAAAACCCAGACACAACTCAAGTTTAAAATAGGACTTAAAAAGGAAAACCATGAATCAAATATTCCTTATACTTTTCAAACTTTACGTTGTTGAGATGTATTTCATTTTTTGCAATATTGATTATTGCACCAGCCAATATTGCATCATCAATATTTCTGCGATATATTGTGCAGTCCTGTTTTGTTGTATTAGAATGGGCACTAAGTCAGTGCCATGAGGTGGTAATCTATGGCTATCACATGATTCAATTTGCTTTCGATTCTGAGCCTCACGAGCTGATGCAGGAACGATTATCAATTAATCTATATTCATATCAAATTATTGGCTACTTTTTAAATTGTGCAGAGAGGATGATGAAGTGATAACTTTCATTTAACACAACTGCTTCATTGAAATGGCTAATTGCATTGTTTTTATCTGTGACAGGGATTAGCTAAGCTAGAGGTAGGAAAAAATACTGGCAATATAACAGAACATATAGAGTAGCATTAGCACTGCTTCATGTTAGCTTCACTGCAGACTTTTATGAAAGTACTGTCCTATGTAGGGACAGTGTGGAGTTTAGAACAGTTCATCTGTGCATTTCGCATTAAAGCTGCTTTTCAGGTGTGTAACATGATGAAATTTTAATTACAAGCTAACAGAGCTCTGCAGCTCATGGTGTTGCATGTGAGCATCTTTCCTGAAAACTCAAACATGAATGAAATAAAGCCTCAGACATATTCTGAACAGAGAGTTATTCCCTTGGGTCATTGTGGGACAGTGGAGAGGTCACCGTCTGATGACAGGACAGCAGCAGTCTGCTACAGTGCTGCAAATGAAAGAGCGGAGGGAGGAGGCAGGACACAGAGTGAGAGACACAGGGAATATACGCATTCAGAGCTGCAACTTCAATTAAAACTTCAGATTATTGGCGTATCTGCATCGAATCAGAATCATTTTATTAGAATTGACAATGCATCTAAAAATGATTGTTTTTTCCCACCCCTATAATAATTTAATTACATCACAGATAAAGAAGAATTTCTACAAAGGTTTATTTCTAACTTACTTACTACTAGAACTTTACTTTTGTTTATGGGCCTTGCTATACATCTTAAAATGTTGAAATCAATGTTGGCAAATATTGATTACAATAAACAACAACGTACAACATATAGTCTGTTGGCAACTGCTGAAACAATCTGTGGATCTGTCAAACTAATGCTTTTTACAGTCACGTTGTCATATCCTTGTGCTCATTAATCTATTGGACTCACTGTATAAATAGAGAACAATGCTTTATTGGTCTACACAGAAGAACAGCCGTAGTCCAGTCTGCCTGTAGGAGCCTGGAGGCAGTGAGCCGTTGGTATTTAGACAGAGAGAGGCAGACCTCGGGGGAGGGGCCTGAAGCTGTGAGAGGCGCTTTGAACAGGACTACCACTGGATGGACTCTGAGGGTCAAAGGGCAGCTCTGCGAAAA
>JAIEZT010001214.1:14689411-14926113 GCA_019594935.1 Periophthalmus modestus
TACATTTCTTTTTAAGTTACTCAAGTAAGCATGTAACTGAGCTAGGTCACGGCCAATCCATTTAAAGATTAACAAGTCTAGCGGACGGCCGCACCCTGCGTCAGCCACTGCCTAGCACCTCAGCAGAGGCAAAACTTCATTTGCCCAAAAGCTATAAAGGTGTGAATGCTCACAAAGCACAGGAGAGACGCTCAATTGTCTTCTGCTCAGCTGAAGAGCGTTGAAGCGTCACACACACACTGTCAACTATTACAGGAGCTGCCGTGTCGGATCTGTTTTTTCTTTTTTTTTTTCTTTTCCATGAAACGCCTAGTAAAACCCCATTAACCATGGCGTATTACTGCCATTCCAACCTCAGTGGACGTATGGCGTGCGGACCCCATGGAGAATACAATAGTGCTTCCCCAAGACGCTCTTCAACTGCCCATCTACACCAATAGTTCATTGAATGTTACAGCCTGTCAGGAGATGCTATAAACGGACACATTAGTAAACAAGCCAACTCTTTCGGAATGCTTGTATGGGGGGAAAAAAGCATAGGGTCCAGTGACTTTGATTTCTGTGTTCGCACTTGCCACCATGAAAACCGTTGCTTTCTATTTAAAATTACACAAATGAACAAACCTAGTTATTATAAACCTATTTGAGAAAAACAGAAAACTATCAAAATGTTATGGAATGGCATGGAGGACAGAGGGCAGAGGTGCGGCTGATGTATCTTAAGCCCTTTATCCTGCTCTCTGATGCTGCCTGTTTGAACAAGTCAATGGCACTAGATCTGTGCAGGAGTCCCAATGAAGTTGGAGCCATTGAATGTGTCAGCACAAAGGACTTTAGGACGCCGGCCGCCCACATCACACAGACTAATAGGCACACACAGGCTCTATTCACACACACTCAATGGATATTTGGGATTGTGGTGAATGGCTTAGAGCAACAGTACTCACTATTTATGACCAAAGTGTAGGAGACGAGGGCGATCGGCAACACACAAGACAAAAGCAAGTCAAGAGGAAAAACTTAACCTCTGTAGTAGGACTGCACGATAAGAGAAAACATGTGATAATGATATTATTGTGATATTTTAATATACTTTTTGGCACAGTAAGTTCAGTTAATTTAAAACAAAAAATGCACATGCCCATTTACTGATCATAATAAAAACTTTACAAAGACAAAACCCAGACACAACTCAAGTTTAAAATAGGACTTAAAAAGGAAAACCATGAATCAAATATTCCTTATACTTTTCAAACTTTACGTTGTTGAGATGTATTTCATTTTTTTGCAATATTGATTATTGCACCAGCCAATATTGCATCATCAATATTTCTGCGATATATTGTGCAGTCCTGTTTTTGTTGTATTAGAATGGGCACTAAGTCAGTGCCATGAGGTGGTAATCTATGGCTATCACATGATTCAATTTGCTTTCGATTCTGAGCCTCACGAGCTGATGCAGGAACGATTATCAATTAATCTATATTCATATCAAATTATTGGCTACTTTTTAAATTTGCAGAGCAGGATGAAGTGATAACTTTCATTTAACACAACTGCTTCATTGAAATGGCTAATTGCATTGTTTTTATCTGTGACAGGGATTAGCTAAGCTAGAGGTAGGAAAAAATACTGGCAATATAACAGAACATATAGAGTAGCATTAGCACTGCTTCATGTTAGCTTCACTGCAGACTTTTATGAAAGTACTGTCCTATGTAGGGACAGTGTGGGGTTTAGAACAGTTCATCTGTGCATTTTGCATTAAAGCTGCTTTTCAGGTGTGTAACATGATGAAATTTTTAATTACAAGCTAACAGAGCTCTGCAGCTCATGGTGTTGCATGTGAGCATCTTTCCTGAAAACTCAAACATGAATGAAATAAAGCCTCAGACATATTCTGAACAGAGAGTTATTCCCTTGGGTCATTGTGGGACAGTGGAGAGGTCACCGTCTGATGACAGGACAGCAGCAGTCTGCTACAGTGCTGCAATGAAAGAGCGGAGGGAGGAGGCAGGACACAGAGTGAGAGACACAGGGAATATACGCATTCAGAGCTGCAACTTCAATTAAAACTTCAGATTATTGGCGTATCTGCATCGAATCAGAATCATTTTATTAGAATTGACAATGCATCTAAAAATGATTGTTTTTCCCACCCCTATAATAATTTAATTACATCACAGATAAAGAAGAATTTCTACAAAGGTTTATTTCTAACTTACTTACTACTAGAACTTTACTTTTGTTTATGGGCCTTGCTGTACATCTTAAAATGTTGAAATCAATGTTGGCAAATATTGATTACAATAAACAACAACGTACAACATATAGTCTGTTGGCAACTGCTGAAACAATCTGTGGATCTGTCAAACTAATGCTTTTTTACAGTCACGTTGTCATATCCTTGTGCTCATTAATCTATTGGACTCACTGTATAAATAGAGAAGAATGCTCTATTGGTCTACACAGAAGAACAGCCGTAGTCCAGTCTGCCTGTAGGAGCCTGGAGGCAGTGAGCCGTTGGTATTTAGACAGAGAGAGGCAGACCTCGGGGGAGGGGCCTGAATCTGTGAGAGGCTTTGAACAGGACTACCACTGGATGGACTCTGAGGGTCAAAGGGCAGCTCTGCGAAAAGCCAGCTTAACAAACTAACTGTAAGAGCAGACTCATTCAGTCGGGACAGAGGAACCAGAAAACAAATGATCAAGCTAGAACTTGGAAGAGCAAACAAGTATATAATGGCTGTTTTTGAAAGATCTATAAAAACATGTACAGAAATGAACTTTCTTTTTATTTATTTATTTTTTTTTTTTTAACCAGAGGGGAGTCTATTGTACAATTTTAGTGGTAGGGGAAACCTAAGCAGACATGGTTAGAACATGCAAAGTCCACACAGAAAGACTCCCAGGAGTTGAACCCAAGACCTTCTTATTGAAAGGCCAAAGTGCAAAGCATTGCACCAATGACAATTACTGTGTTTTCCGGACTACAGAGCGCACCTGATTAAAAGCCGCATGCTTTAATTTTAGAAAAAAAAAACCTTGTACAAGCTGGACCAGATTTTAAGCCGCAGGTATCCCACGTAGTAATATGAAAAATTAGCTGCAAAAACATTCATTTGCGAGGGACCGCTCGAGCAGTTTTGCATGCTTTTTTTTTTAGAGTGTATGCAGGCGCGTGTTCTGCTTCCTGATTGGCTGAAGGAGGTGCCGTGTCATGACAGAATGCGTTCAGCCAAATTTACCAAAATATTTCGATGCTGCAGCGTGACTCTGAAACAATCACGTTGGACACCTTTGTATTTGAGGACAAACGCCTCCGACATGCGTTGTGGACGCTCTGGACGCGCGTCCACAAGAGACTTTACATGTGAAACAACATAAAGAAGGAGGAAAATAACATAAGGACGACAGCAGAATAAGTTTTGACAAGGAGCAAAAAGGGCTGTAACCATGCGGATGGAGTCTGCTTTAGTTTGTGGATCAGTGACTGCAGGAAAAAGAATATTACGAGACATTACAGCGGAGCAGCGCCAGGACGAAGAGGTGGGGACAGAGGAACTGAGAAATACACCTGCAGCCGCAAAACATTTAGAATAATTGTTAAAAAAAAATGTGTTTTCTACTTCACGGATTTCGTCTATACTAACCCCCGCGATAAACCAGACCACTGTCTTCTTATCACTGTAAGAAATGAGGAGCAACATCCACTCTTTTCACTTTTATGTCTACTGTTGCCACGGGAAAAAAAATGTATAAGCCGCACTGCACCATAAGCCGCAGCGGTTAAAAAGTAGAAAAAAGTAGCGGCTTGTAGTCTGGAAAATACAGTAACTCACAATGATAATTAACTATACAGCTATATAGTATAGCCGTGTAGTAGGGCTGTCAAAAGTATTGAAAACTAGATATAAAAAAGTCACATACACAGGACAGAAATGAACCTTTCCTGAATAGCTTTAGAATGATCTTGAACTGTATCAGAACAAGTGCAAGACCACATTAGACCAGGCTAGTACACACCACATGGTAGTATAAAAGAAAGTACTGTACTATAATGTAATGACCTATTATCTAAAAAACTGAGTTTTTTTTATTATCATCATGGTATCAGAATTGGTATTGATACTAAGAGTCTTTCTTAGTATCGGAATACAATTTTAGGATCGTGAAAACATTGAAAACATTACCATGTAGTATTTCTTTGCATTTATGAGAGGAGATATGTTCAGAGGCAAACAAATTGGCACTTTTAATACTCCACCTGTAAGTGATGGAGTTTTATTTAACTTTACCAATTTTACTACAAAAAACATACATGTGTCCTCCAGCAATACTTTCAGTCACATGAATACAGATTTAGCACAATGGCAGAAGCAAACTTTAAGAAAGGCTTTGCAAAGGCACACTCTAAACTTGATGAATGGTGCTGTAGTCCACTACAGAGCAGTGTATTCATATTGGCGGGTGGCTTTGCTGCAGCCTCACACTATTGAAGAAGTATCGTACAGATGAAGATAAAGTGGGAGTAAAGTTTAAGACATTGTATTTCTTATAGATTTGATGGTTTAGTAAACTTTCCATCCCCTGGAGTACACTTTATGGCGCCAGGTTGCCTCAGCTGGACTCTCGTGTTAAACGCCTCTTACCCGAGTAAAGTGAGCCCAAGTTCTGCTTCAGGGGTCAGGGCTGAGGAAGTGTAAGGCAGCCCTTTGTCCATCAGCCTATTATCACATACCGACGATGTGGCTTTGTCTGAAACCCCAGGGAAGACAAGCCCCAGCGGGCAAAGCAATACAGGGAAGTGGACCAAAGAAGCACCCACAGGCCCAGAACAGTTAAGTCAACCTGAAACACTGACAAAGTAAAGCTATAATCATAATCCCTCAAGATCTCACGTCTACATTTACTGTACTCACTCAGTCAGTTACAGTCATATTGTACGTGACAAATAGGAGAGATGTTTTTCTATGGCAGCATGTGTTTCAGTGGTTCTGGGCTGATGACTTCTTGGGCGTATTGTTTTGCGTCACTTTTAAGTCTGCTGAGACTCTGAGGGAAATAAGTTGAACATGTCCATGGGATACGCCTTGATCACACTGCACAGAAAAATTGGGACAAAAACTACTACTACTAGGTAAATGAAGTCTATTTTCATAAAAGAAAAAGTGCTTAAAACCTGTGAGGTGTAGAATGCCGTTTTGGGTATCAAAACCCCTAAGCTCTATGAACTTTAAGTGTTTCATCTTCTTGATTGAGCAAGGTTAATTAAGCAACAGCTGACACACAAGTAGCACACAGCTCACGTTCCCTTATTGCACAGGTAATGATTGAGTAATAATATCGTTAATATGAATAATTATGAACTAATAAAACATGCATGTAATAAAGCCCTGCTCCCAGTCATTTAAATATCAGTACTGCCACACCTCTGGGGTCAGAGGAAACACCGAATAACATTTTGTATTGTTTTCTTGCCTGTTGACTATAAATTTCAGGTAAAACTGTATAGCAATTAGTTTCACCCTTATTGTTGAGGCAATTTAAGGATAATACCACGATGGCTAAATATGTGTCAGATTGAAGTGCACCTACATCATGTTCCAGTGCACCCAAATGAAAATCTTAAGCGCATCGGCGCACCCAGCTCAGATGGTCTGTGCAGTGTCTTTAGTACTAGTACTAGTAAGTACTATAAAAAATATAAACCTACATTTCCCTACAAACATCAACAAAGAGTATAAACCAGTTGAGCTACTGCTATGACAAGATTTCTAATTGGTACAATGAGACCAGTGCAGAAAATACCTAACAGAAACATGATTAATAGCTTTAATATAACCGAAACGAGTACAAGGCTGAAAAAGCAGGAGGACGAGGGGTTAAACGGTCCCAGTGCGTGAGTCTGAATGTAGCGGGAAATGATCTAAAGAGGTTCCACTGTGCACAAAGTGGATTTAAAAATAGCTCCTTTTATCAGTATCTAATAGAGCAGGAGAAGGCTAGCGAGCGCTGAGCCGAGTAAATGAAGAATGGGAATAAAGGAGCGTCGCTGCAGGTTTCAGGTGGTCTCTGTGTGAGGGCAGAGAACAATAAAAACAAACAGGAGGAAGTCCAGCTTTAGTGGGGCCAACAGCAGCAGCAGCAGACCTGGTAAACATCCTCAAAAGTCCTAGGCCAATAACACTTGAAATTGTCATATATTGCAGCAGAAAATAGTGCAGTATTAAAGGTGTACTAAGTAACTTTTCTAATGGAGAGTCCTGCTTGTCTTCATAGAGATGCTACTGCTTTGCCTGGAATGTTCCACCATATGCTATTAAATGTAATGGCCAAGTTGCAGGTCAGATCTATTGAGAGGCGAGTGTGGTCACTTTAAGAGGGTATGTTTTACAAGAGATTTTTCTGTACAATAACACCCGGAAGGAACCACCACCAGAAAAGTTACATAGTGCACCTTTAAAGGCCATTTTTCCCATGTATCTGAGTAAAATGTGTCTTACCCCAGTACAGATATATATCATATACGCAGCTTTTGAGGTCAAAATATGACAGCTGCATCCGGTTTATATCCAATTATAAAGTGTTTTATTGTTTGTAAATCAGGAAGTGCACTGTTAGCATGCTAGTTGTTATTAGATTTACTGTGACTGCAAAACTCCACTCTGGTCCCTAAAAGTTGTGAAAAACGCTTATAAACTCATCGCGGTGAATAATTAGGATGCTCGGATTCAAATTTTGCAAAGTTTATAGAGAAGATGTTTTAGAGTAAATTATAAACTTAGTGCTCATGATTAAAACAAAAAAAAAAAAAAAAACTTTAGTATACTCAAATACCATCACTTCATCTGGGTCAAATTTAATGTGTAAAACTAATTCTCACTGAAAACTGGATTCACATACAAGTGATTCATAAAAATATAACTAGATAAACACAATAAGCAAAATAATGACTAAGAATAATGCATTACTTTCATTTAAATGCCCAATGCCAATAGGACTGGCAAGACAGAAACAAGCACATGAGTACACCCTTTCCTAAATCTCATAAACAATATCCAAGGTTAAATGAGTTCTAGCACTGTGAACATCTCCTGCAGCGTCTTACACACACATTAAAACAGATCATATGCAGTGTGTGAGAAAGAGCCAATATTAGATACCCACACTCACACAAACCCTGCATAATCTCCCTCTCGCTCTGACTTAGGCTCCAAGCACGAGACACAAGGCGACCTTCAGTCGCGTCTCATTGCTTCGTGGAGAGATTTGAAACTCGTGCATTAGACTGATGAGCTTTTTGTAAATTGCGTGATGCAGTCGCACAATATTTAGATGAGCTAATAACAAGGCTCTGTTAATTCTTGGTTATCAGGAAGAAAAGAGATCCCAGAATCATGACGTCAAATGAGCTGCTACGTTACTTGGAAGTTCTGTAGTTGACTAAAGAGATTCTTGGAAGACATATCTTACTTGTGAATCAAACAGGCAAACAACTCATTCTTCTAATAAAACATCGTCAGCGTTACGCAACAGTAAGAATCAGTGACGTGCGGTGAGGTTCATGGCTGGTGAGGCACTGATGTCGTCACAATCAGATTTACAAACATATAAACCAGGTGTCAGTACATTTGGCCCTGGGTCAGTTTCTCTCCCAGTGACTTAGGGCCAGAATAAAAAAGAATTTCAAAATAAAAGTTCCGAAGTCTGTTTGAAATAGCTCTAATAGTATGAAATAAAAAGCAAGCTGGTTTTGTATTGTTTTTTATCCTTATTCTGGTTCCCCAATTTTCAGTGGATTGAAGTCATTAAATTTCTTACCTTTTTGTACGTCTCTGTCTGAAAAGAGTGAGTCTTTCGTCCCGTAGTCTGGAGCAAACCATTTAGCTCCTTTAGCGTTGGTCTCGGTCCTTTAATTATAACCTCCTGCTTCGTCTGAAAGTCCAGTTTAGAAAACTGCTTGAGCTTTAATATGTAATCTACCTCCATTTAAAAATAAGGGCCAGACAAGAAGAAGAAAGTGAATCGCTAAAGTTGACTTGCTAACTAATTCTCTAAATTGTAGTTTGCGGCCCCTATTCTGCGGGAGTTGCAAGAATCCCTGGGCTCACGAGTGCCCCCTACCATGAGGCAGGGTAACTGCGTGCCTCACCCGGCGCCTTTTCACAACCGCTTAAAGCAGCAGCTTAGCACAGAGCACGGTCAGTCCACGGTGAAGCACGAACGGCCTGTGCCTCACCGCACGTCTCTTCTCAGGATTTCAACGGTAAACGTAAAAATTCAGCAATTTTGAGTAAAAAAAAGAATAAAATTGCAAAGTTAAATAGAAAATAACTTTATAGTACAAATTATTGGATAAATATAATAAATATAACTATTTCATTTATTTTTATCTGTGATGACCTGAACGCACTGGTATGAATGCAGTCCAGTGGAAGAACAAAACATTTCAGTCCAATTACAGTTTTATTTTTTAAAGCTGCTTCTTATATATCACATTTTAGAAATAGACCGATATATCGAGCCGATATATGCACTTCTTAGTGAATCAGCTATCAGCCTTAAGTCTTCAGCTCAGGCCGATATTACTTTTTGGCTGTTCTGCTGCCTAAAGAGTACACACAAAGCTTTATTTGAACACTTAAATGCAAAAAGATAACTGCTCAAAACATGATTACACTGCTCTGTTAAAGGCCTGTGGTAAAATGGGACTGTAGGTGAGGGTGCCGTTAATTAAAAGTACATAATTTGGTGAAAATGATCAAAATCGACCCTACATAACAGCCAAAAAATATTGGCAGAGCTTATCAGCCGTTGGTTTCTCCATATTCTAAACAATGGGTATCAGCGCTGGGCATGAAAAAAATCCTAAAAATACATATCAGACGATCTCTATTACACATGCAGAAAGTGTAGGCCAAACACTAAATGTTTACAAGCCCTTACAAACTCTAACTGTTCTCACATTACTCAGATGTTGAAACCTCTGGGGTCTAGGTACTTTGAGATTAATCTTATTGCAGTAATGCATTGGCCTGTAGATTGTTAACCGTTATGTTGATGAAAATTTGCATTATTTTATTTAGATGATAAAGATTTATAATGGACTACAGCAGAAAGGAGTCAGTGAAAGTGAGTGAGTTAGGGGAAGACTGGATATTTTTTGGTATGTAAAAAGTTGATTAAACTCATGATTCACAAGTTTAACCTTTATATAAATACATTGTTTTCTAGTAATTTTTCTGCATAAATTGTTGTTTATGCATGAACTTCCTCTGCAGTTATAATCTTGTGAGTGCAGTTTGGGTCAGACACATCAAGATAGGAGGAATAATTTTGAGAGCTTTTGCCACACCCCCTTTTTAGTCAATGTATCGATTGGCAGCACATCTTTAGTTCAACAAGAATTTCTTTAGTTGATAACAGCCCTAGTAATACAGCATTATGAAAAATGTGCCAACACTTTGATTCCAAAATGTGTGTGTGTGTGTGTGTGTGTGTGTGTGCCTTCCATTGGTGTTGGGACATGACAGAATGACAGATGCCCTGACGTGGATCTCATGTGAGCCCACGGAGCAGACAGTGCTCACACCTCCAGAGGGGGCAGCAGCAGATGGTGGCACTACAAAGGTTAAAAATGTCATTAGAACGGGACTGGGTACAGTGGTGGGCACTCAGCAAAAATGGGAAAATAACAGCAGTGGGATCACAGACGACGAATGGAATTTCTGAACAAAATTGTAGGGCTGTAGTTGCCTAAAAAAAATCAGTTTGGACTACAGACATGCAGTCGATTAATGGACTAAAAAGGGGGTGCGGCAAAAGCTCTTAAAACTATTATATATCTCTACGTATCTGACGCAAACTGCACTCACAAGACTACACCCACAGGGGGAGTTCATGCAAAAATACTATTTATGCAGAAAAAAGTAGTATGTGCTTCAATGGCAAGGCATGTTTATCTGTAAGGTACAATTCATACACAAGTAATTTAAAGTGCTTTACAGAATAAGAGGCATTAAAATCGCAATAACAAATCAAAACATAAATAATCATCATAAAATGCATTAAAAGAGCAGTGCAAGTGCAGAATAAAAACCTTTCAGTCATATGCACAGCTAAACAGAACCAACATGCTCAAACCAAAGGTTTCAAGGGCAGCACTGAGCGTTTCTGTATTGGGTTGATATGTAAAGTTGATGCCAGAACTCTTGATTCTGCTATATTGGGTGTGAGGGAAGCCATCTTAATTCCTGATCTAATGAAGCATTTTAGATGGTTGGGAAGGGCCATGGGTGAAGGTGGGGATGAAAAATAGAGTGAAGAGTCTCAAGAGAGGGAGTAGATGTAGCAAAGGGGAGGTGATGGGAGTGTTGCTGGGTCTGAAACCTCTGCTGGGACTGTCACAGACTGGTCCAAGTCCTGTGACAAGGGCCCTGGGGGAAGTGACGCTGGTGATCAATCTTTCGCTGGGGAAGATGGAGGTGCTGGGGAATCGTTCTCTGGGGGAGGTGGAGGTGCTGCTGAATCCCTTGCTGACGGAGATGGTTGAGGAGCTGGTGATGACTCCTTCGCTGGGGGAGATGGTTGTGCTGTTGGTGGTGACTCCTTCACTGGGGGAGGTGGTGTGGTAGTTGTGGCGCTGCTGGTGGTGCTAACACATTGGCTCAGTCTCTGGTGGGCGCAACAGGAATGCTTCGCTCATTCCTCTTTTCTCTCACTGGTTGCACAGGACCCTGTCCGTGTCTGTGCCTCAGAGCGTGGAAGAGGTTATCCGTCAGCACTCCACCTCTGCTCAGATGCGGACCATTTTCCTCGAACAGGTCCTCTTGGTTCCAGAATAGATCAAAGTTCCCAAGAAGTTAAGAAGTTAATCCCATTTCATACATTTTTTTTTCTCTAATGCATTTTGAAGGATTATTATTCCTATACAAAATAGATCATGGATGAACTGAAGCAACAGTCAAAAGGCAAAGTTTATATTCTAATCGGTCAATAATAATAATAATAATAATAATAATAATAACTAATAAACCAATCAGTTGGTCATGAGTCTCTAAACAGTGCATTTTAAGATTGCCCGGTAAATCCATCTCTGCATTTTTTTATACAAAGGGATATGTCTGGTCACCACTCCCTCTGTCGTGTCTCGAGCCAGACTCAGACACAACGGTGCAATCAGAGTAGCTTTTTTCAGTGGCGCATGTGAAATGAAGGAGTTCACTGGTCATTTAGAACAAACTCCTCTCACTTCAGATCATCGGATTTCAACTGAGTGCTTCATTCATTCACTCATTACTGCAGAAATCTGCTATTTTTTCATTTGTTTTGATATGGAATGACCATGCCTGTCTGTGATTGGCTAATCCACCTGTCAATCATGCCCATCTGAACTGGAGGAGACGCACCAGTGACCAGGATTTCAGGCAACTTTTCCGAAGCCTCCTTCGCTCAGAGGGCTCCTGAGTTCTCTGTGCTGTGTAGTGAGATGTGCTGATTAAAAGCACTCATGTCTGAATAGTCCAACAGCGTTGGAAGGACAGACAGCTCCAGTAAATCACAGCTCAGTGTGACAGAGACACTATAACTGCTAGTGACAGTGGAGAGAAAACATGTTTAGGGGTGCCATTTCGGACGTGAAAGGGTTTTTGGTTATCAAGAACTCAAAAAAGTAATTGAATGGTGCGGTTTTCTATTTTTTAAATGCAGCAAGTGGCCAATGATGGGCAACAAATATGTGCAGCATTACAGAAAAAAATCTATGTGAAACCTTGCTTATGATGACACCATGTTAAAAATAAAATAAAACAACTAACCAAAGCATGTGATAAAAAAGTTGTTAGTTTAGCAGTATTTAGTAGGTTTAGTATTGTCGACATTTACATAAAATGCATTGTATGTTTTAGTATTAGGATTATACTAGGCATGTCACGAATATTGAAATGTAAAATATTGCTGAAAGTATTAACAAAAACCCCAAAGAAGGATAAAAGTGCAACTCATAGTCCAGTCCAACATTCACACACTTAAAAACCAAAACAACAGGTAGGATCCCCACTGCAAATAAAATATATGACTTAGAGATCTCTCCAAAATATCACCCATCTGTCACTTACTGAGCGATGAGTCATAGTTATTATCATGACAGGCTCACATAGAATCATATATATTGAGCAAAGCTACAGCCTCTGCCCTCTGCCGTTAGCTACATTCCAATGAGTGCACGGGGCAGTTAAAAATAAAAAACCCAACAAAAAAAGACTCCTGCTTTCACAGCGACCACGAACATGCCAGGTTTATTTAGTGGAGACAGGTCAGGTCAGGTCAAAAATACTAATACACACATTGCAGTAGAGTTGTCAAAAGTATCAAACATCAGATATTAATCGATACTAAATCTAGTAGCAAAACTAGATACTGATTTGAGTAGGTCTTGATACTAAAAAAGTCACATTCACATTCAGTTACATTCGCGATCTTGAGATGTATCAGAACAAGGACAAAACCACATAGACTAGTATACGCCCATGGACCACTGTATTAGGTATCGAGTGTATTCCTTTCAATTTTAATAGACAGAAAAATAATACACATTCAAAGTACTTGCCATATTGCTCTAAATAATTTGCCTATCAATGGTCACTTTTGAATTAAACACTGTTAATTACACTATAATGCACTCTACAATGTCTTTCTATATATGAACGCTACTTGTATCAACAAAAGTATAAAATTCTGTCAAATCACTGCATTTCACTCAGGGACACAGAATTATCATCAAACATATGAGATGCTTCCTCGAGGCCAGAAGTACAAAATATTCCTCTTAAGCCAAAAAGACAGTACGCATTTATTTGATCCTTCAGAGGACAAGTCAGGACACAGCCTACCCCACAACGTCCGGGCCAGTGCTGTATCATTAAAAAGCAGCCACTGCAATAACTGCGTGCAAAACCATTCCACAACTCTACTCGTCAGCTCTGGAAGTATCTAGACGTGGGAGATATATTGAAAAATTATTATTGTGTTGCATTGCCGTATTTAGAGCATTGTTTTTCTGTGTGGGTTTCAGAAAGATGAAAAATTAGAACTGCTGCCATAGCGATAAAAATATTATATCTCTTAAATTGTAAAAAAGTCCTCAAAATGTCACCTCTAACAGAAAGCTGATAATGTTATTTTTAAAAGGACAGCTTTAAAACAAAAATGAACAATCTTGCGGTATGTAATCTAGAGCTGCACAAATTATCGAAATTGCAATTGAAATGAATATATTCATCAATTCACACAGACAATGATTTTATAACTACTATTACTTCCTCAACAAACAACAAAATCTCCTGCCTTATTTTGCATAAAAACTGCCAACCCTGTAGTTTAGATCTGTATAAACCTGTTCTGAAATAAAATCCTTGTATTAGCTTGTCACTACATATTTTAGGATTTTTGTCAATTCTTCTAGGCTTGTAAAAAATGTGAACTTTGAACAGAATCCCATTATTAAAAAAGAATAAATCACAAATCTATATAATCTAAAAAAAATAAGGGTGCAGTATAGTGATGTCTCTGCAGAATTGTGGTTCTCCTGACTTTAGTTATGAATTACTTCCATTCACAAAACAAGCATGATGGCTTCCACTGACAGCAGCCTCAAAATGATCTCATTATCTGCAGAATTATGCCAATAGCAACAGTATGCTTTCCAATACAAACTCAGCTAGCTCCTTGATCAGTCCAAAGCTAGATTATACTAGACATGTGTATGGTTAGCATATGAGCTAACAGAGGACTGCATTCCAGAGACAGTCAACACAGCTTTTGAAGTTGCTCTGTCAAGCTTTAACATGGCTACGGAGCAGGGAAATGCTGTCTTAAACTATTTATTTTACAAGTTAAACAGCAGAGCAAAATGCAAACGATGGTGAAGATAGATATTGCATGCGTGAATAGCTTTATGTGATATTAAACTGTATTGAAATCTGAGCTAGCCAGCCTTACCTCTACACTTTTCCCTTCATATAACGGCCGGCGGTTAGTGCAAACAATCCGGTGAAACGTGTCCCCGCCGGTTCGGTTCGTCAGTCCGGGGGAAAGGGTCCTGTTTTGCCCGGGGTTGAAGCGCTACTGAGCCCGCTGGAGGAGTGGATTGTCCGGCTGTGGAGAGTGGACTGACGGCAGTGCTGCTCTTGCTCCA
Source organism: Periophthalmus modestus (assembly GCA_019594935.1). Taxonomy (NCBI): domain Eukaryota; kingdom Metazoa; phylum Chordata; class Actinopteri; order Gobiiformes; family Gobiidae; genus Periophthalmus; species Periophthalmus modestus. Next base: position 14,703,609 of record JAIEZT010001214.1, read on the forward strand.
GCGCCTGCCTCGCACTGGGAAGAGTAGCTGTGGCAACGCGAGAAGGCACGGGAGTTCACGCGGAGCCGAGAGCCAATCAGAGCCGCGTGCAGGAGAAGCCGTCAACCAATCAGAGGCGAGCAAAGGGAGAGGGGCGTTTGTTTACGACCGGAGCGTGCACAAGCATGGACACGCATCAGGGACGGTGAATTAAAGGGAGAGAATCCGTTTTTCTAATGTTTCTTTTATGTATTTGTATTTGAATTGAACAAAAAAATAAAAATAATAAAAAATACTACTTAATGTGAAACTGTATGTGGCGTTATCTGCTGTTCCTATATTCTGTTGTTTGGCCATTTTTGTGCAAACTAGGAAAATTTGCAGCTTTCTGGTAAAAAAAAACAAAACAAAAAAAACCTGCAAATTTACCTAGTTTGTCTCCAGTGGCCTCTGCAATTTCAAGTAGTTGGTGACGTCACAAACGTCACCTACACTCCTCCCACAACCACATTTAAAATAAAGTTACTAAACTCGCAATACCTGTAGAACTAAAGAAAAGAGTGTGAGAGGAGGAGGGGTAGGGTCTGGGGGTATAAGGAACAGTGTGATTGGTTTAACAGGTATCCACACTTCAAACTCCACCACTGCTGCCAGGTTTTTGCAATAAGAAACACCTGGCTGTAATCAGGGCAGAGGCGTGTCATGTCACCAAATACCTGGATTGCACTAGCCACTGGAGTCAGGACATATCAATTTTTATACATTTTGGACCATGAAGCTGTAAATGTACTTAGTTTGCACTAAAATTGCCAAAAAAGGGGCAAGGGACATGAGACAATGCTATTCAAACACCATATACCATATCAGTTTAATAGTATCTATGTCCACTTTAATAATGGTCATGGTAATGATAAAGACTTTGAAGACTATGTTGTCTAAAAATACGGCACAACTTTAAGCAATAACACAACACAAACATAGCTTGGTATTATTCTGTAATAGAACTGTAATAGTTAATTGTATCAACCTCGTTTTTGCCATGTTAGACATTGGCATTGTAAATGACATTTTTTTTTTTTTTTTTTTTTTTTGCATGCTCAAAGCTTACCTTATCTGTACCTCTTAGCTAGTAGAATAAAAGAGAAACATACACACACACATTCATACACCAGTGTACGCAGACACTGGAGGCAAAGGGGGTTAAGTGTCTTGCCCAAGGACACAACAATAGCATTCATCTGTAGACGCTGGAATTTCACCACAATGAGTTTATAAGCTTTTTAGAGACCAGTGCAGTTTTGCTGTGCCAGTAAAGATAACAACAACTTGCTAATGCACACTACCTGATTATATACATTTTGACCTCAACAGATGCTGTACAATATATCTGTATTGGGGCAAGATTTTGCTCAAATACATGGGAAAAAAATAGTTTTGCACAAAATACATGAAAGAAAGCTTTTCTCTCTGCCACCTGCTCGGTCCCGGTGCTATATCCACAGGCGTCTCTAACGAGTCGTGAGTGGTGCTGCGTCTGCTGACAGGTTAATGAAACACCTTCATAGATGCACTGCTCTGTGATGTGCAGGCCTCAGGGACACGGAGAGAGAGAGAGCTCAAACTGGTAATCAGCAATGGATTACATGAGTATCCTGCAAATGACTCAAAGGCCCTGTACCGGTTTTTCCATGCATTTGAGCAAATGTGTTTTGCCTCAGTACAGATAGAGATAACTGTATAATTAGAAAAGCATTTTAATCTGATAATCAGGAAGTGCTCTGATAGCATGCCAGTTGTTCGCTTTACTGCCACTGAATGAATGAATGGTTTCTTTTGGTAAATTTACAAAATTGGTAGAATCAAATCAACAATCAAATAAATAACCAAAAAAGGAATAGGCAGAAGCTAAGGCTTATATTTGCCTATCCTGTTCATGCTGTTTTTGCCATGGCAAAACTGCACTATCAGTAATACTACTGTGTTCTATGCCTACTCATGGGTGTCATATGCAAAATATGTAAGACCTTTTCCCATTCAAAAGATAAACTACTTTCTTTAAAATTTAATAATGGCCATGGCATTGATAAGGACTTTATTACACAACTTACAAAATGTCATTGCCGAAGTCAAAAATAGCTTTATCACTGTTCCAGGAAGTGTGCCGTTAGCATGCTAGTCGTTGTTAAATTTATTGTCATGGCAAAACTGCACTCTGGTCTTTGAGAGTTCTGAAAATCTTTTATAAACTCATCACAGTGAGTAATTTGGATGCTCAGAATGCATAAGATAAGTGAGGAATAACTTTGGACCAGTGCAAACTGTTTAAAATGAACTAGATCTGTTTTTCCATCTTAAGGCAGTAAAAATCAGGTACAGCATCTCTAAGGTGATAGAATGTAATCAAAGTGTCTGACATTGTGTGCCAGTTGATGTTACTGTGCAGAGTTTTAAGAGACTCCACTGACAGACATTGAATGAGGCAGAAACAAGTGTAAGCGTGTGTGATTGGAGTGTTTTCTGAAAATGTCTGAAGGGTGTCTGAGGGTTTAAAGAGAACAATCGACTTTTACTGAGCGTTCTACAATGCTGATGGCTGTGCACTTGTGTTTTGTGTTAGTCACACACGTTTAAACTGATATCTCTCTTAACAGTTCTTTTCTACAGGTCTGCAGGAAGCACTGATCAATAGGCCTGTCATGATATCCACTTAACGTTCAGTATATGTAATCTGGAACTAGACATTTTGGGGCTCAATATTTATCATGTGTACAATTTCTTTGCAAAAGTGGGGAGACTTTTGCAATTTTTGTGTTACAAATGTAAGGTTTGAGCCGTAGAGGGTAGAATAAATAACCTCTATGGCTCATTATTCATACATTCTGTTATTTATTTAATAAGGCTTATAGCTTTGAATGAGGCAGTATAGCTCCTACACATCGAGAGGAACCAGCTGAGGTGGCTCGGTCATCTGCTCAGGATGCCTCCTGGACGCCTCCCTAGGGAGGTATACCGGGGGGCATATCCCACAGGGAGGAGGCCCTAGGAAAGACCCGGGAAACGCTGGAGGGAGTGTGTCTCTCGGCTGGCCTGAGAACGCCTTGGGGAGCTAGAGGACGTGTCTGGGGTCAGGGAAGTCTGGGAGTCCCTGCTTAGACTGCTGCCCCCCGTGACCCGGCCCTGGATAAGCAGAAGAAAATTGATGGATGGAGTATATTTTATAGTTTTACTGGTATTATCTTGCATTATTGTCAGTCACTGTGTCAGTCGCATCAAGTGCTTTCAATACCAGCATTTATTGTGACATTTCTTTGTAGCAATATGTTATGCTTCAAAATTGGTTATCGTGACAGGTCTACAGGTCAGTTTCAAAGCCCTAGGAATTTAGCTGTGGCAACATGTTTGTCAAATGTTCGGCCCCCATCTTCTTTTACATGAAAAACTGCTGTCACACAGCTGCAGCAATTGGTAGTAATACAGGCATTATATACTTTTGTTGTGTCCTTGAGCAAGACACTTCATCCATCTTGCCTCCAGTATCGTCAGTGCACTGGTTTATGAACAAGCCTAAATAGAAAAACTGGTCTTTGTTGTAAAGCTTTGCTTGTATCAGAAATAAAAGCTCAGTGTTAGAATTATCTAAGCCTATATACATAGAGAAGAAACCAACTGGGGTTAAAGAAGACCTATTGTGTTTCTGTCTGCTATGTTGCACCAAAATGCTTATGCGATGCTGCAGAATCCCATGTGTATCACGATGAAGAAAAGAGAGTATACAATATATAGTATACAATATATAACAATATATAACAAAGTATAGAGCAGGTTTGTTTATTTATTTGTACAGCAGTGGGCTTGTACCAGTGGCGGTAGTAAATTGGCAAAATGGTGTCTTGAAAATAAGTAATTAAAGAATAAAGACTAGGCGAGTAAATGGTGACAGGAAACAACTATAACATGGTTAAAAGTCCATTATGCAGAGTAGGTCTGATTTAAGACCTACACACCAAAGAGAGTAAGGTAATGATTGCAGATGTCATGCAAAACATCTCTGCAAACAAATGTGCACTTTTGGTCCCCTCCAGAGTAGGGATGGGACAATAAGCAATACTATTGCTATAATCTTTTTTTTCTTTTTTCTTTTTTTTATAATGTTCCTTCATCAAAGACCTACCAGAAGCGGTTTTAGATGCATTTTTATCCTGTTTGAAACCTCTTTACAGTTAGTTGTAAGATTCTGTCCAATACTCCACTCACAAGTCTAGGTCACCCATGCTCCCACACGACAACTCTCCATAAATTAAATTGGTATGATTGTGTGTGTGTGTGTGTGTGTGTGTGTGTGTGTGTGTGTGTGTGTGTGTGTGTGTGTGTGTGTGTGTGTGTGTGTGACTACCGGTGGAAATTAGTATTTATGCTATAACCTGGCACCATACATCGCTCCTGTTTTTTAAGGTCAATGTAATATTGTGCACCGTTCCTGTCTAAATACAAGCATACCATACCAAATATACAAAAGCATGATACAAAACTGTACACAACAGCTTGACAAACCTGATGCAATGAACAGTATGAACAGTAGTTTCATTAGCAGAATGCACGCTAACATGTTAATATGGCAGATATAGCATTTTCAAATCAATAAAAGGTAACATGGTAGGTGATTATGTGTTAGCAATTAATACCCTATGAAAGTAAAAGTCCCCCTATTTAACTATGATGCTCTCTTCTAAATCAATGTTGTTTTCACTTTTAACAAAACACAATCTGATAGTAAAGACATCATAGGGGTGTTAATTTTTTTTTCTTTTTTGACATTCGCCGCACTGCATAACCTTTTAGCCTAAAACTTGCCAAACTACAAGCATATACAGTTGAAACCAGAAGTTTACATACATTACATACACTACATAAAAGGACACATAGCAGATTAAACTTTTCCTGTTTCAATTAGGATTACAAAAAAATCTTCTATTAGCTAAATGCTAGAATAATGAGGGATTTTTTAAAGGGATTTTTTCTTTACAAAGTCAGAAGTTACATACATTTCATTAGTATTTGGTTCCATTGCCTCTAAACTGTATGACTTGGATCAAATGTTTTGGATATCCTTCCACAATCTCATCACAATAGTTGGCAGGACTTTTGGCCCTTTTCTCCATGCCTTTACTTGCCGATATTTGCACATGCCAATGATGTTTTTAAATAAGCAAATGTGTCACCCTCAGACGCAGATATGAGTGAAGCTGATATCACCAGAGGAAAGCCCCGCCCCCCTGCGCCGCAGTCCTGACGCAAGACCCCCTCAACACAGCCATCAAAGTCTGAGATGTACAGGTAATGAGCCACTTAAGACTTTAAATAGCACACAAAGCACCTCAAGTAGAGCAGAAATAAGATCAGGAAGGCATAAATAACCAAAGGTACATTGTCTTAGTGCGTGGGCGGCAAGGAGAGTAAATATGCGGAATTCAAACAGTTAAGTGGGATGAAAGAGCATGTATAATGTGGTTTGGATTGTTCTGTGGGGAGAGAGTGTTATATTAAAATTTCATACTCCATTTTGATACAAGGTTAAGGTTAAAGGAGTTGCATGTAGCCTGTGGTCTTAATGTTTTAAACAAGGTATTACAAATCACAACAGACCATGCCTCATATGAAAGCTCAGAACCTCCAGAATTCACTCACTGAGCTGCAGAGGCTGCACTAGCACTGATTCATGGTTGGCTGCAGGTGCTGGGGCTTAGGTAGTGACCATTCAGATCAGAGAGAGTCCTTTTAGGTTTAAACTAACTGGACTTCAGCATTGGAACTGGCAACACAAATGAAAGACTCATGTGAAGCTCATTCTACTTTTTGTCTAGAGAATCAAAAAAAATTATAACATAAACAGCTGGGCCATCATGTTCAGTGTTTTTTGTAATTAAGAGTAAATCAAAATTACAATTCTTTATTACATTTAAAATCAAAATCTACATCCTGCCACTTTATCCTGTATCCATCTGTACGTCAGGAGCAGTGAGCTTGGTCAGGAGATAAACTATTGTGGATATTTTGAGAGCCTTTAAGAAATCCACTCAAACACAGGGAGAAATGCAGCTACTTAATTATCAGTCATGGGAATCAATTGTTTGACAACCACAGTGGGAGGAATAATAGTGCTTTGAACTTCAATTTGAGAAGACCCGTCACCCACTTTGTCTTGTATCTGGCAACCCTGATGTGAAAGACTTATAATTGTCTTTGAAGTGTGAATGCTCCTGACACAAAGTTTCCTCAACCTCAAACAGCCATGAGACTGTAAGCAAAAGGGCTGCAAGATTAGTCGAAATTAAATCGAAATTGCAATTTGAATGGATCTAATTAGAACATTTTTGAAGTACCATGATTGCAATCACTATGCTTGTCAGGAAAATCACAATTAGATATTTTTCCCCAAATCGTTCAGTCCTTGTAGAGAAGCACACCCAAACAGTTGACTTGTACTTTTAAACTTCAAAGCCCTAAAGCTCCCGGTTGTATGCGACTGTGTGCGTCCATGTTTGTGTGTCTCTGTGTGTGTGTGTGCTCCTGTGTGAGCCCGGTGTCTCAGCACAATAGAAGCTCTTGAAGTGGTGTCATGAATAATTTGTGAGAGGAGAGTTATTTTCCATAAGAGACGTTCTTACTGTAACTGAGTGCGGACTACAGCAGAGCACTTTACCACATGCGTCTTTTACACAGATACAGGCTGAAGGGGCTGATGGGCAGGCCCTGGAGCCCGTCCCCCTGAGACCGCTTTACAGTACAATAGTCTCATGTTAGACTGAGCCCAGATAAGTATATAACACCACTTTATATTCACCAGTTGTGCTCCCTCTCTGTATTTGTTTTTGGGTTGGATATGGACAGAGTGTTGCTACTTAAATGTTTCTGGTGGGAGTGTCCATCAGGATGTTGTTGCATGGTCTGTAATGTTCTACAGTGTGGCACTAAACTTACTGTATCGATGGCAATAATGCAGTTACAGGTATTTCTATGGCTAAAAAAGGCCTTAGAAAATATGCAATCTTACTGCGCGTGGGCCTACCTCACCAGAGATCTGATCAGTGAAGGCACCTGTTTGTCTCCATGGATATAGATATGTTTAATGTCATACTCTGGAACATTCTAGGTCAATTCCATGGAGACAAGCAGATGGTAAATGGTCACATTTTTACACAGTGCTTTTCCACCTTCAAGGCACTCAAAAACAAGATCAAGGTCATTTACCCATTCACACACCGCTCAGCCCAATGATGTTTAGTGTTGAGAGCGGACATTTGAACTGCCATTTCTCTTCTGGATCAGTTATAATGTGAAAATATTTGTAAGTCAACCAATATTTTGTATTTTGAACAACTGCAGCATCCAGATTCAGATCTTAAGCGAGGCTTGGTCAGGAGCTTAGCTGAAGGAGTGGCCCTGTAATAAAATTAATAAAAGTCATTTTGTAATAAAATATAATATAGATATTAGGATATGTACCGCATATATGTATATGTTTTTAAAAATACTAAAAAAAAAACCGTAGTAAATCAGAACTACCACAACTCTCTAGGACACCGCTGGCAGCATGTGGGCTTCTTCTTATTTCTTCAAAGTGTGAAAGTGCCTAAGGAGAAATGTGGTGCTTTGTGACAAATAAGAAGAATAGATGTTTCCTTTTCACAAACACAAATGCAGAAGTGTGCAGCCTCAGCAGGAGCTCCACAAACAGAATATTTACAGTTACATGAGACAGCTCCTTCATCCCACTCACAGAGGCACTGCAGATGCACCAGAGCTGGGCTTGTTTCAAAATGTCTGTTTTTAACCACAAAGTTTAGTTTAAAGTTCAGAAAGCACAGTGTGATAGCCCACACTCTAATGCAGACACATGCAGAACACAAGTATCTTCTCTGAAAGGCTGTAAAGTGGAGAGCAGAAAACCCTGACACAGTGATGACACTAGTGAGTGGAACAGAGAGTGGATATATTTACAGTGTAACAAGAATCAGGCCTTACACTTGTAGTCATTACCACTCAACACTAGGTACTCATGTTGCCACAGCGGAGGGGCCACCCCTTTGGTCACTAACCATTCAATTAATACCACATTCATACACAGGCAAAGTGGGTGAAGTGTCTTGCCTAACGGCACACAATGACAGTATGCACGGAGAAAAAGCTTCCAGAGGAGATATCAACTGAAATAATCAAGCGGAGTCAAGCAAGATGGCGTCATGATTGTTGTTTGCGGCAGCCTCTGCCAGCACGTTTTTTTAGCGATATATTTCCGTCATGTCCATGGCCAAAGTTGGTCTGCAGAACTACAGCTACTAATGTGATGGGCTGTTCAATCAGAGACTCTGATTGGACTCTACTACTACTGCTACTATGTAATCAAATCTATTAAGTAAAGTATACAGTATATTTACCTCAATGAGACAATATAGAAGATTTTTATGTTAAATTTTATACCTATTCTGTGTCCTCACATGCAAGATAAACATGTATAAATCAAATACAGATTTTTACTGGTAACAATTGTAATGCTGATTTATTCTTACACACAAAAAAACTGGACATGACAGTCAAGTTGTTAATGTTATAATTTGGTGTTTTGGTTCAAGACGATTGCCCAATCAGAAAGCAGAATGAGCCTCACATCAGTCTCTCATTTGGGTTGCCAGTTTCAGTGCTGAAATCCAGTTGGTGTAAACCTAAAAGGACTCTCTCTGTTCTGAATGGTCACTACCTAAATTCCAGCACCTGTAGCCAACCATGAATCAGTGCTAGTGCAGACTCTGCAGCTCAGTGAGTTTTCACATTAGGCATGGCCTGTCCATAAAGTGAGAAAAACTTGTATATGTCCTCTATCTGCAGGTTAAGGCACCGGCAAGCCAGGTTAAATTGTGATTGCAGCAACTTTTTAACCTTTAACCTTTTGTGTTAAGTATTCTGACAAGTGATACTTGTTTTTGCGGGTAGTGACGCAGAAGGTGATGGGTTGTTCCACAGTTCTTTTCTTTACTTACACAGTTTTGATTTCTATGGACATTTTACCACTTTGCAGATTTTGGCAATAACATGTGATTTAGACTTTCAGACTTTCCATTCATCAGCAAATGATACAGTTCCTCTAACGGTCCTCTCCAGAGCTCATTTAGTCTGCTCAGGTACAGAGCCACTCATCCAGAGAAATGTATAAGACTGTATGAGGAAAGTGTGAGCAGCTGCTCCTCCTCTGCAGACTCATTGTGGAGGGAACACGAAGGATCTCTGCATGAATCTTTTATGAAGCTGGGACACCGCACAATACAAGCACCGCACTGCAAATGCCACACTCCTGAGCACAGGTGAGGAGAGGAGACAAAAATCAAACTCAGTTTACGGCCAGTGCTATTACACAAAGAGAAAGGAGTAATGATCACATTTTTACTGATACAATTACTCCAACTACTGTGTTCAAGAGTAACTGAAAAAGTAACTGTCTGGAGGCAAAATCTGCTTTGCTCTTATGTTTTTGAAATTACAATCACAACTGAACCTGGGTTGCCAGAGCCTTAACCTGCAGATAGAGGACTCAGGACTCGCACAAGTTTTTCTCATTCTCTCCAGAATTTACTCACTGAGCTGCAGAGGCTGCACTAGCACTGATTAATGATTGGCTGCTGGTGCTGGGGTTTAGGTAGTGACCATTCAGATCAGTTAAAACAAACTGGATTTCAGCACTGAAACAATCCAAATGAGTGAATCATGTGAGGCTCATTCAGTTATTCTCCTTTCTGACTGGATCATTGTTTTCAGAACCAAAAACACTATTGTCATCCTGTCCAATGTTTTTGTGTTTAGGAGTAAATCAGTATTACAATTGTTATCAGTAAAAGCCATTTAAACCGCATATTTGCTGAGAGTTAGGTCATGCTTATGGAATTTACATCCACAATGTTACACACAGTTCCTTTAATGTCATAAATCTGCATTGGTTTAACCTCAGGCTCACATTTCAGAGTTGTGTTGTTACACTCTAAATGTGAGCGGGCGTTTCACACATTTAGTTATAAGTTTTTATACAGGCTGCTTCTTTAACACTTTATTTACAGCATGCATTTAATACCAGGCAAAAATAATGATATCTGAGAAGAGCTGCAACCAGTGTGAATGCACAAGCAGCAAATGAAATGTGGTCATTATTTGTTAAGCACAGTATGTGAATCAGTACCTGAATCAGAGCTAAAGCAAGACTAAATGTAACCGGTTCTTATATAGATATAATTACACAAAATGGCGCTTTTGTTCATTACAGTTTAGTTCATACCAGACGTCCTCCAGCTGCTTCTTCTGTGTTATTCTTCTTCGTGTAGTGTGGGCTGCACTGACAAATTGAGGCACATGTTCATACAGTTGTGTATTTTTATGAAACGGATTAAATGTGACTGCCTCCAAAAGTTCCAGCTGTGTCTTGTGGCTCCTTGGCACCTCACAGCACAACACAGAGATACACCGGTCACATAAATCTGGACTAGAGCCAGGACTAAACTAAACTAGAAAAAACACACACCTTGACAAAACTTTACAAAGACGAGTGGATCTGGAGGCATAAACTGAGGGCGTGATTGACAGGTTGATTTCTACCATATTATAATGTTCCCTAATCAAAAATGTGCCTTAAGAGCTTATATGTCACCTATGGATATATCAGTAATTTAGCGATTCTCCATAAATATACAAAAGCATGATACAAAACTGTACACAGCTGCTTGACAAACCTGATGTGATTTAACATGGTGATCTAAATATGTTATGTGTAATTAATACCCCATAGAAGTAAAATACAAACCTTGTGTTTTTCTTGTCACAGTTATACTAAAGCCTACGTGTACTGTGTGTAGTGACACATCTAGTCAGTGGCAGTGGCAGTTGTGACAGTGGTTTTCAGCAGAGCAGCTCAGAAACATAATTGGTCTCATATTTGGAGCCTGCCGCTGCCTGTCAGAACACACCCGGGTGAGGTGAGGAATGATCCGCCCAGACACTATTCTGTCAAAGGCGGAAATAATAATGGAAGTCTATGATAAACCTGGCAAAAAAGTGCACTCTAGTTAAATGTGTGGACATGCATGGATCTTAAATACAAAATTCCCATCAACTGAACCAATTGTAATGTTCTAACCCCCCAGTACATTGTGAGAGCTGTGTTTTAGAGGGGAGGGCCCTCTGCTGGCAACAGCGGTATTCACTGTTTTCTGTACAGGAACCTTCATTTGGCTGTGTCCATTTTTGGTTCATTTTCAGCTAAATGTGTTTTGCCCAGTATGGATTTGCAAAAGCAGCAGTAGAAATAAGACCACTGTCTAGGATCTAATTATAAAGTGTTTTATTATTTGAGAAGCAGGAAGTACAGTTAGGATGCTAGTTGTTGTTAGCTTTACTGTGATGCCAAAACTCTGCACTGCCCTGTGAAAGTTGTGAAAAGCACTTATATACTGAATAATTCGGATGTTAGGAATGCGTTAGGAAAGTGAGGAACAACTGGACCACTGCAAATGAAAAGGAGTTGAAAGGAACTGTATGTAGTCTGAGCTTACTGCTTTAAAAATGTACTACAGTCTCGCCTGAACCTCGGATGAACCTGCAGATAGAGGACACATACATGTATTTCTCATTCTCAGTATATGAACAGGCCTCATGTGAAAGCTCAGAACCTCCAGAATTCACTCACTGAGCTGCAGAGGCTGCACTAGCACTAATTCATGATTAGCTGCAGGTGCTGGAGTTTAGGTAGTGACCAATCAGATCAGAGAGAGTCATTTTAAGTTTAAACTAATTGGATTTCAACATTGAAACTGGCAACACAAATGAGAGACTCACGTGAGGCTCATTCTGCTCTCTGACTGGAAAATCATCTGTAGAACCTACACACCAAATTATAAGATTAATAACTTGGTCATGTCCAGTGTTTTTGTAATTAAGAATAAATCAACATTACAGTTATCAGTAAAAGCAGTATTTGATTCTTTCGTATCTGGGGGCACAGATTTGTTATGTTTATGTAATTTAAATCTTACATATGTAAAAAAAAAGGTTTGTAAAACAAAAACAACAAAACAAAAAAAATAGCATAGGCTGTACATTAAGTTACAAAATACGAATACTGATGGATGTCCAAGGGCAGTTAATGAAAGAAAAACACAACTTCATGAACCGTTTTGTAATATTTTTAAACTCTCCAAATGTAAATATAAATGTTTTACATAATAGTTTTGCTTAAAGGTTATTTCCCATTCTTTTTCCAACAAAAGACTTCTTTTGATAAAGCAACTGTAAAAAGTTACTAATCCCACAGAGCGTTATTTCATAAAAGTCTGCCATGTAAAACAGATAAAGCAGAGAGGAGAGCAGTGGAATATTGGGGCCTGGCTGCTGCTGCTGGAATAATGAAAATGATGCAAATGTATCAGGCCTGTTTAACAGGAGCAGAGTGGAGCAGCGACAGGAGGGTTTCAACACAACCCAAGGAGCTTTGATTTGCTCCCAACACAGAGCCATGACCATTCAAGAGTCTCTAAGGCAGGACACTCAGAGATGTGAATGTCATCGACATTCCCTGGGGCAGGGGTCTTAGACTCGCGGCCCGCGGGCCAATTGCAGCCCCCGGGCCGGTAGTATGTGGCCCCCCGCCTTAATTTGAAAGTTGGATGTTAGTGCGGCCCGCGAGTTTGATATGTGTGGCACTTTACAGTGTTGTGTGCGGAGCTGAACGGAACCTACCAATCACGGTGGGGTATATGGCTCTCGGGGCAGGACATCGGCCGGGCTTGATGCTGCTACATAACTTTAATCACTTAATCCTTGTTAAAACGTTCTAACGGAGACAGGTAAGCAGTGTCATTTTTACATTCATAGTCTATAAACCAGAGAACGCTGATTAGTTGTACATAAAGTGGGATATTGCAGTTTAACGATTCTGTATTTGGGCAGGTTTAATTTGATCCGTGGATAAACCACTTTAATACCGGTAGAGGTCGCTGTTTACCTTCTGCCGTTCATTTTATTATTATTGCAATAATAATTTGTAATGATAATAATGTATTCTTTTTCTTCATCTTATTGTCTGGGAATAACTGCACATTCCTTTATTCAATGTAACTTTTTTTCCCTCCAAACCAGCCCAGAAGAATGTTCTGCAAAACCGAAGTTACCAGAGCTGCACAGGTTTTTAATCCTCAAACACACAGCCTGTGCAGATCTTCATTCAGATTTTACAGTTCCGTGTCACACTGCTGTAAGTGACATAAACCAGTACGAACATTTGAACGTGTTTTGCGTAGCGGACTCCATTTTCGTCTTTTTTGGGTAAGCGCGGTGCATGACGGGATATAGCAGCGCGCGAAGTCTGCTCGGATGCATAATTCACTTACGGTCGATCTCCATGGAAACGCAGGACACATTTTCGGCCGCATTCGTCGGGGGCATTTAATGGGACAGCGCTTGTCACTCCGGAAATGACCCCATCCATCCATCCATCCATTTTCTTCCGCTTATCCGGGGCCGGGTCGCGGGGGTAGCAGTCTAAGCAGGGACTCCCAGACTTCCCTCACCCCAGACACATCCTCCAGCTCCTCCAGTGGGACCCCAAGACGTTCCAAGGGCCAGCCGAGAGACATAGTCCCTCCAGCGTCTCCTGGGTCTTCCCCGGGGGCCCCTCCCGGTGGGACATGCCCAGAACACCTCCCTAGGGAGGCGTCCAGGAGGCATCCTGAGCAGATGACCGAGCCACCTCAGCTGGTTCCTCTCGACGTGAAGGAGCAGCGGCTCTACTCCGAGCTCCTCCCGTGTGACTAAGCTCCTCACTTTGTCTCTAAGGGTGCGCCCAGCCACTCTGCGGAGGAAACTCATTTCGGCCGCTTGTATCTGCGATCTTGTCCTTTCGGTCATGACCCAGAGCTCATGACCATAGGTGAGGGTAGGAATGTAGATTGACCGGTAAATCGAGAGCTTTACCACAACGGACCGATACAGCGACCGCATCACTGCAGACGCTGCACCGATCCGCCTGTCAATCTCGCGTTCCATCCTTCCCTCACTCGTGAACAAGACCCCGAGATACTTGAACTCTAATCCACTTGAGGCAAGGGCTCACCACCCACCCGGAGAGGGCAAACCACCTTTTTCCGGTCGAGAACCATGGCCTCAGATTTGGAAGAGCTGATTCTCTTCCCAGCCGCTTCACATTCGGCTGCAAACCGCAGTGCCTGATGCAGGTCCTGGCTCAAAGAAGCCATCAGGACAACATCATCTGCAAACAGCAGAGATGAGATCCTGTGGTTCCCGAACCAGACCCCCTCCAGCCCCTGACTGCGCCTAGAAATTCTGTCCATAAATATAATGAACAGAACCGGTGACAAAGGGCAGCCTTGGCGGAGTCCAACATGCACTGGGAACAAGTCTGACTTACTGCCGGCAATGCAAACACAGCTCCTGCTCCGGTCATACAGGGAACGGACCCCTTAGCAAAGGGCCCCAGACCCCATACTCCCGGAGCACCCCCCAAAGGACACCACGAGGGACATGTCATCGACATCAGCTGCCACAGAGAGACGCAAGGAGAGGGACCAGGGGGGGACCGGGGGCTTCAGATATAAGTGAATACATGAACTGAAACTGCATATTCAAAATACTAATCTCGAGTACCTGTATTCCAGGGTTAGTGATGCGTGTGTTCATGAGCCGTTCAAAACTATCAGCTCTTTTGAACGATTCTTTAAGGTGAACAATTTTAACTGGATCACATTTTTTTAAAGAACCAAATCTTTTTCTTTCTAATTGAATGCATTTTGACATGATATCTTGAACCAGCACAAGAAGCAGAGTAGGCAGAGTGAGAGCTTTGTGCACAAATACGTATCTGGCAACATAATAATAGTGCAACATTTTATTTAGATTATGAATCATTTCAAAGTGTAAACACACTCTCTCAGTTTGAACAGTTTAACTCAAATCTCTGTTTGGCGTATAGAGTTGTCACACAGGCATCTGTCATATTTAAAACAAGCCAATGTTTGAACGGCTCTTTGAACAGATCCAAAAGATTCGGATCCCGTGAAAGAGCTGAAAGTCCCATCATTATGCAGAACTGTTTCATTTGGCGGTAGAATACAGTTACTTTCAAAAACATCTAAGGAATACATTGGGGTACTTGATTATGCAATTTAAGCTTGAAACTGACCGGAGCGGGACCTCTGAAGGGCAGCGGCCATATGATGTCTGAACAATCTAGATAGGAAGAAAGCTTTAGGAAAAATGAAATGACAAAGTCTTTATGTTGACATATTGGAGGTTTGTTTTTTGTGGCTTGAGTCCTTTCATTGAATCTAATCAATACTAATAGACAAATCAGATGACAAATGACTCTTGCCTGTATTGTATATTCAACAAAAAGCCTACTTTAAATCATCATATCAACATAGAAAACCATGCCTTTGGGGTTGCTTCTCCACAAACCTGACTCCTATTTGGCCTCTTCCTGCTTGTTTCCATGGAAATGTTATGATGGTGGTGTGGAAGTAAGACTCCTTTTGCAGGCTCTGATGAATGCTGAAGCAAAAACAGAGTTGCCGAAAGCATATCCCCCTAATGTCAGACCCCGAATGATGGAAATCACTAAGTTTATATAGTTTGAGATGAACCAGAGCACATGCATTTCAAAGTAAGGATGTGACAGAAAAAACTCCTGGAGACATTTATGAGCTGATCACCTCAGGATGTAACATGTGGAGTCAAAACAATACAAGGTGTGATACATTTCAAAAGAGAGAGATCTGAAACCCAACTGTTTGGTCTGATTGCATCTATCAGCACATGCATTACAAACACTTCTCAACAGGATTAGCAACAGAAAGGGAACAAAAGAGTTTACATAAAGGGTTTTCTAACACTGTCTTTGACTACCAAACCAAATGAGTTTTAGTTACCAAGTAATTTCTAAAAGGTAAAATAATCACACAGTATTTTAATTTAGTTTACAATGGCATTATAATTATGTTTTTTTTTAACTTTCCACATACTGTACCTTTAACTATTAGTTCTTTTACTCTTGCTTTAGAGCTTATTTGGTCAGTTTTACTTTTCGTGAATGTGAAAGAATGAATTTTGGTAAGTACTGGTCCTATCCACATGAAAAAGTCTTCTTAGGGGAAATTAAATTAGTTTTTGGATTCTATACAAAGCAAAGCAAAAACAAAAATCTACATATGCATTTTGTGTTTGGATTTCTTTAATAGTTTAAACCAGAAGTTTGGATACACTACAGATAAATAGACACAAACTCTTTTTTCTCTCACTGTCTGACACAACCTGCAGACTACATTTTTCCTGTCAGAAAGAAAATGCCAAATTAGAAAATGCCAGAATAATGAGAGAAGGATTTTTAAAGACATGTTTTCATTACTTTCAGAAGTCAGAAGTTTACATACAGTATTGACAACATATGAGTTAATTAGAGACACACCTGTTGATGTATTTGAAATCACACCTGAAATCACTGCTTTTTTGTGTAACATCACGAGAAAGTCAAAAGAAATCTGCCAAGATATCAGGAAGAAAACTGTGGACTTGCACAAATCTGGTTCATCCTTGGGTGCAATTTCGAGATGTCTGAAGGTGCCACGTTTATCCGTTCAAACAGTTATACACAAGTATAAACACCATGGGAATGTCCAGACATTATACCATTCAGGAAGGAGATGGGTTCTGTGTCCCAGAGATGAATGTGCTTTGGTCCAAAATGTGCATATTAACCCAAGAATTAACAAAAGAAAAACCTGAAAAGGCATGTGTGAGCAAGGCGGCCTACAAACTGGCTCAGTTACACCAGTTCTGTCAAGAGGAATGGGCTATTGTGAGAAGCTTGTGAAAGGAAATCCAAAACATTTGACCAAGTCCTACACTTTAAGGGCAATGGTTCCAAATACTGATGAAAAGTAATTAAAAAAAAAAATTAATCTAATTAATCTAAAACAATCCTTCTCTCAGGATTCTGGCATTTGGCAAACAGAAATAATTTTAGTAATCCTAATTGACCTAAAAGGTTTATTCTGATTTCATGTCAAACTGTGAGAAAAAAATCTGTATGTAAACTTCTGTTTTGAACTGTGTATGACCCACAGTAAAGTGGTAATAATGGTGCTGCTGAGGGCCCTTGTAGACTCTCTTGTGTACTCTACCAGATCTGTATCAAATGCTCTTCCACATAGCAATTAGCACGACAGCGGTGCTAGTGATTAGCGGTTATCATGCTGCAAACATGCTATTATGCACCAGTTATGGCCAAGTGGGAGGAACATATTCAGGAGCAGGCACTACTGAACGGGAGCTTATTACTGAGTAGGTCTGTAATAGTCCAAAGTCTTAAAAGCAAAATGTTACCAGGCTGAAAGATTCATCAAACTGAAATATGTATGGTTAATAAAACCATGTATCTCCATTGGGGTCTGTGATAAAAGCTACCAACCCTGTAGATTTTAACACTACAGATATGCTCTGAAATGGCTATTTATTTATTTATTTATTGTAAAGTAAATAATATTATTTATTGTTCCTCCTCAAACAAAGCCATGAGTTCAGACCTGATCCGTTTGCTAGAGACCTGGTAGGGACTGCAGGATCGACTCTGGGCATAGCAACAATAGGCAAACCAGGTATTAGAAAGGTATTAGAAAACCTTTGGGCATGATGGCCAAGTTGTTCTGTTCTAATTCTGTGTTTTGATTCCCTGGACCCAATCAGAAAGGAACTCAGCCCTTACAACTGCCAGCCTCAAAGAGCTTCATTTGATTGGAGCTGAACCATATGGTGACGTCATACTCACTAGTCCACTTCTTTATACAATGTAAGTGGAGGATTGTGGGATGATCATTCATCAGTTTGATGTAAGTACTGCAGGTACACCTCTTTACAAGTACTGCTTCTGTCGGGGACGTTCTGCCTGCCTCCTCTGCACAGTGTACAGCGATCTCCAGCACGTCATCAGAGAGAGCAGAGACAGCTGTGCCCTCCACTGCTTCTCCTCCTGCCCGTCACACACAGAGCCACACAGAGGAGCCCCACACTTCCTGGGCACGAGCCAAGATAAGAAGCTCAAAGCCCAGGAGAGCAAGGACACTGAGCCAAAAGTGTCTCATGTACACCACCTCCCAGTCTGCAAACTCTGTGGCCAACCAACACAGGGCCACAAGAAGTACAAGAAGAAGACCTTCTGTTAAGATGAGATCCACCTCTAAAGGCCTGGACTCTTCAAACGTCTATGCAATGTGTAAGGAGTGGGAACAACAGGATGTGGGAACAACTGGCATACTGCCATCTCAGTATCAGTTAAAAAGTTCTATTTTGCACAGCTAATTGTAGACCTGGTTTAGTCCTGGTTTTGGTTCATCTGGGTATCTTTGGTGCATACAACCACATATTGTCTCGAGCATTGTGATGCTTTGTACTGGTGGCTGCCTGCTGTGCTCCTGCTCTCTGCTACAGCACAAACCAGCACAGCCTCATTAAACTTTAATTACAGCGAGGTGCAGAGTGCTCCCTCCTCTGCTCCTCTACTCTGCTTTCTCCTCTGCTCCTCTCCTCCCTCTCTCCTCTGCTCCTCTCTATGCTCCTCTCTGTTTCATCCTCTTCTCCACTCCCTCTGTACCCTCCTCAGCTCTCTTCTCAACTTCCTCCTCTGCTGCTCCTTCACTCCCTCTTCTGCTCTCTCCTCTGCTCTCTCCTCTGCGCTTTCCTCTACCCCCCCCTCTTCCTCTTCTCTACTCCCTCCTCTGCTCCTCTAGTACTCCCTCCTCTGCTCTCTCCTCTGCTACTTCTTCTGCTCCCTCCTCCTCTCTCTCCTCTGCTGCTACTTCTTCTGCTCCCTCCTCCTCTGCTCCTCTTGTACTCCCTCCTCTGCTCTCTCCTCTGCTACTTCTTCTGCTCCCTCCTCTGCTCTTTTATGCTCCCTCCTTTTCTCTCTCCTCTACTCCAGCTCTGCTCTTCTCTGCTCCCACCTCTACTCCTCTATGCTCTCTCCTTTTCTTTTTCCTCTGTTGCTCTCTCCCCCTCCTCTGCTCCTCTGCTGCTCTTCTGCTTTCTTCTCTGCTCCCTCCTCCGCTGTCTCTTCTCCCCCCTCCTCTGCTCCTTCTTCTACCCTCTCTTTTCCTGCCTCCTCCACTCCCTCCTCTGCCCTCTCGTCTTCTACCTCCTCTGCTCCCTCCTCTCCTCTTCTACTTCTTCCTCTGCTCCCTCCTCCACCAGTCACCTTACCAAATTGTTCACTGAGATTTGAGGATGGATGAAGTGTCTTGCCCAAGAACCATGTGCACTGGTCAGACGGTTTGAATAGGTTTCACAAATAAAATGTTGCTTATCTATGTCCAATGTATGCATGTATACAAGTGAGTGCTAATGCTAAAATACTACGGTCCCTGAATGCCTCTCAGCCCCAAGTTTCTATTCGCTTCCCCCTCCTAATAAGACATTTTCTGTTTATTTTGATTGCCCCTCAAAATATACTTATATTTTTCTACGGAGATCTCATGAATCAATCGGGGCTATATTCTTGTGTTTACAGTCGTATTCTTTTGTGAAGCGCATCTGTCCCTGTGAATGTATAATCCATGTGACTGAATGCATCCTTAGCGTTCCCCTTTCATCAGCCATATGCAAATGAGAGTTAAAGAGGAGCCCAGTCTGCTGCAGCTGTTGTGTGGCAGGATTCCGGTGGAGCTCACTCAATAAAATCACAAGTGAACGTATTAGTCCTGGTTTGGTCCGAGTTTAGACCTACTTTAAGATAGTTAGATGCTACAGAAAAAACTAAACCTGGAGTTATACCTGCACAAGACCAGGACTAGTGCAACACGGGCTCAAACACAGCTCAAAAGCATTAAAAGAACAGTTTGTAAGACATTGATTTATTCCACAAACATGACCTAACAATCTCCCTAGATATGAGGTAAATCACATATAGCTTTTACTGAGAACAATTGTGATGCTGATGTATAAATAAATTAATTCATTATAATTGCAAATGCATTTGGCATGATGTTGTTTATGTTATAATTTGGTGTTTTGGGTCTCAAGATGATTATCCAATCAGAAAGCAGCTCATTTGGGTTGCCAGTTTCAATGCTAAAATCCAGTTGGTTTAAATCTAAAAGGACTCCCAATCATGAATCAGTGTTAGTGCAGCCTCTGCAGCTCAGTGAGTGAATTCTGGAGGTTCTGAGCTTTCACATGAGACCTGTCCACATACTGAGAAAGACTTGTATGTGTTCTCTATCTGCAGGTTCAGACATTGTAATTGTAGTTGCTTTTTTTTTTTTTTTTTTATGAAACTGTAAGAGTGCAGGCTACACACAGTTCCTTTAATCTTGTCTCTGTGCCTTGGTTGGAATCCTTGGCTGGACTTGGTTTCCTCAGATGTAAATCTTATCCTGGCAAAATCTGAGTTTTAGCTAGATTTAGCGGCAGTAGTTGAAGTTGGCAGAGCGCTCATCCTCTGATCTGAAAGTTGGCAGTTCAAATCCCGCTCTCAACATAAACATTGTTGAGAGAAGAGAGTTCAGATTCTCACTCCTCACTCTGATTTTGAGAACTCTTTAAGTGTTAAATGTAGTGATATTCATAAACAATCTGTCTAATACTAATACTAATACTTAAAAAAAAACCCACAAAACTTTAGTTACCATGAAGACGAATAAATAACAACTTAATTCATATGAAAAGTACGGGGTCATATTTGGCCACAGTTAATTGCTGCTACCTAAAATGAACAAAGAAATAAATATGTCAAATTTTACTTCAAAAGCCCAGAGTGCCACTTCTGGCCCCTGCATAGAGACACCTAGTGGATGAATATTGAACTAAAATGAGACAGAGTGACAGTGACAAGATGGCTGACCTGTTGAGCTGGAAAACTACCCAAACAAAATCGTCTTCGTCAGCAAACCAGCGATTGGTAAAATTTTGTTTTGTTTTTCTTCGTTAATCTTTTTAGTTATAGCTTGCAGAATGTCTAAAAGTATGTTTTATATTCTTTTTGGATAAATTAGCAAGCCCAATGGGTCAAATTTGGCCCTGATCCTAAATTAGGGAATAAAGGGTTAAAATTGAACAAGTGGATAGTAATTTAATGCATCGTTCATAATTTTTCAGAAGAAGAAAAGGCTGCTTGGGTTCTCCAGGCTTAAGTACAGTACTTTTACTTTTTGTTACTTCCATCACTGTGGACCTGTTACCTCTGTGGTGGGTGTTGTTCCATGGAGGTGAGAGCAGGTCATGCCCAGGAGCAGTGCCCTGATAGGAGTGCTCATTGTGGGGTCGGCTGTTTATCGCTCCCCTCTCCTCCTGGGTCACATTACAAGGCACCGGCTCCAAACTGCCACAATCCATTAGCATGAATAATGGATCAGCGCTGCTCCTCGTCGGCTCCTGTGGTTCAGTGCTTCCCAACCACAGGTACAGGGACAGCACAGGTTTATGGATGGTATATAAGGGACTAGTGTTGTCACGATGCTTACATTTGTTATTTCACTACTCGAGTAATATTTAGTAACAGTACTCTTACTTGAGTGAAAGTTGTGGTTCCTTGTCCCACTTTGAGCAAGTCTATAAGTGAAAAGACATAAAAAATGATTTGAACATTTGTGTTTCTTGCGTCGCTCCTTCAGATACGATTTAGTGTGTCCCATTTTTTGCCTATCCTTTAAAAATACCAGAGTTTGAGCATTGTTTTGTCCTTACATTAACTTCAAATTACATATTACACATATTCTGACAGTCTTAGAGTTACTTAGTCTTTCTTGAGTAGTACTTTCTCCATAGACTTTTCTTTTTAAAACTCATTTCTTGGACTACTTTGTACTTGTACTTGAGTAATATTATTTTGAAGTAACTTTACTCCAATTTTGAATGTTGATCCAAATGGAAACGCCTTCACTTTTCATCCAATTGACCGATTTTTCTTTTACTATGGCTTGTACCTGAACGACTGAGGGATTACGCAGGGAACAAAGACACTACTTCACAAGCTCCATGTGGTTTATCACACAGCCGTTCGCTTTGTCTCAGGTGCCCCGTTTATCTCCCATCCCAGCACACTTTAGTCCCTGCTGAAGAGGCTCTCTCTCCACACCCACACACAAACACACTGGTTATTGTTCATTTACAAATCTTTCATTGGTAAAACCCCGTCCTCCCTCAGTTCACTACTAAACATCCACAGCCCCAGTCGCCCACTCCAACAGCTACTCTAACCTGGTCATTTCTAAAGCCCACACAACTTTTGGCCGCTCCTCATCTCAGTTCTCTGCAGCAAGTGACTGGAACCACCTACAGCAGACTTTAAAACTCAATTTTAACACTTTTATATCTTTATTCTGCAAAAGTTTCACTGTCTCATGTTCTGATTCACGCAGGGCCGGTCCAGCCTATAAGCACCAAGCAGGCTGCTTAGGGCCCCGAGGCCACCAGAGGGCCCCCAAGAGCCCATACAGTTTATATTGAAAATAATATATCAAGTTTTATTGGATACAGGGCTTGTGTCTTTATTGCAGCCTAAATATGCCTCTAAAACAATTACATTTGTTTTATATCTATAGTAGCATAATATCTACTGCTGCTACATTTGTTTCTGAGCTGGGCAGAGGTGAGGGCAGCTATGTATTTACACCGGTGCAAGGACAATTTATAATATTAATTTAAGCCCACTGTCTCCAACTGGAACACATTAAAATCCACCAGAAACAAAAAAAAAATGCCTAGAATTTTGAAAATCTTGACCCCCTTATATGTTTGTCTACTGTTCCTGTGACTATGGTAGTTCTGGATGTTTTTAGTCTGATGTTGGTCATATAAATACAAATACAGTTGGTCAAGGTGATGGGAGCAGAGTCATAATGTTGTCAAATGTGAATCACCAATAGCTGAGCCAGGATACATCCCCAGAGACAAATTCAGCTTAGGGCCCCCTGAAAGCTAGAGTCGGCCCTGGATTCACTGTTTCACATTCTGACTGATTGATGTGCCAGTGTTTGTGAATTTATTCTTCTGCTTCTTGACCAGTGTTCTCAACTGACTTACCTGATAAAATATTAAACATATAAAATAAAAACTTTAAAAAATGCCAACCTGTAGTTTAGATCTTGTCAATTCTGATTTCAGCTTTTCGTAAATTCTTTTGGACATGTTTAAATTGTGAACTTTGAACAGAATCCTATTATTAAAACAGGAATTGCAAATCTAATCAATGCTCGTCCAAAATCGTTCGGCCCTTCATGAAGACATCTCTATCCCAGATGCCTATTCCCATGTTGCTATGGTGATTGCAGCAGCCAACCAGTTTTCCTCATGTAGGCCTGGCAGCTAATTGATATTTATTGCCAGTTATTATTGCTAGAGTCAATAGTCACTTGAGATGTTTAACGTTGATGCATTGGCTCATTTATCTGATTAAGTTGATCGCTCATTGGCTAATTACATTCAACTGTGCTGCCTGGCTGTTCTATGTTTGGCGTGATAAAAATGAAGAGCTGTTGCCCTCATATACGAAGCTTTGGAATGGTGAAAGGTCCTCAAAATGGCACCTATAACAGGAAGCTGAAGCCGGTGAAACATTTATTGTTTGATTTAAAGGTCCTATATTGCACAACATTGACACTTGTAAGCTTTAAGTCATGTTAGAATGTTACCTCATCAAAAACATACCCGGAGTTGTGTTTTGTTTCATTCACACATGTTTGCGTAATCCTTTATTTGTCTGTCTACATCTCTAAAGCGCAAAATGCTCTGTTCCACCTTGTGATGTCATAAAGTGGTAGTTTTCAAGTTAACAGCTACATTTTACTTTTTGTTTAGTAGATTGGAAATTTCAAGGCTGAAATGATCCAAATGTGTATGGAGTTTAAAAACACAGTGGAGCACTTCCTGTATCACCACATGACATCACAAGGTGGAAGAGAGTGTTTTCAGTGTGAGAGAAGAACTTAAGAAGAACCTAAATATGCAGGATTTGTGTATTAAACAAAACAAAACTCCAAGTATGTCTCTGATGAGGAAACATATTATAACATAGATCAGAAAATAGTGTAATATGGGCCCTTTAATCTATTGAAAGGTGAAAAGTCCTCAAAATGTCAGCTATAACAGAAAGCTGCATTTACTGAAAGATTTAAAAGACTGGCAAATGATCTTCATCCATTACATTCATCAGACAACCAACAAACAAACAAAAACAAAACAAGTTTATGGTCTTAATTTAATGTATATTCTGTTTACATTCCTCTAAGTAGATATGCCCTTAAGAAATTGTTGTTCTGACCCGGGATAAGCGGGAGAAAACGGATGGATGGATGGAAATTGTTATCTAAGCTTCACCACAGTTGACATGGGGCTTACGCTCTTCAAACTTTATCAAATGTCTCCCTCTAGTGGTACAAGTACCGCTAAACATCTCCACTAAAAACGGCATAAAACTGCAAAACTGAGTCATGTGAGCCATGTTACAATGCTGCTACCTCTTCAAAAACATATCTGGAGTTGTGTTTTGTTTCATTCATGTTTCAGTAATCCTACATTGTTAGCATGTCTATGCTCTGTTCCAGCGTATGATGCCATTAAGTAGTTGTTTTTAAGTTAAGTTAGTTAAAGTAACTCAACAGTGACCGCCTGCTGTGGTTCTGGAAGTAAATTTTTCATTAATTTTTCCCATAGATATATATATATTTTTTCAATTCAAACATTAACAGTCCAAATGCAGCAGGGAGAATAACCTGCAGCGGTGTCAAGTTCAAAAAGCTGATTTAAAATGCAACATTTGGTGAAATGCTTTGATAACTTAGCGGTTTATTAAGTTTCAGAAACAGATTTGAAATTAAATGAAAGGTCTAGTGGTCATTGGTTACCATGTAGCCGATAATTCCCGAGCAAGCTTTCAAACTTTTATTTAAAGGTTCTTTATTACATGAGATGGATTCTTGTGAGGTTTAAACCATGTTATAATGCTATAACCTCATCAAAAACATACTTGGAGTTATGTTTTGTTTAATTCACACATGTTTCAGTAACACTTTATTATTAGTCTTTCTACATCTCCAAAGCTCAAAACGCTTTGTTCCACCTTGTGATGTCATGAAGTGGGAGTTTTCAGTTTAACAGCTGCTTTTACCTTTTGTTCCATAGATGCTGAAACTCTCCAAATGATTCTACTGAAGATGTATGGAGTTTAAAAACACAGTGGAGCACTTCCTGTATTACCACATTCCACCACAGGGTGGAGCTGAGTGTTTTCTGTTTGAGATCAGTCTAAATATGCTAAACAGGTGTGAATGAAACAAAAGGCAACTCCAGGCATGTTTCAAATGAGGATACAATGTTTGTTTCAATGTTTCAATAATTTATTGTCATTGTCAGATTAACAACGAAATTACATTAGAGCATCTGTCCTTCACTCTGGCAGTAATATTATTAGTGCAGTTATACTTGTAAAGTGCAAATCTGCAGAATGTAAACATAAGGCACACAATATGCAAATAAATCAGTACAATGGACATCACAGAGAGACATGAGGTGGATCAACAGTAAACAGTGTGTAGATGTGTGTTAGCTGCATCAATGCAAGTCCAGGTCACAGTTACATACAACATAACAGACCAAAAAACATGTGTCATGTAGGCTATTTAATGCCCCAAACCTGTGTGCTGAATAATCAAGACTTTTAAAAAAATGAACAAAGAATATACATGGCTCTAATTGGTCTATTCAGATTTTCATCATAGAATATTTTGTGCATTTTGTAAAATAAATGTCACCCCTCTCTCATTACTTCTACCTTTGTGCATGGCTTAGGTTACATGTGTAAATACAGGTGCCATGTGTGGGTATGTTTCAGAGAACACAAACACACAACACATTTCTGAGGTACTATTTACTATGGAACAGACTTGATATTCAATACCGATTCTGATACCACAATGATAATAAAAACTTTCTTTCTTTAGACAATAAAATGTGATTTTGAGAATTAAATTGTAGTAATTTATTTTATATTCCCATGTGGCCTTATATCTGTGTAATCCCTCAGTCGTCCAGGTAGGTTCCATACTGGTCCATGGATGTATACTAGTCTATGTGTCTTATACTTGTTCTGATACAGCTCAAGATCCTTCTAAAACTATTCAGGAGAGGTTCATTTCTGTCATCTGAATGTGACTTTTTTAGCATCAATACCTGCTCAAACGAGTATCTAGTTTCAGTACTCGTTTTAGTATCGATTAGTATCAGATTTTCGTTACTTTTGGCTACTCTAGTTCCTCTGCCTGGTGTGCAGACCCAGCCTGATCATTGTGGAATTGCGCCCCCTGGTGGTAACGCTGCTGTTAATCTGTTAAACCTCATTATCTGTTTGGTAAACTGGATAAGAGCCACTTCTAATCAGAGTGCTCAGCTCATGTGAAGCACGCAACCAGTCGGTGTTGGAAGTCCAGTGTTATATCTTTGTGGTTTTCACCCAGAGACAAGGCCCAATACACAGCCGTGTCCAGGGTAACCAGGGTTTTTAACAACCTTTTAATGGGCCACTAATGGACAAGAGCTGCAGCTCACAATTAGACTACATTTACTGAGCGATAAATAACATTACCATTTTTTCCTGATGAATCAATTACCGGTTTAGACTGGTGACAGACAACATGCGAAAGGCCAAGTATGATAAAAAAAATAATTCGACCGATATGTTTTTTTATTGTCGATGCAGATGTTTAGGATCCAGCTAATGGCCGATAAAAATCGGTATTTTTGGGCCAATATGTAGGGCTGATTTTGGTAGTTTCTCCCAAATAATGTAATTTAAATTTAATACAATCTCATCCACAACCTTGTTTCCCTGCCTCTTTGGACTGGAGTGCTCAGATACAGCTGCAGATACTCTGGATGCATTTACACTGTTGGTTAGGCTCATACAGAGCTGTTTTGGTTTGTTTTTTTCTAAATTTGTAGCTAAATTGCTAAATGTTTGAAGACACCCTTAGTATATTTACAAATAACAGGGTGAAGTCAGGTACATTGGTCCACTTTCTAGGACTATTTTAGGCAATGTTTGGCATTGAATGATATTATAGGTATTATGACTTATATTTTAGGATGAAATTAAATATTTTTTGTCCCAAAGCTTTTGAAACCTCAGCTGGCAAACATTGTGGAGAAGAGCTGTGTTCAGATGAAATGAGCCACATTTTCAGGTAAAATGAGCCACTCCTCAGCTAAAGTGAGTAAAAGAGATTTTTTGGAAAATTAAAGCTATTTTTTAAGCCTAAAAAAATATACTTTTGTATTTTTTTTTTAAATCTTGGAATAAGTAAAATATTAAATGAGCACCTTAGAGTGCATTATTTACAGACAGCCCAGTGACAGTGGCTCATTTTCGCTGACACACGGTCCATGGGCCTGAAGACTTAAAGGTAAACTGAGCCACCGTCACATTATTCATTTTTTAAAACTATAGGTTAGGTAAACATACATATGTACTGCATATCATTCATGCAGCTGCAAATTCATTTTCTATTTAGTTATGAAGCTTATAGTTTTCAAGTTGGTCATTCCTGCCAGTGCACTGTCACTGATCTGCAGGACAAATGTGATGCTCGCTTCACCCACAATAATCACCACACACCTATTTAATGTTTGTTTGTTTTTTTGTTATATACAAAAAGACAACACACTGAGACCTTTTGCACACACTGGGAGTGAAGATTTAAAGAGAGGGGGCCCAGACCTTATGTGGCTCCTTTCACCTGATTACTCAATTTACCTGACTTCTCCCATACAACTTGTCTTAAGACAGACATCTCAAGTTTCAGCCTTATAATGCACTATTCTCATAAGTCATGGTTGCTCACAGCTTACCTCTCCAGTACAGGACAGGGACGCAGGGCCCCCGTCATGCTCCTGAGATTTTGGCTCCCTCTGGTGGACAGACTGTGGAGAGAGGACGACAACGGGAGACCTCCCTCCCGCTAAGAACCCACTCAAGAGGATTTACCTCCCGAGACCCGTGGAGCTGACTGCACTTGACCACTGCAGCCTCTCATTTGGGAGCATTCTGCTGGTTATCTGTGGACTTAACACTGATAGGCCTAATGCATTTAGACAGACCTATCGAACAGAACAGCATATATTAAGTATTTTATCATATCAAGTATTATTAACCCTGGTTAAATGAAGAAAGAACAAATAAACAGTAATGCTTCCGAGTCTATTAAGGGACTGTAAAGAGATCACAGATTTAGTTTGAATCAGTTTTATTTACGCAAAGTACAAGGACAATCACACATTAACATGTACACATTTCCAAAACATTTAGTTAAAATCATGTATCCTGTGATGTAAAGTGCATATACACGAGGCTGGTTTTACATAACACTAAATGCTCTCATGTAAACAGTTGTGCTCTGTGGTGGCAATATGTTTCCAACACTAATTTAGTTTAAATATTTAAGTATCACATTATTCATGTAAACTTGAGGCAACAGCAACCAAACTTCAACATGAAAACCCCACCCAGTTGTATAATGTGGCTCCATTGGCCTGTGCGCGTGTAAATCCGTTATCTCTTCAGGCGCACGCGCTCATTGGTTGGAGGTGACGACAATCCCGAGACGTAGTCCCGCCCACCGAGCGGATCAAGTTTGAATGAACAACAGCAGTCTGATCTGGAGCTGCTACTTGCTTTTGCAGTAATTATTAAAAGTGAGTATCATACCAGGGCTCGGAGATCCAGGATGGACATGAAGAAGAGGATTCACCTCGAGTTGCGGAACCGCACTCCGTCAGACGTAAGTTGCCGCTCGCTGCTCCGGGTCCGTTACTCCGCTAATGGAGATCCTTCGTGTGATGCCTTGGCGTGGAGATACAAAGTTTCTTCCAAGTTGAAGATGATGAGGACGTGGTCTGGCGGTGTTGCTCGTGTTGTAGCGTGTTTAGCTCGATGTGCAGGTAGTACAGGTGTGAGAGCTGAACTTTAGAGCGAGCCGCGTCTTTTATGTGCACTTTGAGAATGCAGCACAGCGCGTTTATGCCCGCGGTATAAACACACAGACCTGTGTCTACAGCCCTGTGTCTACAGCCCTGCACACACAGCTCTGTGTCTACAGCCCTGCACACAGCTCTGTACTCCAGCCACACACTGTTTCGTACAGTTGTGGGGTGTTTACTCGTCTGCTTTGGTCCCAGAGCCACAGTCAGTTTGAGCTGTGCACTTGGCGCCCGAAGGATGCGGACTCTCAAAGTCATGAAATTATCCTCGGCGCATAAAGAGCAAAGACGAGCATTACTGTAGTAAAAACTCCCCTTAGAGCAGTGTACAGCCGCTGTGTGCGGGGGGCTCGTTTATGTAACACAAGCCGTAGACGCGGGGGGCAGCGGGCAGTGCGGGCAGCTCAGAGCCGGAGTCCGTGCGCGCTGTGCCCGCAGAGGCCCAGAGGAAGCACCGCTAACACCGCACACGGCCGGGCTCGGACCTGGGAGCCCTGTGTGATCATAATCGACCGCGCACTTGGTACTATTTGAGAAAACTCGGCTGTTCCGTCGAGGTTCTCGTCGTCTGTGGCCTGTGAGCGCCATCCAAAGCGAAAACAAATGCTCGCCGTGTTGTTGTTCTAGTTTTCCATAACTAGGACAAGCCGCCATTTTACTGAGAAACAAAGGCAGCTCGAAATACATCGAAACCCGCGTTTCTTCGACACAAATGACGAAGGATCCTTCATACCTTTTATAAATAGATGTCTATACACGCCATCAATCCATTCGTCAACTGTTTAGCGCGAGCAACAATGAAAGGTTTGCCTGGCAGCTATCTAATCGGCTTTACCGCCCCTCCTACTCCAAATGACCCTGTGCACGACTCGTAGCTCTGTTTGGCTCGCACTTGTTTTCACTAATGTGCATCTGCGCTCTTCGCAGCCATCCACACTCCGTCTCAAAGCAGTGTGTGAGCCATGGACACGTAGACAAGGCTCTGGATAATCACATTTTGTCGTAAATATGCCGAAATGATACAGCGTAAACTCTTAAACCTCGCTCTGCTCTAAGCGCTGCATTGTATGTCGTCTTCTGAATATTAGGCCTATATTTCTTACAGTTCCGGTCCGAGCTGCTGATTGGCTGAAACGAGCTCGTGGCCACTGAACCAAACGTTTGTTATGGTGCAGAGAAGAAAAAGTCATCCGCCAGATTAAAAAAGCCCTACAAGAAACATCTGTGCATATGAGACATATTGTCTAGTTTATATAAAGCTTAAACCGCTGAATAGACACTGGGGGTTATTTTAACCACTGTTATGTATTCAGTGCATGTTAATGAACATACTGACACATGCAGTATAAACACTGTTTGGAGCAATGAGCTCTTGTCCATTTGGTGTCCCACATTTTCCGTCTCTGTCATTCACACTAGGGTTTGTGAAATGTCTTCCCCAGAGACTCAACAACAGTCCTCCCTTTAGCGGTCTAACTACTGATCCATTGTTACCCCTGATATTATATTATTTAGCCTTTCATGCATATATTACGTAGACATCCAAAATATCAGTATTATTGTTGTCTCATCCACAGGTCAAAGAACTTGTTCTAGACAACTGTCGTTCAAATGAAGGGAAGATCGAGGGTCTGACGGATGAATTTGAGGAGCTGGAATTTCTAAGCACAATCAACGTCGGTTTGACAACAGTCGCCCACTTGCCCAAGTTAAATAAACTCAAAAAGGTGAGTTTTTGTCCTTGTGTAATGGAGTTTTTGTTGGCTAAAGCTGATCATAAAAATAATATATTGTGATACAGTTATTTTATAATGAATTTAAATGTTAAAGGAGTTTTGTATGCACCAATGTTTTTGGTTTACAGTCTACAAAGTTTCGTCTTATCTGAATTGGCACATAACTGACTGTGGTTCTTTGCCAGCTTGAACTCAGTGACAACCGGATCTCAGGAGGGTTGGAAGTCCTGGCAGAGAAATGCCCCAACCTCACACATCTCAACCTCAGCGGCAACAAGATTAAAGACCTCAGCACAATAGAGCCATTGGTAAGCCTCAAGCCTGCACCCCACGCCCAAGGCCAGCAGCACCATACTTGTCTAAGGCCTATCTTTACTGATTAGTATAAGTGTCGTCTGGCAGGTCAGCCTCCTCCTTTCTTTGGGAAAGTTCAAGTGCTCAAGAGGCCCTCCTTAAAGCAAATCACTCTGCTTCTTTGTGTTCTAGATGACCACTCATAGTGCAAGTAAAGGTGCACTAAGTAACTTTTCTGGTGATTGTCCACAACCCGTTTGTCTCTGTAGAAATGTTATTGCTATGCCTTGAATGTTCCGCGGTATGACATTTTACTCAATATCTACATGAAAAGAAGTATTTGACACCACCAGGCAAAGTTACTAGTCAGGTCTATGAAGAAGTGGCCACACTCACAGGAAAAAATGAATATATTGTAAGATTTTTTAAATATATTTTTTTGTGCAATAAAGATGCCCGTAATTGAATAAATGCAAGATGGATAAGTTTGGTGTTATAATGTGGTCTGTCACTTTCTTGCATATCTGGATGGGAGATTACACACACATTATACTGTGAAACATTTTAGAGAATTCATTAACATCTCCATGGAGACAAGAAAGTGAAGGACCAACTACCAGAAAAGTCACATAATGTACCTTTTAAAATATGTTTACACACTGAAATATTATAAATTGCATCTGATTAATAATGTTTAAAGCATCACCTGTTTCCCAAATCAGGTCTTTACTTGGACCAAACTAGGACTAACCAAAAGTAAACCAGGTCTAAAACAGAACCAAAAGGACTTTCAACAACATCTTTGCCTCGTTTCCTTTGACAGAAAGAGCTGAAGACCCTGAAAAGCCTCGATCTGTTTAACTGTGAAGTGACAAATCTGAACGAGTACAAAGACAACGTCTTCAAGCTGCTGCCTCAGCTCACCTACCTGGACGGCTACGACAAGGACGACAAGGAAGCACCCGACTCGGACGCAGAGGTGTATGCCGAGGGGCTTGACGATGATGAGGATGATGAAGATGGTAAAGCACTCCATAATATGCACTGTAATAATAATAATGTTTTATATAGCGGTTTCCACATGCTTAAAAACACTTTACATGATTTGTGTGCACATTTCAGTCATTCAACACTCGTAGGTGTTAAGTTACTATTGTAGTAGCCACAGCTGCCTGGGTGGGTGAAGCGAGGCTGCCAATCTGCTCCCCCGACTACCTTCTGTCACTTACACACTACTGCACACTGTGTCTTGATCAAGGCGTGAATTGTACAACGAACCTTTGAGTTGGTGGATAAGTGTTTTTTTAATTATTATTTTCACCAAGATTCAGTTCACACAGAGTTTGCATGTCCAGCTGCTTTGGCAGTAAAGAAAACACTGAATTATTAAACTACTAGAACAATTCTATGCAGTTCAGATTATGTTTCTAGAAACTACAGGGTTGACAGGTTTTTATAAATAATAAGGTCCCAGACAGATGAGATTTTTACTCTCGGCATTTGTTATTTGCAACAATTCAAAATAAATTTATTGCATTTGATTGATTAATTGGAGCAATGTTCCGCCGTAAATTCTATGCATATTCTGTTCTATGTTAAACACATGTATTTACCATCTTAACCTATTACCACACTTTCTCTCGTCATCAGATGTAGATGAGGAGGAGTATGATGAGGATGCAGCTCCAGGAGATGAAGAGGAGGAGGAAGGAGAGGAGGATGAAGAGGAGAATGAGGAAGAGGAGGAGGACGACCTCAGTGGCGAGGTCAGGGCCATGTGCACACAAAACTGCACATTACACATAGGGTCAAACCGTATTCATGTTCACAAAATCCCAATCAATGTATCCACAGAAGTGACCTGGATCAGTACAGGCTGATCAATAAACTGTTTCAATGCAGATTTTACATTTCTCTGATTGCCTGTCCACATTCTTCCCCCATGTACAGGTCCTGTGTTACACAAAATTGACTCTTGTGGCTTGAAGTCATGTTATAATGTTGTTCCCTCATCAAAAATATACCTGGAGTTGTTTTGTTTCATTCACACACGTAGACAGACTAATAATAAAGGATTACGCAAACATCTCCAATGCTCAAAATACTTTGTTCCACCTTGTGATGTCATGAAGTGGTAGTTTTCAAGCAGAGATTAGCAATTCCACAGCTGAAATCATCCAAATGATTCTAGTAAGGTGTATGGAGTTGGAGCACTTCCTGTATCACCACATGACATCACAGGGTAGAACAGTGTTTTCCATGTAAGAGAAAAACTGCTTAAATATGCAGGATTTCTATGTTAAAACAGAGACTCCAGGTATGTTTTTGATGAGGAGACAACATTATAACATAGATCAGAAAATGACATAATACCCCTGGCATAATGGCACTTATGACTTGGTTTACTTGATTAGCTGCCTTGATTAGTATTCTCTGTATCAGGAAAAATATACTAAAGTTTCATGGACAGAATCAGAACATTATAACAAAAATGGAGGTAATGGATGAGTAGGTTTTACTTTGATGGCGTCTAGTGATGAATGTGCAGCTCTCTTCCTCTTGCAGTATTTAAAAAGTGATCAGTTTACATTTACAGTGTGACGCTCATGCCACATCAGACCTAAACCTAAATTGTCCATGCAACTTAATGTCAGCTACTTCTGTTTTAATTTTTATTTAGACTACCTGCGCCCTCTGGTGGAGACAGTGGCACCCTCCCTGAATGGTGTTTTTACTCATCATCAATAATCCCATGCTTTTCTAAACATGTCTGTAGAGGTCTAAACTAGTTATCTTTTTTTTTTTTTTTTTTTTTTTTTTTTAATTAGACAGAATATTGTGTTGTTTGGAGAGGAAATTTTTTTACTTACACAATTTGGAAGTAAGATGCATTTCAATTTCTTGCATTCTGATTTTACAGGAGGAGGAAGAGGAGGACCTGAATGACAGAGAAGTTGACGACGAGGATGATGATGGTAAGTGTATCTACTAAAGTCGTATTAGCTTTAAAACTGTATTAAAGTAGATCTAAACTGCAAACCGACTTTTCAGAGCTTTTAACCATATTATAGTTGTTTCTGTCCTCATTTACCCTCTTAGAGTGATTCGTGCATGTCTGAATAATCTTTATTCTCCTGTACTGAAGACATCATTGCTCCAGTCAACTCCAATTTTCACCGCCCACTCATTGTACTTTCTTTGCTCTCCAATTTTATTTTCTTAATAGGTGATACATGTAGAATTTAGAAAGTCATTCTCAGTGAATATTGAGATTTAAAATGTCGACAGTATATCGTAATGATCCACAGATGTGAGATTATAGCTATACAGCAGACGCACAGTATGTCTCGTTAAAGGTTTTTAAATGTGGCTAATGTTTGTGTGCGCAGAGGAGCGAGGGCAGAAGAGGAAACGGGACCTGGACGAAGAAGGCGAGGACGACGACGACGACTGAGGCTGCGGCTGGACTCTGGCTGTGCTCTGGCTGTGCTCTGTTTGAACTGTACCTCCCGGTCACGCCCCAGCAGCCCCGGTGTAATCCCCCTTTCATATTGCAGTAGGCGAGTGTTGGTTTTTATGTTCTTGGCCAGTCAGGTTAGAAGGGCTCGCCTGCACTGCAAAAACATGATATCTACATGAGGTCAAATCACTTCAGAATACTTGATTTGAGTTGTATTAACTAGTTTAGATTGGTTTACTTATTGGATCTAGATTGTTTAATTTGTTTAAATGTATCTGCAACTTCTTTGTTTCAAATATTTTCTGCCATTGGGACAGTAAAATTGCAGATAAGATAGACTGGTAGATTCCACAAGAGAAGAGAAGACTGGCAACATATTTCCTTATTTCAAGATTTAATTATGTCGAAACCAGTTAGAAATAATTTAAATCAAGTTAACCGAACTAAGTCGTAAAGTAAGCTTTTATAAACCTTTGTATTTTGACTGTAAGAGTAAAGAATAGAGTAGCGTACATTTCTGAAATATTCCCAAAAAATATTGATACAAAAATGAGTAAATGTATCTAAATAGGTTAAAATCACTCAAAAAGATTACGTTCTGAATACAAGTTACTTTAAGTGATGCAGATATATTTTTTGCAGTGTGGACCTGTACCTTTGATTCTCCCGTGCCCCAGTCTTTACGGTCCACCTTTAAACTCTTTGTGGACACCAGTTTTGTAATATCAAATATTAGCAAAACCTTTTTAAGAGTTTTAGTTTGTTTTCTCACCAGTTGTGTAAGAGCAGTTTCTGATGACTTCTGTATTTTAAGGCTTCCCTTCAAAAAGGAAAAGTAAAGACAAAAAAAAAAGTATATAAGAGTGCATGTCTATTACATTTCAAAGTCAACTACTGGATTTCATGTGCGGCTGTCTTCTCCTCGTCTTAAACTTATTTTTGCATTGTTTCTTTTTAATGTAACTTATGTGTGTAGTGTCACCAGTATGCCAACACTGCAAAAACCACTATCTACACAGGTTTAAATGACTTTTTTTTCTAGTTTTGAGTAGTTTTAAAAAGCCAAAATTGATTTATTTACACTATTTTGACACTGGTTTCAATATAATTTGTCTTAGTTAAAGAATAATCATGTTAATTAAAAATTTACTTTACTTTAATTAGATCCAAACTAACATTTTGGATCCACAATAATACTTTAATTAAGTCAACATTTTTTTAGTTTTTGTAAAGGAGCTACTTGCGTTGTCTGCTCAGTATTTAAACTTAGAATACTTGACTTGTTTTATCAATTTAAACTAGTTGGAACTACTCAGATTTTTCCGTTTGCAGTCATGTTAACCTGCCGTAGTCGTTTGTTTTTGCGGTGCATGCTCTGCTGTCCTGGTGTGAATCTTGTACTCTACCCTCACAGGGCGTATTTTTAGGAATGTCTGCCCTTATCGAAGCCCCTCCCCTTCTCCGCCCTCAGCTTTGATAGTTCGGGAATTACGTGTTCTTGTAAATAATGACCAAATCTATTTTTTTGTATTCTCTTTGATGACGGCAGACATTTTAACACCACAACTGAGGTCGAACTTGGAATTGTAATATGATGTTAAATATGTATGCTGCTTTATCTACTATACGCAGTGTGACATTTCTGGAAATTTGAGAAGAACTTTGTATGCATTATGTTTCCATGACGACGACATGCTCAGCGTTAGACTCTCGTACTTGTTTTCCTCATGTTTTTCCCCGACACACCCGTGACATTGTTTGTTTGAAGTTGTGGTAGTGTAGAGGAGATAGGAAAGGAGGTTACAAAGGCAGCATTTGAAAAATTTATTGTTTCAAAGTGTAATCTCTGGAAAAATTGTCAGTTATTGGGAATATGTTTTCACTCTTCTATGTAATGGTCAGATTGGCCTACCTCAGTGACTTTACACTCTGTTCAACCCACTGTCATTAGTCCAAATGATGTTTCTTTTCCCTCGCATTCACTTCAATAAATCCCTTTTATATATGAAGTCCGCAGTCTTTCCGCACACCGTAGGGGTATTCGGGGACGTAGTGCAGCTGAAGCAGGAAGCACATGGAGAGCAATAATCAAGCACACGCATACAAAACAAAATAAAAGCACATCCATATCTCCAGCACAAATATTCCAAACTTGTTCAGTTGCGATGGCTTTTAAGTCTCTGTACACACTTGTGCAAACATTACAATCATCAACATGTGATCAGTCCAAAATGACACGTTTGCTCATACTCTACAAAACCTACGGCCCCTACACTGCAAAACACATCACCGTGTACAGGGCTTGACTTATCTCGTGTCAAGCCCTGTTTACAAACTGGAAAGTGATATTCCAGGAATGTTAAGTCTGGAATAAAGTTGTATGTGGAATTTGCAACCATTAATCATTCATTTAAAACTGCTGCATTTTTCTTGTCTTAAAAAAAACAACTAGTTCATTTAAAACGTTTTGCTATCGTCCAAAGTTACTCCTCACTTACCTTATGCATTCGGAGCATCTTAATTATTCACTGCGATGAGTTTA
Source organism: Periophthalmus modestus (assembly GCA_019594935.1). Lineage (NCBI taxonomy): Eukaryota > Metazoa > Chordata > Actinopteri > Gobiiformes > Gobiidae > Periophthalmus > Periophthalmus modestus. Next base: position 14,740,681 of record JAIEZT010001214.1, read on the forward strand.
TAAGCGCTTTCAGAAACCAAAGTGGAGTTTTGCTGTCACTGTAAAGCAGGGGTGTCAAACTCAAATTCACAGAGGGCCAAAATTAAAAACTGGGACTAAGTTACGGGCCAAACTAAATATTTATTGAAAAAATTCACAACTACATCTGCATGTTTTTCAGAAGTGGTGGATTAAATTTGAGTGAGGCGACAGGTAGCAGATGCTAATGAGTGTCAACAAAAGTGTTGTGGGGTCGGTGCCAACACATTTGCAAAGCATTCTGGGATTCGCAGTATTAGTGGTGCATGTGCTATACTGGCGAGGCAGCCAGCGGACCAGCTCTAATACATATTTGATATGGTCTTGCGGGCCAAATATAATTATATTGAGGGCCAAATTTGGCTCGAGGGCCTGAGTTTGACATGTCTGCTGTAAAGCTAGCATGTCACTTACTGATTATTGGACAATAAAATGCTTTACAGTTAGATGCAGACAGTGCACAGCAGGCTTATTTTGGCCTCAAGAGCTGCCTCTACAATGTGTCTGTTCTACTCAAATACATGGAAAAATGGGTGCAGGACTTTAGATTGTGATGACATTACAAATACATGAATGTAAACCAATTTGTGCTTTCATTAGTTGTTACTTCGAATTGTTTAAGTTACTTTTAAGGAAAGTAGCCAAATGCGTAATAAAAGGCTCATATTGCAACATTAAGTACACTGCAAATGTAAACTAAATATTTAAAGTTAACATGACATGAATTATAAATCAAAATACCCTGCATTACACTTAAGAAAAAAAAACAACTCTTTGCACTCTAAATAAAAAAAATAAATAAATCTTGTGTTGCTTGAATAATATTTGAAAAAAAAACAACAACTATTCTATTGGTAGATAACATGTCGAGTCAAATCTATTCATGTAAAAAATATAAAAAAGATTTCAATTTGATTTGAAGATTTTAACTTGAAGTTTTTTTAAACCTAGAAATTACTTTTTGCAGTCAATTTGGTGGGTTACTTGTGCTTTACCAGCTGTGCTCATAAAGCCTTCAGATTTATTCCACATACAACTGTCCCAAAATATCATTTCATGCTCTCACTATCACATTCTTCTCACACTTTTCTCCATGACTTTTCCCAACACATCTGAGTAGAAAAGGAAAACAGCACAATTAACGGCAAAATATCAACACGACTTTCTCTCAGCATCATTCAGCCAAAGCATCAAAAATAGTCAACTTACAATTAATACAAAAACATTGGGATTAACAAATATACAAGGTTATTGGCTAAAAACATGGAAAAATAAATAGAAACGAATACTTTACACCTCCTGTATCGTCAAAAGTAGCCCTCAGTAAAAACTAGCAACACTTAGAATATCCATAGATAGCTATAATCCATTTTAATATCAGAACACAGGGCCGTTTCTGGCTTTAAGGGGGCCCACGTGTAAGATGCTCTGTTTAGGGGGCCTCTAGCTAGATATAGATAAAATTAAGCTAAATTAAAACAAAGACTTAAATTAACGGTGAGGCTGTATGAATTAAGAATTATAATTGAAGGCGAGTTGTGAGTCACCATGTTATCCAAAGAGGCAATTATTTTATGCTAAATAATTTAACAAAGTGCTTATTAAATTAAATCAGATGTTGTCATTGCAATTGATAATAATAACAAAACATAGATTTAGTTTAAAGAAGACCTATTGTGTTTGTGTCCACTGATTTTTGCCATTTTTTTTCCATTTGCACCAAAATGACTACACAACGCTGCCAAATCCTACACATATCAAAGAGACTGAGGTAAGTACATAGCAGTGTGCCAATTGTGGTGGATTAGCGCAATGACGTCTTGAAAAGAGGAGAATAAAGATCACTCAAACATGCAGGAATCACTATAAAAAACAACTTTGGGAGGGTGAATAAGAAGAGGAAATGACTACAAAATGGGTAAAAAGCTCTAAAAAAGTCAATTTTGCATAATAGGTCTGCTTTAACAGTCCATCTTCTTGAGGCCCCCTTGTGGCTTATGGGCCCCCGTGCGTGTACTCAGGCTGCTTAAAGCTAGAAACGGCCCTGACAGCAAAGAACCTGAAAACAAAGGATATTAGCAGCTAGTGAAAGGTGATGCTAAATCCATAAATGTGTTTGGTGCAAGCGTTTGATGTCGGCCATTTTGAGTATACCGCAGCAGAGACTAAGGCTTAGGGCGGAAGAACAGGAGCCAGTCTTTCTCCTCCATTTTGCTTCCAAAAGGCGGTGAGGAGGACAGAGTTTGGGACATGTCGGAACAGTCCATGGCCCTCGTATTGCCACATAAATAACAGGAAAGGCAAAGTGGCATTTTACAATATCTGGCAAAATGTACAGTGAAAATTAGAAAAACAAAAGCTAACGTTGCATTAATACTAAGAAGTTGTCGTTGCCAGTATAGACGGTACTGAGCAAGTGTGGAGTAGTCAAGTCTGATGTCTCAAAGTACAAATGGTTACCGGTTCCATATACAGTTGGATACAGCAGAAACAGGGGCTTATGACATAATGTGGACCCATCCATGCCATTGGTCCTGGGTCACTTAAAAACTCCATACAGACTGCAGGTGGGAGGGGCTGGGATGTCATTACCTGATTTGGACTCTATGGTGATGTGTATTTTAATTGATTTTACTGTTAAATAATGTAACATGTTCACTATTCACAAGTACTCCTGTTTGAATGCAATACTTTAAATAAATCAGTATCTTACAGTAAAGATCAATCCTGCTTATTATGATTCTTAGGCGACAGTGGCTCAGTGGTTACAGTGCTCATCCACCAACCTGAAGGTCAGTAGTTTGAGCCCTGCCCAGAGTAGTGCATATTGTTGGTGCGTCCTTTGGCAAGACACTTCATCCACCGTGTCTATTTATGAATGGTGATCAAAGGGACCGATGGCGCAGATTGGTAGCTTTGCTTGTGTCAGTCTACCCCAGGGCAGCTGTGGCTAAATGGTGATGCTAAGGGACCGACTGCATAATAGAGTAAATGAATAAGCACTGTATAAATTCGACACAATTACTGAGTTAGATTAATTATATGATCTGAAGTTTTCCAGCCTGGAGTTTACACTGTCTTACAAAGAACTAGCAATTTAATACATTAGTGAATTATTTAACTGTAAAACATGTTAAGTCTTCATTGACAACTGGAACCGTCTTCAAATCAGAAAGGTGGCCAAATCAGGTAATGACATGTGGGCCCACCCAAAGGCAGGTGTGGGCCCAGAGCTGTGGAAGGTAAAACTCCATTGGGGCTGACGTTCTTCAGGTGGTCGAGGGGTTGAAGGTCTGATGTTCTTCAGGGAATCAAGGGATCAAAGGGCAGGTGTTCTTTGGGTGGTCGAGGAGTCAAAGGTCAGACGTTCTTCAGGTTGTAGGGGGGTCAAAGGTTAGACTCCGTTGGTCCTGGTGTTCGTCAGGTTATTTAGGGGTCAAAGGTCAGACTTAATGTTCTTTGGGTTGTGGAGGTGTCAAAGGTCAGATGTTCTTCAGCTTGTTTAAGAGTCACAGGAGTCAAAGGCCAGACCTGGGTTTCAGGTTATAGATGGGTCACAGGGGTCAAAGGTCAGATGTTCTTCAGGTTTTTTAAGGGTAATAGGAGTCAAATGACAGACTCCTTTCGGTTTAGCATTTCTTCAAGTTGTAGAGGGGTCACAAGGGTCAAAGGTCAGATGATCTTCAGGTTGGATAGGGGTCAAAGATCAGACTCCGTTGGGGCTGACGTTTTTCAGGTTGTTGAGCTCCAGCTCCAGCTGTCGTATTCTCACATCTTTAGAGGCCAGCTCGTCCTTCAGCCTCCTAAGTTCCTCCTGCTGCCTGAAGAACATCCGTAGCATCTGCACACAGGGAGGACATGGTCAACCAGGTCTAATCTACACCAAGTTACTCTGCTCAGGGGCCAACAAGCCAGTACAGGGCTCTCGAGTAAATTTAAAGTAAAAAAAAAAAAATCATTAAAGCATTAAAGGTCCTATATTACACAAAATTGACTCTTGTGAGCTTTAAGCCATGTTCGAACTTCATTACCTCCTCAGAAACATACATGGAGTTTTGGTGTTCTGTTTCATTCACACATGTTTGAGGAACTCTTTAATATTTGTCTATGTCTCCAAAGCTCCAAATCCTCTATTCCACCTTGTGATGTCATGTCGTAGTAGTTTTCCATTTGTTCAGCAGAGATGACATCACAAGTTTGAGGTGGAGTGTTTTCCATTTGAGAGAAGAACTCAGCCTAAATATGCAAGGTTTGTGTGTTAAACGTGTGTGAATGAAGCGAAACACAACTCCAGGTAAGTTTGGGATGAGGAAACATCATTATAACATAGATCAGGAAATAGCGTATGGCCCCTCAAAAGTGCACTGGAGTCTGAGTCTTGTGCATTCAATATTATGTCCATGTTGATTTGTAATGAATGAGTTTGTCTAACTAACAGCAGTCGAATTGATAGTTGTAGTTTACACATTTATATTGTGCTGACAGAACTTCAATCAGCAAGTCCATAGTCTAATAGTTAAAACTGTGTAAGGAAGTGTTACACCAATTTATCATTATCAGAGACACATATTCTTTTAATACACTTCACCAAGAGCCACAGAGCTGGAGCAGATCCAACAGGTCTCGGTGTAGGGGGAGTGGCATAGAGCCTGCACATATACTGTGATTTTAGCAATGAGGGATAGTGATCATAATTAACCTATTTTGTCAACATCCTTATGTATTATTCTGTTTTCAGCCAGACAGAAAACATATTTTGTTTTCTGTCTGGCTGAAAACAGATAAGGTTCAACTGATAAGGTTTTAATTCACATACACCTTTCTTTTCCAAGAATTATGACTTGTAACATTTACTATTTCGATATTTAATCTGGGAGACTGATGGAGATGCACACAGTGGTGTTCAAATACTGACATTTTACAACAAGTAAAACAAGAAATAAAACAGTTTAGGAAATACACATTGTCTACAAAAAGGTCAAATCCACTGCAAAATGTCAGCACTTTACCCACATTTTTCTTATGTTTTCTGAGGTGTCTTGTAAGTGTAAGCAGCTAGATTCCAATCAGGGAGAGTCCTTTTAGGTTTAAACCAACTGGATGTCAGCAAGGAAACTGGCAACCCACATGAGACACTCATGTGAGGCTCAATCTGCTTTCTGATTGCATAATCATCTTGAACCAAAACACCAAATTATAACAAAAACAACTTCACCATTACGTCCAATGTTTATGTAATTAAGAGTAAATCAGCATTACGATTGTAATCAGTAAAAGCTATATTTGATTTCAACATATTTACCTCATAACTGGAACCACAGTTTATAAAGCTAAATCAGTCTCAAAGTCATGCTCATATTCTATAGGCTAATGTCATGTAGTGTATGGACTATGTTGTGTCCTGTTGAAGAATTGTGTGCTCATAGAAACATAAACACTAGGACATGCGTCTAACCTCGTTCTCAGTTCTGGGCGGTACATTCTCTAACAGGTCGATGCCATTCACCACCACCTCTCTCTTCTCCTTCTTCACTGGGGCTTTGAACACCAGCTGGTTCGGCCGGCTGTAGCCCTCTTTCAGCGACATCAGCACCGGGTCTGGATTGTTTTTTTAAAAGAGAAAAAGATTTTTAAATAAATAGTAGAAGAAGTATACTTTTTAATGTTTAGAACAAATGAGGTTTGTCCACTTTAAATTGAACTCTTTACTGAAACTGAGGTCTCACCTCTGTTGATGCCACTGAGCCACTCTGCTGCAGACAGTGCAGGCTCTGTGCCTGCGGTCATGGGGTAGATGTCCTCCTGGTACGTGTCCGACTGCAAACAAACAGGGGCACAGGAATGCTTTGAATATTTCAGTGATTCTTGAGAGTTAGAGCAAAACAGGTTCTCTCTAAAACACGTAAAATATTTTTCTTCAAAATACAGCTTGTCAAAGTGGTGTCCCATCTTTTTGTCAACTCCATCAGAGATTTTCAAAAACCTAATATTATTATCTAAATCTATGAGGACCTATTTGTTAACTTTACTTCACTGAAGGCAGCACTACCACACAGTCTGGTAGCGTTTACATTTTTTGACAATGTCAACTCCATCAGTCCATTCAGAAACATTTATTCAAACAACTGGAGTGAGTCCCAGCCTTGAGTGCAGTCATCCGGACAGCTCACAAAACGTGTTCCAAGAAACTAGCTCCAGTGAACCATGCAAGTTTAACAGGAGAAAAGCTTGTCAACTCTGTCAGTCGTCAACTCCATTAGATTTCAGGTCTGACGGAGTTGACCAGTCACTGATCGAGCTGACAAATGTACCTGTGGTAATAAAATATTGTTTATGAATTTAGAAAAGTGTTAAATTGCAAATTCATGGTTTAAGTTTAATATAATATATTCATGCAGCATAAATAACATTGTATAACATGAAGTTGAATGTGTTACAGAGTTGACATTTTAGGCTGATGGAGTTGACGAACCCACCAATTTAGTAAGGAATTAAACGGTTAATTTTCTTAACAAAAATATATCATGTAAAAGGTTATTCCATTTTAGATTTGAAATTGTATTGTCAGTTGTCACTTATGTTATGAGCCTGCTATAGCCCAATCATTGACACTTCAAAGGGTCAAATGCAAAGTAAAATGTGTAAAATCACCAATATCAGAATAAAAACTCATGGAGGGGCAGAGGAGAGGAAGAAGAAGGGGATGGGACCTCTGACGGAGCACTGGAGAGGTAGAGGATAAAGAGAGAATGACTGAGAGACGGGGTCGAGAGAGGAGGGAAAGTGGACTTTCCTCTGCAGGGAAAGTCTTAGTTTGGTGGTTGGAAGTGAAATAATTGTCTGTTTTGTGATTAGTGTTAAACCTGTAGCATCTGTTTTCATCTAGATTAAAACATATTTGTTCCGTTTTCGGCAGTGTATTTTTGTTAACTCCGTCAGGTTTATGTCAGCTCTGTCAGATCCATGCATTTATTGGGTGTTTTTGTCATTTTTAGAGAAACTCAACAACAATTGCAGTTCAGTTTATGTGGTTTAAATGGTAAAAGACAGTAACATCTGCAGTTTAATGTGTGTTATTTATTTACAGAAATGTATTTTAAAACATAAAAATAGAAAAAATATGTTTTGAAATTGAGATTTTGAAACTAAAATGTTCACAAAAGTATAAAATTACAATTTAATGGATACAATGGTAAATAACCCTTATAACAGTGTTTATGGAAGTTAAACATTTTATTGGATTGTAATGAATCTAATTTTATATGTTTTTGTATGTCTGATGGAGTTGACCATAAATGAGTTATATTAAAAAAAAAAAATTGTGGAAAATATTTTTTTTCAGAACCTGTTCCTTTGCATTTCTACACAGCTCAGACCTGACTATACAAACATATATAGTTCTCATAAAACTTGCTTTTGGAAAAAATTCACAATTGAAAACCTGTTTTGTCCCGACTCCCAAGAATCACTGATTTCATAATATTTAATACCACAAACATCAAAACAACACATTTATAGTTTTATCAATACAATGTAGTATGAGGGTGTAGTGTAAGGATGTAATGTAAGGATGTGATGTAAGGGTGTAGTGTATGGGTGTAGTGTGAGGGTGTAGTGTAAGGGTGTAGCATAAGGGTGTAATGTGAGGGCATAGTATTAGGGTGTAGTGTATGGGTGTAGAGTAAGGATGTAATGTAAGGGTGTGGTATATGGCTGTAGTGTGAGGGTGTAGTATGAGGGTATAATGTAAGGATGCAGTTTAAGGGTGGAGTGTACTATGTGAAGGTGGAGTGGTGATACAGACCCTCCTGGGCACGATCATGGAGATGGGCTCAATCAGGCCCTTCAGAGGGATCAGTTTGTAGAAGCGAAACACTTCACAGGCTCCGACGTCCAGACCGTGCTTTGGCATCACTCCTGCACATTCCACACACAGGAGGAGCATTTATGTCAGTAAAAATACAAGAACAGTGTTGATTTGGGTCCTATATATGCTTGCACCTATGAGTGTCCCATATAGTGACTTCCCAGACACCCAGAGCACTTAACGTTGTATTATTCATTCACTCCACACTCGGTGCTGGTAGGCCCCTCCACCATCACCTACACTCACACCACTTTCACCCTAGTCAACGTGGGTCAAGTGTCTTGCCTAAGGACACAACAATAGTTTGCACTTGACTGTGTCACCTCATATTCCCAGCTGTCTCTCATCCAAGTACAAACCAGGCCCAGCCCTGCTTAGCTTCTGAGATCCTGGGCCTTGACAAGCAGGTACGGCCACATACCATCCAAACTTATGAAGTAGAAATGGTGACCTTCATCAGGTCCCCATAAGAAATGTTACATATTACACCTTTAATGTTGAATGTTTGAAACCTCTATGGGAAATTTACTTTCAGAGCTTGAACTGAACAACAGATGACCGTTGCCATGCCAGATTCTTGCCTGAAACCCATTAATTGCTTTGATGGAGGACAAATTCTATGATGGATTGTAAGATTCAAAATGTAGATGTTTTGACCTGGTTTGTGCTTAAAATCTTCCACTACCTGCCTGCGATATAATTTTTAGAACTTGTAAGCCCCTCTTCTCCTTTTGATCTACACAAAGCACCTAGAGCAGTCCTCCATGGACAGACCTGACCTTGGACCCATATCCCAGCCCCCCTCAGCACACCAGGCCGCAGAGTAAGAAGGCAGCCTTACCCAGCCCCTTCTGTGGTGCAGGGGACCTAAACTCCATCAGGTACTGCAGGTACGGCTTCTCTGTGGTCACCTCAAAGTACCGGATGTTCCCATCTCCCTGTAGCACAGGTTAGCATGTTAGCTTTGGGTGCAAGGAAAATCAACTTATGTGCAGTTATCCAAGATGGTTTTAAAATGAAGTGGGGGATAATGCAGTGGTTAAATTGCTGCTCCTTTACCAAGACCTTTATTTTTTTTTTTGCTTTTTGCTAAATAAATATAAACCATCAGAAATTTCTGGAAGCAACCCAAGTAATCTAGACCTACACACAAATAAAATGTAGTCAAACGAAATGCAATATATATTTAAATTGATATTTCAATGTTTTCTATATTACTTTACTAGTGATGAGTCTGCCACCTGTTTGTTTCTGTGAACTCCATGGAGAAAAGCAGTAGGCGGACTCCCCACCAAAACATTTACATAGTGCACCTTTAAACTCCAAATTGTGACTTATATTAGCCATATTGTTTCTACAATGTAAATTACAACAAATATACAGTATACGATGCAGACTCAAAGTGACCATTTGACCTCTGACCTTTCCTGCAAGATACAGCATGTGAGTGTCTGCGTCATAGAAGGGGAAGAGCAGTCCAGAGAGTCCATCTATGTCCTCCTCCACCATAGGCATGGACAGGTCCTCCTACAAGAGCCCACAACGAAAGAGGGGTTAGGCCTATCCCCCAGAAACAGCCTATACAGAGGGGTCAGACCTGGGTATGTAACAGCCCTCACGGAGGGGTCAGGTCTGGGTATGTAACATCCCACACAGAGGGGTCAAATCTGGGTATGTAACATCCCACACAGAGGGGTCAGATCTGGGTGTGTAACAGTCTGCATAGAGGGGTCAGATTTGGGTATGTAACAGCCCACACAGAGGGGTCAGACTTGGATACATTTAGGCAGGTCTGGAGGTGGCTCTGACCTGGTCCCATAAGGCGATCTGTCTCGTGTTCCAGCGGGAGAAGCCAGTGGTCAGCAGACGCTTCATGTTGCCAAGGAAAACCACGCGGTTCACACGGTGGTTTTTACAGTTGGCCTGCTGCAGAAACACAGAGGGGAGGGGTTTAAGGGCACAATAAAGTACAGTACTTCAGTAATACATTACTTACTATGGTACTTTAAAGATTATCCTGAATATGTGTGTGTGTGTGTGTGTGTGTGTATATATATATATATATATATATATATATATATATATATATATATATATATATATATATATAACTGTTCCTGCTCCTGATTGGTTCAGTTTGGTGTGGAGCATATGGCTCTAATCACACATCATGTCACACTGATCAGGAAGTACAACGACCAAGGTCAGACATAAGAACAGGGCAGTCCACACATCACACAGAAACTATAGTGACATCGAATATGACCCAACTCAGTGTCTGCACAAACAAAACAACACTTGCTTTCTTTAGGCTACTTTGTCCCTGTTGTAAATAAAAGAGCCATTTGCCTATAAGTCGATGAGCACACTCCACACAATGTGTAACTAACCCAAAGGTCCAGTCTTAGTGCATGCTCTTATTGGTTTCTTGGGCAAGACACGTCACCCTACTTGCCTGAATCTGATGTCTATGTGAAGTATTAGTGGAGGTGTGTTAGTCTGCCTCAGGGCAGCTATGACTGCACATGTAGCTCATCATCACCATGTTGCACTGTTGTTGTTGTTTTGATGCCACTATTGTATATATTTCTACTATTGTATATATTTCTTCCTCCTGCATGCCCTTATTTGTATTTATTTAGTGTGTTTTTTTTGTGTGTGTGTTGTTGTATGTCGCACTTTATCACCGAAGTAAGTTCCTAGTCTGTGAGCTCTGCTCACGGACAATGGCAATAAAACTTCTTCTGATTCTGATTCTGATTCTGAGTGTGGAGTACCTTAAAGATGTAAAATAAAAAGATTCTAAAATAGTTATGTGTATAATGAAATAGCATATATCTAAAAATAGGGATTGTCAAAGTACAGTATTGTATGTGTCATTTATGGAGTAGAGGACATTGGCCTCTACTGCTGCTGTGGTGCCTGCTCTGACCTGCAGCACTTGGCCTGAGCGCGGCTCAATGACCCTGAGCCTGCGGTCCTTACAGCTGGTGGCTAACAGGCTGCCGTCCGTGTTGAAGGACATGCTGAGGACCACGTCTGTGTGACAGTCGATCATCTTCACTGGCTCCCCCAACTCCAAGTTCCAGATCAGGATCTGCACACAGGCACAGGGCTGTCACAGGTCAAGGAGGGACTGCACACAGATAATACACGGCTTCTATGTGTGTGTGCAAGAGTGGAAGAGGTTTCAGACAGCATCACAATCTTTCTTCCTGTTGTTCTGTTGTGCTATGGGTGAAATCATTATTGATAATCACATTCTATCTTGTGGCTGGATAAATACAGCGGGATATTGGACATAACAACAATAATTCAACTCATTTCCATTTCATCTAATGCAGTTTGTGTCCGTTGCAATGTTACTGCTGTCCTTTGTCTGTATATATTTGCAATGCCTCTTATCAATACAATTCAATACAACTGACAGGAATGTTGGCGATATGCTAAAAACCTCTGATAAAATAGGAAGACTGGACTCCCATTTGCTGTAAATGAATGCCTGTAGTCTGCTTGTGTTATACTGAAACTAGCTTAGACAGTAGATTAGTGTGTGAGTTTTGACCTTGTAGTCGTAGCCGGCGCTGAATAGGATGCCGCTGCTGGTGGGGTGCCACTCGATAAGCCCCACTCGTCTGCTGTGTCCGTATAGCTCCAGCAGGGCGGTGTTCATGTTACGCCTCAGCCCGCCCTCGGGGATCTCCCATATGCGCACCTGTCACAGAACACACGGTTATACACCTGTCACAGAACACACGGTTATACACCTGTCACAGAACACACGGTTATACACCTGTCACAGAACACACGGTTATACACCTGTCACACACGGTTATACACCTGTCACACACGGTTATACACCTGTCACACACGGTTATACACCTGTCACACACGGTTATACACCTGTCACAGAACACACGGTTATACACCTGTCACAGAACACACGGTTATACACCTGTCACACACGGTTATACACCTGTCACAGAACACACGGTTATACACCTGTCAGTACACACAGTTTAGGGTCAGATTGGAGTAAGAAGCATTTGAGAAGAACTGAGTTACAGATGTCCAATGGAAGGTTAGAACAAGACCTGTCCACTGTCAAAATAATACACACACAAAAAAATCTTTATTGAAATGCCTTACAATTTTACAGTTTTATCTTACAAAGAGGATTTTGGTTAATCGAGTTATAATTGAATTATATTTATTTATCATTTATCTTTGACTGGAAAAACACAAACAAATTTTAATAGATTTTCTGAATAATTATCAATATTTTTCAATAGTAATGACCAGTTCAGACATTTTAGTTGAAATAACGCCTTGAAATTACTGAGAGACTAACCGACACACTCCACACTACTCAGAAATAGAAACAGTCTGAATTCATAGATATACTTGTACGGTGCATGGGGCAGAGCACACAGAAACACAGAAGCCGGTCTCTAGTAAGTAACACCACAGCCCAGAGCTGCGGGATTACACTGGATTACAACTGCTGCCTGGATTGTTGTGAAGGCACCAGATTATCCACCAACAAGTCAAAGTACTACACGTGTAAAAGAGCTGTATCAGAGTGGAAGTACTACACGCGTAAAGTGCTGCACACATAACAGTACTCCACATAGAAGTACGCCGCATAAGGACTGTATACATGTACTCCACATAAAAGTAACACACAAGTAAAAGTACTGTGCAAATATTTTAAACAATATGGTGAACTTGAGGCCACTATGAAAAGGTTTAATGTTTGTTGGAGCATTTAATGCAAATTGAATTATAGAATGCTTCTGGAAAAATTTGCTAAAGGATTTGCTATTTCAACTTGTTTTATAATTTTTTTTTTTTTTTTTTACTTTTCTTGCAGTTTGAAAATATAAATATTAAAGTGCCCATATTACATTATTTTCTGGTCTATATTAAAGTGTTGTTTCCTCATTGCAAATATACCTGAAGTTGTGTTTTGTTTTATTCACACATGTTTAACACAACGCATATTTAGGCTGAGTTTGTCTCTCAAATGTAAAACACATAGTTTCAGATTGTAATACCATGTGTTAATACAGGGACTGCTCCACGGTGTTTTTAAACCCCATACAGCTTCACTAGAATCATGTGGATGATTACAGCTCTGGAATTGCCCATCTCTATTAAAAAAAATGTAAAAGATCACTGTTAACTTAAAAACTACCGCTTCATGAAGTCACAAGGTGGAACCGAGCATTTTGACATTTGGAGATATGGACAGAGTAATAATAAAGACTTAGTTAAACATGTGTGAATGAAACAAAAGGCACACAGGTATGTTTTGGAGGAAGTAACAATAGTCACTTTTGCAAAATATAGGACATTTAAAACAAACCACCAATAATATGCTCTTACTGCCGTGGTACAGAACACTTACAGAGGTGTCTTCTGAGCAGGACGCAATAATGTTCTCAAAGAAGGGGTTCCACTTGATGTCCAGAACGTTCCCCTGGTGTCCACACACTTTGGGGTGGTGTGAGTCCAGACGCCCGGACTGTAAGACACACAAATGCATTTACATTATGAGGCATTTGGGCCTGTCAGGTTTCATTTCAAAATATGGTAATATAAATGATGACGTACACAGCTCTTTTTACTTGTAAGAATGTGTTAAATATATAAGGTTAAACTATAGGCCTACTCAATATGAATAAATGAATAAAATAATCCTTTGTCATTATTAGATTAGATTGTTGTACATCATATGAGTCAGCCTTATCAAAGTGCATGGACCGGAGGAGGCCTGTGTATTGCAGTGGGACGTCTGTGTGGTGTTTATGTAGTGACCAGGGCCATCCAGAGGGGGGCAGCGGCTCCTCACACTGGAGGAGCTGTGGATGTGGGTTAGAAAGACTGATTTGATGTCCTCTGACCTCCTCTGGGACAAACTTGGGTCTAACCAGGGACTAACCAGATACTCACCAGAATCTAACCAGAGACTAACCAGGGACTAACCAGAATCTAACCAGAGACTAACCAGGGACTAACCAGGAACTAACCAAAGACTAACCAGGAACTATCCAGGGACCAACCAGGAACTAACCAGGGACTAACCAGGAACTAACCAAAGACTAACTAGGAACTATCCAGGGACCAACCAGGAACTAACCAGGGACTAACCAGGAACTAACCAGGGATTAACTAGGGCCTGACCAGGAACTAACTAGGGACTAAGTGGGGTCTAACCGGGGACTAACCAGGGTCTAACCAGGATCTAACTAGGGACTAATCAGGGTCTAACCGGGATCTAACCAGGAAATAACCACGGACTAATCAGAGTCTATGTAATGCCTAACCAGGATCTATGTAAGCCCCAACCAAGGTCTCTGTGAGGTCTAACCAGAGACTAACTCAGGGACCAAAGCAGATTTTGCTTTTCTGATATTTATTGAGAATCTGTGACAAAGCCTAGAGAAATATTTCACCTTTTGTTAATTGTAAACCACAATATTTAAATATAAACTTCATGTTCAAAACTGCAGAACTGAAAAGCCTCTCCAAGCAGCAGACCTATGGCTTTTTCATTTTGTAAAAGGGTTATGAAACACTTCTGAACTTCACATGTGTTGTTTTTTTTTTTAAGGGGTTAGGGGATGTTTTTGAGCAGTCAAGCCTCAAATCCTACAAGACAACAAAAGATTACTGAAGCATGAGTTAATGAATACAACTCTAAGTATAAGCTAATGACAAGGGAACACAATAAGATTTTGTCTCCTTTAATAAGGATAGAAAAAGCATTGACAGACATCTGAACTGAACTGCTAATGTTAAGCTGATCACACACTAACAGTTTAGCTGATGTGAGCTGAGGCATTGTACTGTGTGACTGTTAAAGCTCCGAGTGTGAGTGCGGCTCAGCACCACTGCACACAGCAGACACGAGTCACAGTAGTGTTGTGTGTGTGATGTTCGTGATAATAACTGTGCTACTATTTTCAGTTTGTATATGACTGAATCAACTCATCGAATAATAACATAATCTGCAACTAGTTTAGTGACTGGACAGTACAGACTCTACAACCTGAGCTGAGAGAAGAGGTTTGGCCTAAGAACACAGAGCCACAGTGTCATCATCAACATGTTCCCGAGGCATCACTTCAGCTGCCTCTGGATCCAATTTACTCAAATGTGAGGAATCAAAACAATAAGACAAAATATTAGTTGAATAACAGTTTCATGAGCAGAAGAGAAACGCATGTTTGTGTGACTGGGTATTTATCAAGTCATGAGTACCTGCCTCCCTTATATAGTTATTTAAAAAGTACAGATAACAGAGCAAAGAAATACTCAAGTAAAAGTATCAAATGAAAAAATATGTGGAAAAAATAGTAAAAGTATTAAAGTACCTGCTTAAAAATGTACTTAAAATAAGTGCAAAATACTTTTACTTTTTACTCTTTGCATTTGAATAAAGCTTCAAATGTGGTGATTTTGATAGATTTGTGATTAATTTTGTTCAGCAACTGACTTGATAATTTTTTTCCTGTTTTTCTTTGTATTTTTTTTTTTGCTCAAACAACAAATGTGTTCAAAATAAACCCTCAGCCTTTTCAGCAGGTCTGAGAATAATAAAAAAAAAATCAGTCCAGTTCAAAAATGTAGTGGAGTAGAATAGAATAGAATAGAATAAGTCTTTATTGTCATTGTAACATCCACATGTACAATGAAATTTAAAAAGTGCCGAGCTGTTCAAAGGTGCAAAAAACCATCCTCACACATACATCAAACATACATCTCACCTATTTCAGTCCCACATAAATAATAAAAACATGAAATATAAAATATATAAATTTACTAAGTGCGGGTATGTTTGTTAAGTGTGGAAATGATAATAGGATAAAAACTGTCCTTCAGTCTATTTGTCCTTGCTCTGATTGATCTGTATCTCCGACCCGATGGTAACAGTTCAAACAGAGTGTGCCCGGGGTGTGAGGTGTCCTCACTAAAGTAACTAAAGTAAAAGTAAAATACATAAAATCTATTCAAGTAAAGTGCAAATACCTGTAATTTACACTTGAGTACAATACTTTACTACTTTTACTTTGTTATGGACCATCACCAAAAATGAGGTCCCCATGACGTCCATCCCCATGTAGATCATCAATATAGTTCAAAGTTCAGATAAAGGTTCAGAGTCACATTTAGTGTTTAAGTTAAAAGCCACAGGATGTGACTTTTTAGCCAAAAAAAAAAATTTTTTTTTTTTTATTGCAGTGAAAACATGCCTCCTGACTGACCTAGAGGAGGGCCTGTGGTTTTAACTTTCTATTTCCATGGAATCATCAAGTGATCTCCAGAAAGTCGCATACTGTATCTTTAAGGTTAGGAAAATAGTGACTATGATTAAGGTTTGGACCAGTTTTCCCAAAAGGCATGGAAACCCAATGTGTGTGTGCATGTGTGTTAGTGTGTGTGCGTTGCATGTTTGCATTTGTGTCTGTTTGCATGTGTGTGTGTGTCTGTGTGTATGCGTTTGCATGTGTTTGTTTGAGTGTGTTGCCTGTGTGTTTGCGTGTGTGTGCATTTGTGTATTTTTGCGTGTGTGTGCTTTTGTGTGTGTTTGCATGTGTTTCATGTGTGTGTTTGCATGTGTGTGTGTGTGTTGCGTGTATGTTTGTGCACGTGTGTGTGTATGTGTGTTTGCGTGTGTGTTGCGCACGTGTGTGTGTGTGCATGTGTGTTTGTGTGTGTGTGTGCGTGTGTGTGTGTGTGGAGGATCTGTGAATGTTCGTTCTGCTCTTCATTTGAGCTCTGCTTAAAAAGTGCCCTCACACTGATGACTCATTCCATGGGACACAAATTGAAATTCAGTCCTCTCAAAGCCTGCCACTGCCTCTCACCTTTACATATTCAGATTTCTGCTCACTGCAACAATCTAACTCAATAAAGCTGCACTATGTCACTTTTGTGAAGGAGGCTCTGCCTTGCTGTTTTCTGCTGTATGTCATCGTGCTGTTTCCTCATCAAATAAATATGTAGAGTTGTGTTTTGTTTCATTCACATGTTTAACACACAAACCTGCATATTTAGGCTGACTTCTCTCAAACAGAAAACACTCTGTTCCACCTTGTGATGTCATGTGTTTTTTTTTTAAACTCCATACACCTTCACTCATTTGGATTATTTCAAACCTGGAATTACCCATCTCTAGTAAACAAAAGGTAAATGGTATGGTTAATTTGAAAATTACCACTTCATGACATCACAAGGTGGAACAGAGCATTTTGAGCTTTGAAGATGTAGACAGACTAATAATAAAGGATTACTCAAACATGTGTGAATGAAACAAAACACAACTCCAGGTAAGTTTTGGCTAAGACATCTGGGGGAGTATAGTGGGATGTTAGTATTTTACAGTGTGGAGAGGCACATGTGACCCCTGCAGTGAGACATCTGACTGACTCACACAAACAGAAGCAGAAAACACTATGAATATGACCATTGTATGACTGGAACTCCCCTCATACATAATGCATATTTATAATGTAGGTCACCGGAGCTTTATATTGGGGGTGGTAAGAAGCAACATAACATATAACATAAACAACTTGGTTATCCTGTCCAGTGTTTGTAATAAAAAACAATAAATCAGCATTACAATTGTTAAAAAGCTATATGATTTGAACATGTGTACCTCACATCTGTTCCTTTAATATCCCCTCACTAGACCAGTCTAAACCAAGCCGAGTAAACCAAGGCTACACTGTAGGCTACATCAGGAATACACCTGGATTTATTTCCAAATATTTTCCAAACCAGGAATAAAACAGATGTAAGCTAGGACTAAAGAGACCAGTGTTACCGTAATCTAAAACAAAGGCGGGTTTGAACCACGACTAAAGGAGGACAACCATGGGTCTAAATCAGGACTAGATCAAGTATCCCTGTGTGATGTGGGTTGGTTGGAGGAGCAGGTGGCTAACAGCAGGTCTCCGTCTCCCGTCTGCTCCGTCAGTCTGACACATGGTTCTGTCTGCACCATATCTGCCTGCCCACTTCATTAAAGAGAGGGCATTATGCAAAACTGACTTTTTGGAGCTTTCTGCCATGTTATAAAGGTGTTCCCTCATCAAAAACATGCCTGGAGAGTATTTTCGCGATCTCTCCGAGGCCCTATTTGAACCCTCCTTACGGTTAATGATAAGATTCTGTACAAGGCTCCACCCATGAGCTTACGTCGCTTATGCCCCTGCACGGCCATTTTCAGTAAAGGTACAAAAGCGTGATACAAAACTTAACAAAGCTGATACGATGTGCAGTAGTTTCATTAGCGCAAAAAACCCCAGTGCCCAGACTCCATGTTGGGAATGTCCTTCCCTTTTCTTCCGCTTATCCGGGGCAGGGTCGCGGGGGCAGCAGTCAAAGCAGGGACTCCCAGACTTCCCTCAACCCAGACACGTTCTCCAGCTCCTCCGCGGGAACCCGAAGGCGTTCCCAGACCAGCCGAGAGACAAAGTCCCTCCAGCGTGTTGGGAACAACTGCACTAATCTCACATAGTGTTGTGTCAATACTAAAAATTCAAACTCAATTTCGATACTAAGGAAATGACTCAATACTCTATACCATGATGAAAGTTAAAAAAAAAAGCTTCTTTCTTCCTCTTTATGTCAGCATGAGGTCTTATATTTGTTCTGGAAAGCTCAAACGCACACTGAATCTGTTAAGGAAAGCTGACATTTTGTCCTGTGAATGTGACTTTTTTAGTATCAATACCTGCTCAAATGAGTATCTAGTTTCGATACTAGTTTTAGGATGGATTAGTATGTTGTTTGTGATACTTTAAACGACCCTAACCTCACTTTCTCACAGTTCTGCATCTCTGAAACTGTATCACTGGCCCTTGTTAACCTGTAACTACACACAAACATAAGTCTGTTTACACAAGTCTGTGGTTACAAGAATGGAATGAAGAAAGGTTAAACATTTGTGCTTTGATGTGAATTCGGTTTTGGGAGCAGGTGGTACAGGTAGTAACACATAGCAGATTTGTAATAGTCAGGTTCTGGACAGAGGACTGAGACTATACTCAAACATACTGACTGATGACGTGGGACTTGTCACAGCTTTCACATCCTTATTTTTCAAACCTCTATTTGCTTTTAAGAGCTTTGAGCCATGTTATAATACTGTTACCTCATCAAAAACAGACCTGGAGTTGTGTTTTGTTTCATTCACGCATACTTGAGGATCCCTTTGTTATTAGTCTGTCTACATCTCCAAAGCTCAAAATGCTCCGTTCCACCTTGTGATGTCACGAAGTTGTAGTTTTCAAGTTGGATTGGAGGTGGAATGTTTTCAGTCTAAACATGCAGGGTTAGTGTGTTAAACATGTGTGAATGAAACAAGACACAACTCCGGGTCTGTTTGTGATGAGCCAAATAACTTAACTCAAGTAAGATTAAAAGTACTTCACAATAATATTACTTCATATGTAAGAGTAAAACAAGTGTTTGGATCAACAACTACTCAGTAAGAGTAAAGTTACATGAAGCTAATATTACTCGAGTGAAAGTACAAAGTAGTGATCCAAGAAATTACTGGAGAAACAACTACTCAAGTAACAGTAATTGTAAGAGTAACTGTCGGGATGTAACATGTGAGTCATAATTTGAAGAAAATTTAATTAGAAGGACATAATATCACAAAATGAAACTAAATCATATCTGAAGGAGCGGCGCAAGAAACATGAATGTTCAAATCATTTCATATTGTCAAGGTAAAGTTTTTCTCACTTATAGACTTACAATGTTTACTCAAGAGTACCGTTATTTCAATAATAAATATGTTACTCACGTAGGAGTAAAAGCATGGGGTTAGAAAACTACTCAAAGAATTACAATGTTACAAAAAACTTACTCAAGTAAATGTAACTGAACTTGAACAGTCATGACTCTTCTCACTCTGGCTCACATAAACTACAGTATGACATCTGCACATTGTAAAAGTGTTGGCTCAGCAGGACAGAAGTGCTTAGAACAGCTTGTATCGACTCTGGGTTTAAAGTGATGGAAAAAAGCATCATTCATATTTTATATTTTCTTTTCTATTACCGTAAGTATCAAAAATCAAATATTAATCAATACTAAAACTAGTATCGAGATTACATATTCATTTGAGCAAGTATTGATACTAAAAAAGTCACATTCACTGGACATAAATTAACCTTTCCTGAATAGCTTTAGAATGATGTTGAGCTGTATCAGAACAAGTATAAGACACATAGACTAATATACACCCGTGGATCACTATGGAATGTACCCAGACGACTGAGGGATTACACAGATATAAGGCCACATGGGAATACAAAAGAAAGTACTCCGAAGTATCAATATGAGCTCTTCTCTCCTGCAGCTCTCTGCCCACTCTTCACTGTCTGAGCTTTGACCTTTTATCACACAGAGCTCTAAGTGTATTCTTTGTGCAGTGTCTTTGAGTGTTTAGAAAATTTCTAAGAACTCAGCTCAGTCTAAGGTTGCACTCACAACTGCACAACCGAACCAAACCACGGTGACGTCATAACACGGTGTTGTTTGCAGTGCCGCTATCTCTCTGGTGGAGAAAATAAATCCAGTGGCATGAAATATCTCTTAAATAGTGAGGCAGAACCGAGTCCTACTGCTCCTCTGTGAATTTATGGATTAAAAACCAGTGTGGAGCAGCTAGGACAAGAGGACGCAAGGCTTCAAAACTTCTGTCTGTCACAGTCCTTACTGAAGGTGAACGTGGATTCACCGTGAGTTTTGGAGCAGAGTTCACTCACTTTTTCCTCTTATCCTCTCCGCGCACAAGACAAGGCTTATAAACATTAAGGCATGAGTGTGCGTGTACATGAGCAACCATGCTGTGCTTTTTGGCCCATCTCCTCCAACTAGACCAAAGTCCTAAAAGTACTTTCGCACTCACACTGGACAAATGTACAAATGTTCAGTTGGGCTAGTATGAGCGCACCCTAAGAGGCACCACTTGATACTTCATCCTCCAACTTCTCCTGATAGTCATCAGCTGTATGCACATTGTAAGTGTATTGTCACAAAAACAACAGATAAGCCCAACATATTGAGAAAGGTGTACAAAAAAAGCAAAAGGGAAACTAGAAACATAAAACACCACCAACACATTCCACTGCACTAAGGCTGCAAGATGAATCAAAATCACAATTTGAAGAGACACAATTAGGAAATCGCAAAGGATGGAATTCGAAGTACCACTGCAGCTTTCACAACAATCAGAATGTAGCGTGGCTAGTGTCAACATGATGTTAACACATAATGCAACAATTAGGATTTTTTAAAATAAGAATTACCACAATTTCCATTGCTACGGTTCACAAGCATTTTGCCGTGCATTAATGGGTTACTGGCTCTTACATTACAACACTGGCAGAAAATCTAAGTTGGCAACTATGAGAAACGCAGGGTTCTCTGTAAGGGCAACAAACATCATTATCACATTATGAGAAACAAACAAAAAGCTAAGTGGAAGCATGTGCTCCCTAAACAAAGACTATGGGCCAGAGGACATTGTTCTGGGTCTTATAGGGTCTGCATGTTCTTCACAGACCCATAATTACACTGATGCAAATATAACATGAAATTATTGTTAAAATCAGCAGGTTATTTTGAAATGCATGAAAAGTAAAGTATAAATCATATGAACTGGGCCCAGATTTCCCTGCTCTATTTGCTCCTTAATCAGAGCTAAACAGTTCTGAATAGTGGGACCTGTTATTATAATAAATGGGATGTACTCAAACCCACAACCTTATAACTGTGATGCTACTTCACCCCCTTATACCACATTAGCATTAGCATTAGCATTGGCATTAACATTAGCAATGGCATTAGCAATAGCATTGGCATTAACATTAGCAATGGCATTAACATTAGCAATGGCATTAACATTAGCATTGGCATTAGCATTAGCATTGGCATTAGCATTAGCCTGAGCATACCTGGCCGATGGGTATGACGATGAAGCTGCCCCCGCCCGCGCTCTCCGTCACCACGGCGATGTACTTGCCGTTGACGGCGCAGAAGTGGCTGTCGTGCACGTTCTTGGTGATGGGCACGCCGTCGAAGCAGTGCTCGCGGTTTGCCACTTTCCCGTAAACGTTTCGAAACTTGGAGCTTCGGTAGGTCGGACGCCATGACATCTGGAAAGGAAATGAAAACAAAACCAAAAATTAAGAAACTCGAAGTCTCCCAATGAAATTTACATAACTTCTAATAAGTTCCTGCCCAAAATTGTATTGTAGAAGTACAAAGGGAACTACATAGACCATGATCCTTTGTTTCAGCGCAGCCAGCCTGAACAAATGATTCTGTTTTCATACAGTTTTCAAGTTAGCTGCTCAGGTGCATTATTTAATATTAGTGCCTGGTTGCCGCAGGAAGGGCATCTGGTATATTGTTACCCATACCTTTAAAAACCATGGTGCACTGCAGAACTTAACCTGTACAGTAGTTATAACATGGGCTGTATATATAAATGGACATAGCTAACACACTAGCCGCTGCATTTCAAATAGAACGTGAGCATGGGCGCTCTTCCGGCTTCATGGACTCTGGCTTCAATTCGCTTTCTATTGAAAAACGTCCCCCTCTCTGTAACCACTCCAGTCAGGCTCGTCATTTTGGTCTTAAAATGTTCGTATTATCTGTTTTTATTTTGCTATTTTGCCCATAAATCAAGATAAGAACACAAATAACAAACAAATCAGGTGATTCTTTCCCTGATGTAGCTACTGCTAGCGTTAGCAACAGGTTTGATTAGAGTTGCTAAGAATCTGCTCCCTGCTAAAACTGTCCTGCGGGCGGGAAGGGCCGTTACCTTCAACAGACTCGTTTCGGATTGGCTCTTTGGTTATTGTGATACTCGCAGTCATAATTAAATATATAGAACTTGCTCCAAGTTTAGTCTCGTGGCACTGCAAGATGGGTAAGTTTAAAACCATACTGTGGAACATTCCAGGCCAAGCAATAACATCTCCATGGAGATAGGTGCGGCCGTGCCACATTGTCAGGCTGGGCACATATTGATTACACTGACGCAGCGCTGGATGCTAACGGCTTGACCCCTTTAACCAGAACCAATCAATGAAGGTCAATGCTCTACACAGCAGACTAATCACACCATTGTACTGAGAGTCCACAGCCCGCACTTCAGTTAGACCATCTGGGACTGCTAGAGGAGGGGGGAAAGGACAACTTAAGACATCCATCGAACTAGGGTCGAGGTCAACCGTAGAAATACTTGTTGGACTAAAGAGTTGTCCTGCCGTTTGATTGGTTAACTAAACATGGGGCATGGAAAAAGCTGACAAAACTAGGTGTCTTTATGTATTTGACCCGAACTGCACTCACAAGACTACACCTGCAGGGGGAGTAGATGCAAAAATACTATGAAAAAACAATGTATTTCTCTGCCTTTTTACAAATCAATACCAAAGAATACCAAATCTTCAACTAACTCGCTCACTTCTCCTTTCTCTTGTTCTCCCATATAAATCCTTATAATCTAAATAAAATGATTTGTTGACTAATACAAACTGAGACTACAGCTCTAAAATACACTCTTCTCTTATTTCTCTGTTTCAGCTGTAACCATCGCAGCACAAAGCAGCCTCAGCCTCTTCTCAGCCTCTGCTGCTCAGGTCAACATTCAATGGACTATAATACACAGATTCAGAACTAGTAACTTTCCTGCAACAGAAATGACCAAAAAGACATGTGGGAAGTAAGGAGCCTCAAAACATGCAAACTCTGAAAAACATGCAAACATCTACTTGAGTAAAAATGCACTTAAAGAGTAAAAAGTAAAAGTATTTTGCGCTGATTCTGAGATCTAATAAAGCTTTAAATTAACTGATTTTGATAAAGATTTGTGCTGAATTTAGTTTGATACAAACAACTGATTATTTTTTCCTAAACCCTCGGCCTGTTTCAGCAGGTTACAAACGTAATAAAAAAATACTTTCACTTTTCAGTCAAACAATAATAAAAAAATACTTTCACTTTTCAGTCCAGTTCAAAAATGTATTGGAGTAGAAAGTACAGATACCTGCTCACAAATGTAGTGAAGTAAAAGTAAAAAAAAGTATTCACTTTACAATGTACTTAAGTAAAGTACAGATACCTAAAATTTGTACAGTACTTCACTAATTTTACTCTGTTACAATCCACCTTAAATAGACACTTAAAAATGAATCTGTTTGTGATAACTACATGTACTTAATTTTTATGGAAACACTATATCAACTTTTGCAAGGGCATGTGTGTTCTGTATTCAGGGTGTCACATCAGTGCTCAAAAAATGTCTGTCACCTATCCCCGCCCCAGCTTTGTACTTAAGATATAAAAAAAATAAATAAGTAATCAGACTCTGGGTCATACAGATATTCAGCAATGTAGAGGAACCATTTCTGGAGGGTGTGCTAAATACTGTCTCCATGGAGATACTAGAGTGTTCAACAGTTTGGCATTAAACTTATTTACTGTGTCTTGCCTTCATTTAATTCATTCACTTAAAACACTGAAAAACATGCACTCTTACTGTGAGCCTTTCCACAGATCTGACCTGTGAAGTCTGGTGCAATCACCTGCTGTTTGTTTCGCTGGAGAGGAATACATTTAATACCATAATATGGAACTTTCTAGGCAAATCAGTAACAACTCTAGATAGACGGATGTGTACTATCCATAGACTGTATAAAGAAGTGGACTCATCCATGAGCGTTCACGCTCAGTCATAATGTTCAGCTCATCAGTCAAAGTGGTTATGGGGCGACTTTAGGGCCGAATTTCATATTAGGGATTCCGATAGTGAGTATCATAGCAACCAAAGAGCCAATCTGGAGTGAGGCTGTTGAAGGTAATGTCCCACCCCCCTCACACCTCTGCTTTAACAGGGAGTGAGTGATTAGCAATGTTGTCATTCAAGCCTAAAGCTAGTGGGCGCGACGTCTAGGAAAGAAGGCGCCTGATTCATATCTTCAGTTAAGGACACAATAGCAAAATAAAAATATGGGGGAG
The DNA here is from genome assembly GCA_019594935.1 of Periophthalmus modestus. Classification (NCBI taxonomy): domain Eukaryota; kingdom Metazoa; phylum Chordata; class Actinopteri; order Gobiiformes; family Gobiidae; genus Periophthalmus; species Periophthalmus modestus. The sequence goes on from JAIEZT010001214.1 coordinate 14,765,630, forward strand.
CGGGTCAATACGGACATTTTAAAGTCTGACAGCAGCATTTACAGAGAGAGAGGCAATAGTCCAATGTGAAGTGAATTGGAGCCAAGCCAAGGAGTCGATGGAGCCAGAAGCGCACCCATGATCACTTCCTATTTGGAATACAGCGGCTGACAGGTTAGCTATGTCCATTTATATATACAGTCTATGGTAGCATCTGAAAAGTGTCTGTAGTTCACCTTTAAAAGCGTTGTATCTTATGAAAGCCAGCTGACATGCTTTGGACCACATCTATATTTACGCTACAGGACAGCGACAGGAGCAGACACTACATCCTGTCCGGAAGTAGTTGGGATTCTTCTCAAATCAATACAATATACTGTATCTGTGACGTTTCCTCTGCAGCACACAACAGGAAGCAGCACTGAGGACGACTGCACCTAGACACGGAGAGAAAGAATTGTTCTGCAGAGGGGAGGAGGAGGAGGGGAGGTGGAGGAAGGGAGGAGGAGGAGGGAGGAGGAGAGAGAGAGGAGGGGGGAAATACAGAGAAGAAAAGGGAAGGAGAGAGAGAGGAGGAGGGAAAGACAGGAGAAGGCGAGGAGAGAGAGAGGAGAGGAGGAGGAGGGAAAGACAGAGAAGAGAAGGGGAGGAGAGGAGGAGGAGGAGGAGGGAAGGACAGAAAGGAGAAGGGGAGGAGAGAGAGAGGAGGAGGAGGGAAGGACAGAGACGAGGAGGGGAGAGAGGAGAGGAGGAAAGGAGAGATGAGAGGAGGAGGGAAAGATAGAGAGGAGAAGGGAGGAGAGAGAGAGAGGAGGGGAGAGAGAGAAGGAGGGGAGACAGGGAGAGGGAGGAGAGGAGAATAGAGAGAGAAGAATAAGGGAGAGGAGGAAAAGAATAGATGGGGGAAGGAGAGGGGGGGAAGCAGAAAAGGAGAGGGGGTTTGAGGGGTGAAAAAAGAGGAGAGGAGGAGAGGGAAGGAGAGGAGAAGGGGTTAAAGGAGAGGAGAGGAAAAACAGAAAAAGCATAAGAGAAAAGAAGGAGGAGGAGAGAAGAGAGACATGAGGAGAGATAGAAAGGGGATGAGAGAAGGAGAGGGGTAGAGAGAGGAGGGCAGGAAAAGAGAGGAAAGGGGGAAAGAAGGGAGGAGAAGGACTACTATTACCACAACAGTACTACAGTGTGTTTACCTGCTCCTAAGTATCCTGGTCATTTCACGTCAAACATAACGCTGGATGAGGTTACAGCGCATCGTGCATTAATCCAGTTAGCTACAGGAAGCCTGTTACTGTTCCAGCCGCATCACGCTGTAGTAATCTTACACAATAAAATAGTGCCATTACATTAAAGATATAAGCCCACAAATTATATTTTTAGTAGAAAAACACAAACGACTTTAAGACCACTGTGGCTTACTGAGACGCTCACTGTTTTAAATACACACTTAACAGTAAAGTTATAGCTCATCCACTTCATTATGAGCTACAAAAGACGAGAGAGGCGGCAGATTCTAAGTACATCGATATCTTTAACTGTCTTGGACCGTCCCTGCCTCTGACTTGGACCAAGGAGCAGTGGATGATGGTGCGGAGCTGGAAGTGGAGGGAGAATGTTGCCCTGACGGAGTTCACTGACAGTAAGTGGAGGGAGAACTAGGCCTGTCACGATAAAACATTTAGTTTGATATATTGCTGAAGTAAATATAGACGTAAACCATAATGAAACTAAGTTATGGCACTGACACAAAAACAAGAGCAGATTTAAACCACAAACGCCATTATCTAAATCTACAATATTGTTAAAAAATCATGAGGTGTAATAAATAAACAGCAGAATGAAACACTTTAGTACTTAGTTTGCGTCTGTAATGAGTCATAAAAGTTATTTATTCAACCTATTGATGCTTAAATATTATCACGTATTCAATAAATAACCAAAAATTTCCCAGTAGTGCAAAGAAAAAGTACACACAATAAATACTGACCCCCAAAAAATACTAGTCCAGCTTTTATGTACTGAACGAAAAGTCGATATAGTAATTATCGTGACAGACCTAGGAAGAACTTCAGGATGATTTGGGCATCCTTCACCGGCTTTGTGTTTGGTTGGCCCCTTTATGCGACCGGTGGAAACCACTGTCCCCACAACAGTTCCACAACCAAAGCGAGTGACCATTGTTTTGTATAAACTGGGAAGCTTCGGAGAATATTACCTGGTCACCACTTACTTTGCTGTTCATAAATCTACGATCCAAAAGTTGGTGTACCTGTTCTATCGAGGGATGGTTGACATGGTTACCAACAATTTCATGAAAGTGCCAGACCTGGAAAAGGCCACCCGAATTGTTGTGTGATTTCAGAGGGTCTATGGATTACCCCAGATGATTGAATGTACATTGATGGGACCCATAGCCTCAGACAGAGCAGTGCCTCCAGTTAGGTCCACACCCCCAGGGAATGACATCAGCTGCAAAGTATCAATACTGGACGACTCAAACAGAAGTGAGTCAGGCCTGTCAAAGATAGCAAAACTCAGGTACTAACCAGTACTAAAAATACATGGGACAAATATGTACAGCTCCTGAATATTTTTAGTATAGTAGTACTAGTACAAAACCACATGGTCACATTAAAGGAACTGCAGTTATTTTAAGTCGAAAATGACTCTTTTTGTACAGTAATATAATTGTGGTATTGAAATCAGTTTCCAGCATTACTTTTTTTCAACAGAGTATGATTTTTTTTTTCATGATATTGATGAAACAAGTGTGAATAAGCACAATTTAGCTGTAGACAGACTGAGAATCACTGATCCTGTTCTTAGAATTCATCTGCATAGTTATCCAACTACCACAATAATATCAGGTTTTTCACTGAAATGTTGTAATCTAAAACACAGTGAAGACGTCATTTTGTGTATGCTGCCACGAAAATACTGCAGCCCGAAGTGTCACTTTGAAACCAGTCCGATAACTAGAACAGTAACTGCGTGGAATCTGAGCTGGACCGGCTACTGACACTCGCACATATGAAAGTCCCAAAGGCAAAACAAACAGGAGAGTGAGAGAAAGCATTGTTCTTCAGAGGGGAGGAGGGGAGGGGAGGCCAGATAGGAGGAAGAGGAGTGGAAGAGGAGGGGAGGACAGAGAGGAGAGGAGAACGGGGGAGTAGGGGAGGGGAGAGAGCGAAGAGAAAGAGCAGGGATGAGTGAAGAGAAGAAGAGGAGGGAGAGAGGAGAGAGATGAGTTCTAGGGAAGGACAGGTAAGAGGGGAGTGAAGTGTCAGAGGAGGAGGGAAGTGCAGAGAGAGAGAGGAGGAGGGTAGGAGAGAGAGAGGAGAAGATGGCAGAGAGAGAAGAGAGAGGAGAGGAGGAGGAGGGACATGAGTGCTACAGTGTGACAGTAGAGATCGCAGCTTGAGGGCACCAGAGAGGCTTCAGCAGCACGTCCCTGCCTCAGGAGAGAGACACAGCTCTGTGAACTTACGCTCCACTAACTCTATGAGGAAGTGTGTTTTTCAGAAGAAGATGCAACAACAGCAGAGACATGAGGCAGATATACGCCAGTGTCCACCAGCAACCTGACCAGAACTGAAGAAGCTTCTTGGATGAGCAGCAAAATGTCTTCACTCTAAAGCGTTTGTCCAGTTGACATAATTGAATTTTTCATTTTCTATGGTCAGTAACAGTCAAAATTTGTGTAAAAGTGGCTCAGCTGTTACTCATCCACCAAACCGAAGAACAAATCTGGCTTTGACTAATCTATACTGTAGTTGTGTCCTTTGGCTAGACGCTTTTTTCCATATAATTCAAATCAATTTTATTTATATAGCACATTTAAAAACAACTTCACCTGACCTAAGTGCTTCATATCAAAAGTAAAAAAAACAACACCCACATATACAGATAATACAAAACAAATGGAAGAACAATACAAGACCAAGATATCCTGTATAGTATTAAATGCCAGGGAGAAGAGGTGGGTTTTCAGTCTAGTATTAAATGGTTAGTTATGGCGTGAAAAGCTTTCACCGCGACAGCACAGCAGAGCATCCACAACAGGACCACTTCCACACTGCAGTCACAGCTGGACCTAGTCTGAGTAACACATCACAGTATATGACCCGCTGTCCCCAAAGCCACATAAACACATGTCCCATACAGAGAGCTCTGGAGCTATGTGAGGACAGGCGACAGAGGACACAGGACAGGGGACAGGGAGGGGCTGGAGGCATAAAATGTCTCCTCACAACAGCACCATTCATGGAACAGGACATTTCGAGGACTTCAGAATTCCGAGCGTAGACATTCCGGGTGTGAATTTGACTGTATTTGCCTGTTGCTGTATTGTAGATACTGAGGAGACCCACCCGCAGTTTAGCACTGAACTTTGTCTTTGAATGTAATTCCTTTGACGGCAGAGCCCAGGCCTCTGAAACTATTTTGGAATTGGAACTAATTCATCACAAGACTGTTCAGGCCTGAGGGGAGGCACAGTCCCGCACCAGCACAGGACTAACCTCACATCATGTTAACATCACCATCAAGTCAAAGGCTGTGTCCAGTGTCCATCCTTGCCCTCACTCACAACATCTGCACACTTCACCAGACTCTATAGTGCAACCCTCAACCAAATCCCTCTGTTTTTGATACAGAGAGATATCAGTCTGGTCACTGAATGAAACATGATCATGCAGTCACAGGTTTATTTCAGTGAGACTTGAAACGAAGAAGCTCACTGGTCACTCATCATTGTGAACAAAATGACATTTCTCTCATCTCACATAAACAGTGTGTAGAGTGTGTGTCTTCGCTCAGTCATTCTGCAGAAATCTAGGTTTTCCAGTCCCCTGTGATGTTTTTTCCTTTCTTATTTCCTCGTAAGCAGCCATTTTTGTGTAGCACAGACGGACCAAGCGTGTCCCTGATTGGCTAATCCACCTGTCAATCATGCTCATCTAAACCCAGAGAGATGTAACAATGCCAGAAGCTTTTTTTGTTTTGTTTTTTTCCCATTAACACTGTTCAATTGCCTCATTATCATCAGTTATGATACTATTGTACTTAAACTCTCATCTTTGTAACTGCTTTATATACTAAGCTCAAAAACACTATATCAGTTACCACCTGGTTGACGTGAGGCGCCTAAGCTAAAATATATGGCCACTGCTTTCGACGAGGACGCAACACTAAAACATAGTTATAAAACTGAACCTGAAAGCTGAAACTGAAAGCCCATACACAGGTGTCTAAAAGTATTTAAAACCAAAACCTCAGACAATTTCCACCCTTTAAAGTACATATGGTAAGTTTTATAAGGAAAAAAGTGTAAAAGAAAAGTACAAAAATACAGGAAGTAACCTAGTAGTGAATTGTAAAACAGAATCCCTCTACTGATGTCATCAACACTGTCATCAAAACTCCAATTTATGCACAAGAAAGGCATTTTTCTGACTCTTTAAACCTTAATTTAACTAAATAAAGGTGATGTCATTAGTTTTTATTGGTCTAACCAGAACTATTGTGTAATTTAGAGACGTTCTGACCCTGGTTTACGTGATGGTTGCTATTCCATCCATCCACTTTCTTTTACTTAGCCGGGGCTGGGTTACAGAGGCAGCAGTCAAGCAGAGACTCTCAGACTCCCCTCACCCCAGACACTTCCTCCAGCTCCTCCGGTGGGACCCCAAGGCGTTCCCAGGCCAGTTGAGAGACACAGCCCCGCCATCATGTTCTGGCTCTTCCCCGATTACCACAGTTATGAAATTACTTTTACATATGTCATATCAGCTGCTGCGGTGTCCAACCAGGAAGTAAAATTACAAACAAGATTTTTTTTGGTAAAATCTTAAATCTTAAATTAATGTTATCTGTGTTTTAGTGAAATTAGTATAGACTAACCTGTCATATGGACTTTAAACTTGGTCCTTACCTTCACAGCAGAGCCACACTGATGCTGCCTCTCTCTCCTCTCACATACACTCTATAGCCCGGACAGTCCCAGCCTCTGTCCCTCCGTCTCCGTATTACTATGCCAGATGCCCTCCTAGTGTCCTCTCCGTGGTCCTCCCCTCTGCAGCACACATGCACTCCTCTGGTGAAAGTTGTCCCAGGATAGGATATCAGCCTCTCCGTCTCTGCTGCTACTGTGTGTGACTGTCTACTGTCCTCCTCTCTCAGCTACAGGCCCCTCCCCCTGACTCCTCCCCCTGGCCCCTCCCATCCTCTCCAGATGAAGATGCTGCAAGAGCCCCATCCTTTCTACTCCTCTCACAAGTAGTGTAATTGTTCCGATGAAGTGATTTAAAGCAGACATCAGTTCTGTTTGGAAGAACTGATGCATGGTATGGAGTTAATCTTGTGTAATCTTGTCTTTATCTGATTATTAAGCATTTTATCTTTTGCCAACTTGTGAGAAAAAAAAGCTGTGCACGTGTCTGAAAATGTATGCATGTGAATACTAGTCATGTAGGATAAAAGGGTTAGTGAGAGTGAAGATTTAAATACATACTTCCTCCTTTCTCTCTCATCCGAATACTTTGCTTCCTTCTCTCTTCATCTCCTTCTCTTTCTTTATCTATGCCCCCTTTCCTTTTCCTTTGCTATTCCTTCCTTCTGTCTCCCTCTCTCCTTCTCCTCTTTCTCTCCTCCCTCCCTCCCGTCTTTCTCTCTCTGATTGGTACCAGCACAGACACAGCCAGCTCAGTGTTAGTCCCATTCACTGCACTTCCTTTCCCAGCCTGGACCGTAGGACTATAGACCCGGGGCTTGTTTGGGATGAGCAGACTCCCACATGTTCTCCGGCAGTGCCCTGACCTCCTGCGAGCTCTCTTCTTCTCTGTACCCCCACTCTATCTACACACAAGAGCCTCCCATGGCTCTAGTCAAGCCTATGGGCCACATGCAAAAAGATGATGTGGGATTAATACTGAAAAGCTAATTGCTGTGTTTAATCTTCACCAAAGGCAGTGTTCATTATCTGAATGTGAGAAGACTCAACTGTTATTATGTGAACAAAATTGTCAGGACCTCTCTAACTAACTGTGAGCTGTAGCAAATAAAAGTGTGAGCTGTAGCACATTAAAAACAAACAAACAAAAAAACAAGTAACAAATTGATGATGATTGTTTGGTACTTCCCCGTAGACTAAAACAGCTCTAAGCCTTGAAGATTTGCAAGTGGCATTTATTGAACTTTAAAGGTGCATAAGTAAGATTTCATGTGCATGTTCCACCACCAACTTTGCAAAGCAAGATGGACTCTTGTGATATTTATGAGTTCACAAACTCACGAGAATCCATATTGAGGTACTCTAGCTGTAAGGTTCAAATTCACCCAGCAGCGGCTGAACCAATCGCAGAGCAGCACTGAGGTTTGTGCAGAGGCCAAAGGTGAACTGTCCATGTGAACCAACTATTTTAGAGAAAATACAGACTATTTTGCTTTTTTTTAAATGTGCAGAAAGTAAGGGCACTGTGCATTTGTGACAGGGACGCTTTTAACTCAACTGGATGTAAGAAAAGTTAGTTTTTTCGAGCTACAGGGGGGTTATTGCTTTCCCTGAAATGCTCCGAAGTATAGCATTAAAGTTACACATCTTATATTTCTTACACTACATGTTTTTAATATTGAAGAATACCTAAAAAACATGCATTCTTATAGAGTGAGCTCGCCTCTCCACAGATGTGACCTGCAAGTCTCGAATATGATAAGAAACGTCCAAGTTAAATTCACAGATGTGGAACCTGATCATGTCTATAGAAGTGACTAGCCTCAACGCTGTGATGTCATCTGAAGCTAAAGTCCCTCACCATCTGCACACAATACTCTCTATAGTAAAACATTACAACATTACAGTGAGCTGACCTGTCTTTGTTATTCACAGCTGTGGATCCTGGCCCTCCTTTCCTGCCTTTGTCTCCTAAAAGTGTCTGTGTGTTTCAGCAGCTCTTTCCTCTCGACCCCCTCTTGTCTCTCACCTCTCCCCCTCTTCCACTTTATCCCTCTCCCCCTCTCCAACCCTCTCCCATATCTCTCTCTTCTTCCCCCTTTCCCCCTCTACTTCACCTCTCTTTCTCCTCATCTCTCTCCTCCTCCTCCTTCTCCTCTTTCACCTCTACCCCCCCTCTCCTGGTGAATAGCAGACACAGGTGCTAAAGCTCTCCCCATAGCCTGCAGTGTGTGGACTCAGAGGAGCAGGTGTAAACTCCTGTGTCTGATCTTCTATCTATGATGTGTTGTTCAGTGCTCCTCACCCATCTCCCCCTGTGTGTTCTCCTGTTCCGCTCAGGCTGCAGGCTCCTCTCTCAGCTCACACTTTATTGACTGTTTTACACTTATCCTCCAGACAATCTCCTCCTCCATCTCCTCCTCCTCCCTCTTTTTTTGAGCTTTCTACCGTATTAGTGTTCCTTCATCAAAAACATGCCTAAAGATGTTTTATATGTGATCCATGCATGTTCGAGTAATCTTAGAATCTCCCCTGTGCACTATTCAAACCCTCCTTACGGTTAGCAGTACGATCCTGCCCAAGGCTCCGCCCATAAGCCACTTAACCAAAGAACCACAACCATTCACACACACACTCATACACCACTGTACGCAGATAAAGTGGGTTAAGTGTGTTACCCAAGAATACGTCAGCATTCATCTGTGAGAGCTGGAATCGCACCGCAAACCTGTGGGTCAGTGGATCTGATCGCTCAATCAACCGATTATGTCAAGAGCGGGATTCAAACCAACCTTCAGATCAGCGGACAAACACTCTGAGCTACAGTCATCCAAGCTCCTGCATGGCCATTTTGCATAAATAAACAAAAGCACTTCACAAACCTGATGCGATGTGCAGTAGTTTTATTAGCGGGATGCACGCTCATTATGTTATAGCGCTCTGAAGGGGGTGTGAGCCAACATTTTAAGATTTTTTTTATTATTTTATTTTTTAATTCTAATTATTTTATTCGGTCATTACATTCAAAAATCAAACATTACTCAACTTGTATAAGGTTGTACATAACATTTGCATCATGACCGAAAGGGTTTAGGCTGAAGTAAAATGGACTTATAATGCCTAACCCATTTTAATAACACGAATTCCAAGAATAGCAGCAAAAAATCTGTTTTACAACATAATGAAAACAAAGAAAAAACTACAAATTACTGCAGTTCACATAAATCATTCCAGAGCCCTGTAATTTTCAAAAAGTAATGTTTTATACCGCTTTTTAAATACTTCTATTGTGTGGGAGCTTTTTAATTTATCATTAAGGTTGTTGCACACACTGACCCCTCGAACAGAAACACAATGACTTTTTTTAGTGGTTCTAGTCTTAATTTTTTTGAATAAACCTGTTCTTTTAAAATAATATTGACTCTCTCTCTGTTTGAATAACATCTGTAAACAAGAGGGGAGCTTATGATTATAAACCTTATACATTATTACGGCTGTGCACGAATCAACAAGATCAAACAGTTTGACTAGTTTTAACTTGGTGCGAGATAGTCTGCCTGGTTAACTATTCTAACAACCTTCTTTTGGAGTAGAAAAATTTATTTTATATTAGATTTATAAGTATTACCCCAGATTTCTACTCAATAATTCAAATATGGTAGAAATAGACTATTGTACAATAATTTAAGTGAAACCTGACTCAACAAAAATTTCATTTTATTCATTATAGCAGCAATTTTAGCTAATTTTGATAGATCAAGCTAAGCTAAGATCAAAATAATGAGGCTCACAGCAGCAAGAGAGGGGTGACAATTTCTCAATGTAAAGTGAATTGGAGCCAGAGTTGATGACGCCGGAAGCCCATGATCACTTCCTGTTTGGAATGCCTCAGTTAGCAGGTTAGCTATGTCCATTTATACATACAGTCTATGGTCAGCAATTCTAGATACAGTGGTCCCTTGTTTATCGCGGGGCTTACGTTCTAATCCATAAAGTAGTCAGCTTTATTTTCTACAAATATTACATATGTTTTAAGGCGATAAAACCCGTCACCGCACACTTTATACACTTTTCTCAGACAGACATTACTATTTCTCACATTTCTCTTGTTTAAACCCTCTCAAAGTTCAAACCTTCGTATATTATCTCCCTCTCCCTCGACGATGCTTTAAATGTGTTGTTCTTGTGCCTCTGCTCCAGCAGTATCCACAGAGACGCCTCTCCATGCACAGAAACACTAAAGTCCAAAGCGTTTCTGAAATTTGTTGGTGCAGAATGTTTCATTGACATTGTGGATTTTGTCCAGGAGAAAACTTGCAAACATACAGCACTTCAGAGTCACACTGCGGCCAAACATTTATGTAAATTTGGCTGAGCATATTCTGTACTGTACAGGAGACATAGTACGGAGGAGACTGATGGACAATGGTCTACAGTCCCTGAGCCAATCAGGACGCAGAACACAATGCATGTTCATACAATGTAAAAAAGGCATGCGAAATTGCATTAATCAAAATTCTGTGACTCAGAGAGACCGCGAAAGGTGAACCACGATATAGCGAGGGACCACTGTACTCCATAGAAATGTAATACCCCTTCTTTAAGGCATAGTGACGGGAGGACAAGAGCTAATTGTTTATGGTTAATATTTATATAAACAAAGTCATCTGGTTGGTGCTGTATCAAATTCCATTCACTTCTGCACCTCTGTTTTCTGAGTCCAGAACTGTCCAAACACTGTTCACTTTCAGAACATTTGTGCATTACACAAATACAGAGCTTTTGTTCTGTGGCCTGGGGATCAGAGGCATATGTTTGTTAATAAGAGAGACGGCTGTAAATAAAACATGTCCATATAGTCAGGCCCAGCAGCCATTTTGTTATTTAGACCTAACAATACTTGGTGCTTTGTCTTCAGTTTTTCACAGATGGTTCTTGGTTTGAATCCCGGGCAAACACAAAACATGCCCGACATCAACAAACATAACTGACTGGAGCTGTGTAAATAAAGGAAGGGCTGTGTCAAGGAAGACATCTGACTTAAAGAGGAGATAGTATAGAACAGGGGTGTCAAACTCAAACTCATGGAGGGCCAAAATTGAAAACTGGGACTAAGTCGCAGGTCAAACTAAATATTTACTGAAACATTTTCACAACATCTGCATGTTTATCCGAAGTGGTGGATTAAATTTGAGTGAGGCGACAGGTAGCAGATGCTAATGAATATCAACAGACCAGCCCCCACCACTTGGTCATGTGACCCCCACCATTTGCTCACATGACCAAGTGGTGGCACCAACTTATTTGCAAAGCATTCTGGGAGTCGTAGTATTAGCGGTGCATGCGCTCTAATACATATTTGATATGATCTTGTGGGCCAAATATCATTATCAAGGGCCAAATTTGGCCCACGGGCCTGAGTTTGACATGTCTGTCGTAGAATCTGACTAAAGTAACTGAGTTCCCTCATTATGTTCCCTATTATGAATAGCCTCTATGTAAATTCTTTCACAAGTCCATGAGAAATAGACTTAGAAATAGGCTTTTATGAATAGTTTTAAATAAAATTTGAAGACAAAGATTTACATTTTGTTGAAAAATCACCATAGCCTCGGCAAACATTTTATTTAAGATGTAATTGATAATTTTTATTGCACATGGGTTTTGTGTCTTTTGGCCAAGTTTGTAGTGTTTTTGTTGAAAACTATGTAGGACATGTCAAAAGATTATGATGAGTCATTTTGTTAATTCCTGGTTTGATTCAATATGGCCGACTTCCTGTAAGGTTTAGGGCGGTGCCTTAATATAATATGTCTTGAGATGACCCACAGTAAAGGTCAAATCTGTGGAGAGAATACTCTGCTCACAATAGAGAATATGTATTTTTTCAGGAATACTGAAATTGAACTTGATTTGATGCAAGCTTGATGACTGTAATGCCATACTGTGGAACATTCCAGACAAAGCAATAATACACCTAATACACAGGTCCATTCTCTGTGTTTCAGTGTCCAATAATCAGGAAGTTCACATTAGCATTATCGTTGTTAACTTTATTGTTACTGCAAAACTCCGCACTGGTCTTTGAAATTTGTGAAAAATGCTTATCAACTCATCCTGGTGAATAATTATGCTCTGAATATATAAGGTAAATGAGGAATATCTTTGGACCACTGCGAACAGTTTAAAATGAACTAGTTCTGTTTTTCACTTTTTTAAACCCGTCAAAATCAAGTACAGCACCTTTAAGTGCCCGATCTTAAAAATGTCCTTTCGTATGCTCCCAGAGAATAATCGGCTTTGGACAATTTAGTGTCAGCCGTGTCAGAGGGTGAATGAGGTCCTGGCCTCTGCTTCCACCACATTGCTTCTGCCCTTTAGCCCTCCAGACCCCGCCTTCTCTCTTCCAACATCAGAAACAGGTTTAGATTAACAGTGTTGCCAAGCCCAGGAAGGGGCGGGAATTGGCAAGTACCTTCAACAACCTTGCTCCTGATTGGCTCTTTGGTTTCTATCATACACACACTCAGAAGTCTAAATACTGATTATTATTTTTTTTCCCCAAATTAGCCGCTATAATTGCTACCGTCGATTAGCTTCATTTGTCTGGTGAAGAACTCGATGGGTGACGTCACAGTCCTTCAGTCCATTTCTTTATAAAGTCTATGGTATAAACAAAAGAAATCCCTGATATTTAGGGCCAGCGATCTGCCCCAGTCTGTGTGTCTCTGTGTGCCCATGTCATTTCCAGTTTGCCTTCACTGCATCAAAGTTGTCTTTTTAACTGAATGTAATGTTAACAACGACTAGCCTGCACTTCCTGGTTTGAGGACAACAAAATGCATTATATTTGATTTTGATTTGATTTGACTTTATTATTGTGTCTTGCATACAAAGAATGCCCAGCCTGTTAATGACCTACGTGATGTGAAATGGCTCAGACTCCTCATCTTCTTCATCGTCCTCATCAAATGGCTCAGACTCCTCAGCCTCTTCATCGTCTTCATCGAATGGGGCAGACTCCTCAGCCTCTTCATCGTCCTCATCGAATGGGGCAGACTCCTCAGCCTCTTCATCGTCCTCATCAAATGGCTCAGACTCCTCAGCCTCTTCATCGTCCTCATCAAATGGCTCAGACTCCTCAACCTCTTCATCGTCCTCATCAAATGGCTCAGACTCCTCAGCCTCTTCATCGTCCTCATCGAATGGGGCAGACTCCTCAGCCTCTTCATCGTCCTCATCGAATGGGGCAGACTCCTCAGCCTCTTCATCGTCCTCATCAAATGGCTCAGACTCCTCAGCCTCTTCATCGTCCTCATCAAATGGCTCAGACTCCTCAGCCTCTTCATCGTCCTCATCAAATGGCTCTGACTCCCCACCTCTTTGTCGCCACTTTCATCTTGTACTTGCCTCAAAAATCAGAAGACGGTCCTCCAAGGCATTTCGACACGCCCCCTGCAGAGGACTACTTTGGCAATGACCATGTACCACCATTCAGATGGAGGTCACCTTGGGCTTGGCTGAAGGCTAAAATCGGCTGTAAACTCTACAAATTATGGCTGTGGTATGACAAATGGATCTTTTATATCACCTTGTTCTTTGCAATTGCCGGCACCCTGACTTTCCTCATCACTGTGCTGATATAAGTCAGCCTGTCAAATCCTCTTGTGATTGTAGGAGCTACAGGTCATGTCTGGTATAGAAAATAAAAATTTAATTGGCCTTTCAGCGTGTGCTCTCATTCTTAAATTATTCAGTAGTATTTGAGTGGATTCATGCATGTTTAAGTAAACCTTTATTGTTCTGCATTCGAGGATTGAATGTGAAGAAAATTACTGTTTTCACCTACCCCCTATCCCCACCCACCCTCTCTCAAATAAGCAAAACACATCTGATTTTGACTCTCTTAAAAATGTGAAAAACAGAACTAGCTCATTTTAAACATTTTGCAGCAGTCCAAAGTTATTCCTCACTGACCTTATGCATTCATAGTTCCCAAGTATTCACCATGAAGTATTCACCATGATTTATAAGTTTTCACAATTTTCAAGAGACCAGAGCGGACTTTAGTTGTCACAGTAAAGCTAACAATAAATCAAATACAAAAAAATGTATTACAGGACCTTGACATGGAATTACATGTTAAAAAATATATAATAAATAAATGAATACATACAAAAAATAAATACATACAAAATAAATAAAAATATAATATATAATAAATACAAAATAAATAAAAAATATAATAAATAAATACATACATACATACATACATACATACATACATACATACATACATAAAATAACCACTCTGCTACCAGGATGTGAACCACTGTGGCAGTAGTTTGATCATGGCGAGCCCATTCTCAGCCTCAGCATCACATTCACCAATCAGATCCTTTTAATCACAGTTTTCTTTATGTGAGAGCCAAAAGAGGAAGTGAAGCCCCCCCCTCCATCTGAGCGCCCCCTACTGAAGCAGAGAGTGAACTGTCAATCAACCCAGCGGTGCACGTTTCATTCAGCCATACTGTGTAGTGTCATAGTTATAATCAATGTCACATTTGGGAGACAAGGACTGAACAAAAACTGAACGTCCAAAATGTCTGGAGCTCTACATGTGGGAGAAGGGTGAATAAGTGTAGCTTTGCGTCACTAAAAAAGTAAAATTGTTTTATCTATTTTTTTTTTTATTTTTTATTTTTTTTTGGCCACTGTGTATATAGTTTTTTAATAGTATTGTCTCTATATAGTGTTTAGTAGTATTTCTCCTTTCTAAGACTGCAAACTCACATAACTGTATCTCCTGCTCTGATTGGACAGAACTCAGGGAATATGAGGATAATAGTTTGAAAGAGTAGAGTCAACTATAAACTGTTACATTTATATAAAATACTGATCTAAAATGCTGCTAAAAATCTGTAAAAAAGTAACTAGTAATTATTCTGAGTAGTATTTTTCCTATGCTTGTAAAACTTTGGAACAGTCCTTATACCTGTAATTGAAAATTTTAGGATAGCAGTACTTTTACCTAGTAATTTGCAGTACTCTTTTTTCTTCTGATATAAAACCTACTTTTACTAGTCTGAAGTGTGGTTAACTGTTAGACCAATCACACTGTTCTTTATACCTGCAGACCCTGCCCTTCCTCCCCCTCACTCTCCTCCGCCCAGTTTAGCAGCTCTATTTTGGCGGAGTTTAGGTGTTTAGTCCCACTTTAAGTCTACGCAGCCTTCTCCTCTGCAGACACACACACTGCATCAAAAAGACTAGACCAGGACTAGACCAGGACTAAACCATGGTCTTTAAGAGGACCTACTGTATGCTTTCTCCTCTCTCCATCCCTCCCTCTCAGCGTGAAGTGTCTGCCAGTGCCATTCTCTCTTCTCTCTCTAACCATCTCCTCTTTCCCTCCTCCCTCCCTCATCCTCTCTCTCTCTCTCCTCCTCTCTGTCTCTGTCTCTCTCCTCTTTCCACACCCCACTCTCAGTGTGAAGTGTCGGCCTGTGCCAGCCTCTCTCTCTCTAACACTCTCTGCCTCACTACTTTCTGTTTTATGTATATTAGCATGCCTCTATCTCTCTATCTTTATTCCTCTCACCTATTCTCCTCTCCTCTGGTCTCCTCTCCTTCTTCTCCTCTTCTCTCCTCCTCCTCATTGCCTCTCCTCCTCCTTCTCTCCTCCTCCTCCTCCTCCTCCTCTCCTCTCCTCTGTTCTCTTGTCTTCCTTTCTCCTCCCGTCACACTCTCACACTTGTGCAGCTGCAGTCTGGGACCAGCTGACACCACTGTGGGCTCTTAACTGTGAAAAGAGCTGAAACACAGACATCATTTCAAAAAAGGAAGAGGGAGAGACCGGGGACGTGGCCAAATCCTCATATATTCGACTGTGACACTTCATATGGTGACACTGAAAAAGCCAAAAGTATCGAAAATCAGACACTAAAACTAGTATCAAAACTAGATACTCATTTGAGCAGGTATCGATAACTAAAAAGTCATATACAGGACAGTAATTAACCTTTCCTGAATATCTTTAGAATGATCTTGAGCTGTATCAGAACAAGTATAAGACACATAGACTAGTATACACCCATGGACTACCTGGACGACTGAGGGATTACACAGATATAAGGCCACATGGGAATATAAAAGAAAATATTACCATTTAATGTTAAAAATCACATTCTCTTGTCTACAGAAAGATGCAAATAAACTTTTTCTAAGCTCAAAATTCTTCACTCGTCTTAAAAACAGCCTTTTCTCACTTTGGCTCGCTTTGCTCCGCTCTAGCAGTTCTCGCTCTGATGGGTCAGAAAGGTCACATGACAGAAGCGCCAGATCCGTGTAGATCTTCTTGTAAATATAAACAATAATAAATATGTAGTATGCACATTACGTTCACAGAGAAACTCACTAAACCAAAAATATACAGGTCGACAAAGCTAACACAGTCTCACCTTGAAATTCCATTCAAAGCTGTACCAGACTTTCTACAATGGAAAAATGGTAGCACAATTCCAACTTATAACCTCAGTTTTTCCAGAAGGCCAGAGGAGGGCTGATTTGTATTCCTTAAACCATTTCACCAGCGCAGAGGGAGGGTCAAGCGGGCGGCTCTGTCTATCACCTGGATCACACACTATAATGGGATGTGTGTGGAAACAATTACCACATCGCATTATCTGAGCAGCTCTGAGGAGATAAGGGCGAGGGGTGGGACAGATGATGTATTTACTATGGATGCAACGATACTCGTACTAGAATATCTCATTGTACAAAACCAAACTGAAAACAGGCATGCCACTGCTCCAGCGCCATTTGACACACGGCCACATATAAAAGCACAGACAAAGCTGAGGGCCGATTGAGGGCCATAGACTGGTCGCCAGTACAGTAAATACTCCAAATCTGTGTTATTATTACAAGTTAGACTGAACCACTAGACCTTTATTCATGCTTACATCCTCAGTGGGACACATTAAATATTTGATATGGGCTTGTTAAAGTAGATTTTTAAAAATGTACAGTAAAAAGTGCTGTTTAAAGTAATATGGGCCAATTGACCTGAGAGCTTGAATACACACACTTCTTGTGCTTTAGGACTATGTGAGTATGTGGCAGCCTACGAGGAAAAAAGAAAAGGGAAAAGTGTTGAAAAGTATGAAAACATAGTGGATTTCTGAGGTGAGAGAAATGTGGTTTTATTTATTTTATTTATTTATTTATTTGAAGGACAATGTGCAGATACATTAAAAAGATGGCTGCACCAGATTTAGCAAAATGCTATTTTCCACCTGTAGTCCTTTCCGCCACAAACATTAAAAAACAATTCACATATAAAAAGTGCAATATAACAAGACAATGTACAAGTGTGCAGAATTTTAAATACAAAGTGCAAACTGCAAGTTATTAAAGTGCAAGACATAGAAAAAGTGCAACAAATATCAGAATAAATACACTGTAGTCGCTATCAGATGATACCCACGAGGGTAGCACCTGATCGCTCTGTACCTTATTGGTATTATAAATATAAACAACAATATGACGCTAAAACAGTATTATGACACTCATGATCTGGTAATCGAGTGGCCATCAGATGGTACCCACGAGGGTAACATCTGATGGCCGAATACCCGTCTGGTATTGTTAGTGTGAGCAGGGCTGATGGTCAAGAAGCCAGTTTTTAACAGCCCATGAAAAGCTGTGATAATCTGCTATGTTCTTAAGACTTTCTGGAAGCCCGTTCCATTCCTTGATGGCTTTAAAGGAGAAGGCGGACTTTCTTTTAGGAACACTGCAGTCACCCCTAGACACGGACCTTAACACTCCACTTGTTAGTTGAGAGCGAGGCTGTACATAGGTCTTCAGTGGGGGTGGGGCAGCGTCATGCAAAATTTTATGTACCTGGCGAATATCGGAGTACCTGATCAAGTTGTCAAAGCTTAATATTTTAAATCTGTCCAATATGTAGCAATGATGGTAACGTCTGGGCTTTTTCAACGCCTGATTATGAAGTGATCTAAGAGGATTTAGTGCTGTTGTTTTGGCTTGAGACCATGAGGAAATACAATACAAAATGTGAGATATAATCATAGCATTGAGATAAGGTTTTGCGGCTTCTAACGATAATGAGCTTCTAATGTGTTGGAAGTTAGCGATGTTGAATTTCAAGACATTACAAAGTTGAAAGTTTTAGTTGAAAACATTATGTAACCAATGAGCTCCTTTGTTTCACATGTGTCACTGAATATAAACTAATCTGATTGGACGGTTCTGTTTGGCTTGAGGCCTGATGGTGGACATGGGGACCAGGCTGATATCCTCCTTTATAACAAATATACAGAGTTATTAGTCTGGACTTACCAGGCTAATCATTTATGAGGCGTCTGCTGCACGCCTTCTGCATCTAATGTAAAACAATCCTGGAATAAAAAGCATCGATACAGGCTCTTTGGGATATGCAGTGGTGGTCCAACCTGGTGCACATCCGCATCCAGAAGTGGGTCGAGTTGACAAAAATTGTACTCAAGTAAGAGTAACGCTACTTGAAAATAATATTACTCAAGTACAATTCTCCTCTTGCTTAATCATGTTGTTAAATTTACCTTTTTTTTGTTCCGTTAAATCAGATGATCACTTTATTTAATCATTGTACATTTCGGGTTTTTGTTACCATCATCACCGTAGCGAGTGGGTCGTATCAAAAGTAGAAATACAAAGTGGTCCAAGAAATTACCCACTGGAAAAGTACTAGAGTAAAATAAAGAGTAACTGTAACTGTCATTTGAAGTGGAGGAACTATGGAAGAACAAACAAAGTGATGTCCTCCTTTCAAAGTTTGATCATCAGATACTCCAGCTTTAAGAACTTTGGCAACTGTTTGAGTTCTAGTAGAACTGTGACTTATATCTGACACTTTTTGACGTATATTTCATTGCTCCTGAATACCATCTGTGCATTTCTGAGTTCTATCCGCTGTTCCACATGAGCTCGGTGCTGTCAGATGTTGATATTTTTGAAAAGCATTTGTCCAAGCAAGATTTTCTGGTTTGAATATTTAATCCCAAAGACATTATTTGAAGTTTGCACCTGCTGTTTCTGAGCTCCACGTCTTCTGATTATGTAATATGATCCGGCAGCAGTGAAATGATTTATGCTAATGACAGGAACTCAGCTGCTCAGGCCCTACTGTGGTATAAGACCCATTAAGAACAAGTCAAGTGCCCACTCCACCTGAACAGGAAGAATGCACTTAAATGGAGCAGAGAGTACTGAATTATGTATAGAATAATGTATATGCAGTCGAGGAGTTTAAATGAGGCAAAAAACCAAAACCAAAAAAACAATAGCTGCTAGTATTTAAATATCTGTGACCCTTTGTTCTTTACCAACTAAGAAAATATTTGACTTTCTGAGTACTACCAGGTGCAAGCAAGGACTAAAACAGGACTAAACCTCGACTTAAGTAGCTCTAAACAAGGACTTGCTCAAATAAAAACTAAAATGTGAATACCACCTGAGTCACTAGAGATCTGAAGCGATGTAAATGAGACTAATAACATCATCTGCTAAGACGGAAAGACACGATGACCATTGCAAAGGTGTATCTGAACCTTGAAGGCCCTGTACCCAATTTTGTTCCATGTATTTGAACAAAATGCAGTATGTCTTGTCCCAGGACAGATATATTATATAAGAAGCTCTTGAGATCAGAATAACTTATCTGTGTGCTGTCTGCATCTAATTATAAAGAATCAGGAAGTGCGGCTTTACTGGCTTGAATGCTCTGAAATGCTCTGAATGTGTAAGGTAACTTCTAAAGATTAACTTTGGACCATTGCAAACCGCTTAAAATGAGCTTGTTCGGCTTTGCAGGTTTTTAAAATGGTAAAAATCAGGTAGGAGGAGCTATTGGACCAGACAGGTTTCATGTGGATGTGAGGATCAGATGTAGAGCAAGTCCCTGGTCCATGAATCCTCCTGGGACTGTGCTTTTTGGAGCAGAATCACACTCGTGACAGAGTGGAGAGGAGGAAACAGAGAATCGTTTTTTTTGCCAACGAACGTCACACAGGGCAGTCAGTGCAGATTACGCATGAATATCTGGGGAGTCGACGCCATGTTGGTTCTATCTAATTTGTATATGGCTTTTCACAGACTTTCACAGGAAATGGTTGTCAATCTAGCACTGGAAAGCTGAAGTTTTCCTAAAAACTGGTTTATTCCTGATATTTGGGCAGTGAATGCATGGGTTATTTGGGGTTTAGGTTTGCTTATATTAGCAACTAGAAAGAATATGGCGGCAGGTGGCAAAAAAGATATTTGTTCTGTCATGCTCTTATGGTGGATAAGCAAGTATATCTCAATATTTTCAAATCTACAACAAGGTTCACAAAATTAGTCAAAATCATGAAGTGTATATGGAATGAATATATATATTATTCTTATTTTCTTTTTATTCATTGATTTATTTATTTTTATTTTTGCTGGTTGTATAAACCTGAACTGCAGAAGCTGCACTAGCACTGGTTAATGACTGTCCGCAGGTGCTCGGGTTTAGGTAGTGATGATTCAGATCATCAGCATTAGAATTGTTACTAGGATATATGTCGGATTCTGCAGCATTGTGTAGTCATTTTGGTACAAACGAATAAAAAAAACTTGTTACTCGCTAGTGTGATGTGTAGCTATGCACTGGAGGTGCTGACAGCTGCACGGCTCTTTGTGGTGATGTTTATGACCACGTCAGCTCCCACTGGGCAAATTATAAATTAATGTCCAAAATTATAACATAATGATCCACGGGTGTCATAGATTTGAACTATAGAACAGAAACGAGCACAATATGTCTGCTTTAATGATATTAATTTTAGCAGCGTCCATCTGTATTAAATATCACTGGCCTATAGAATGTTGTGATGTCATCTGAAACGCCGCCATACAGAAGGACACGGTCACAACGCCAGAGCCCAGAGCAGACGCAGCATGCACAGCAGATGTGATTAGATTGTGGATATGGAGCCTGGGACCAGAGCCACGGCAGTGACTTCATCTGTTCATCTGTGTAATGGCCTAACAAGTACAAATATGTCCAAGGTGACTTTTAAATAACTGTAGTATTTTCTGAGGAGAGTGGCCAGGGGCATATAAAAACTGCAGATTTATTAGCCTTAACAAAGCATGAACAAAGACTTCATTCATAATAGACAAAGAGTTTATTAACAACTTATTAAGAATGATTTAAGCTTGGTAATTACTTAAATAAGGGGAAAGAGTTTTCAATTAGCTACTTAGCCCCCACACCCCCCTCCCCGCCTCATTCTTTTTGAGCTAAAAAACGGATGTTCTTATTGTGTGGCTCCACCTCTGGTGCTGCCGCCTCTCATGTCAGAGGAGGGCGCTGTGCTTAAACCTCACGCTCCATTGCATGCTTTAGTTTCACTTTTCCTTTTATATTTAAGCTGCGCATTAGATCGAGGACATATGGTGAAAATATCACTGTGCACATAACACACGTCTTTAACTTTTCTGGATGCTCAAAGTCCAATATGTTTTTGTGCCCTCTCTTCTCTTTTTGTTTCTCACCATGGCTTCTATAGTCCCAGCTGCTAGACTGGGATGAGGACTCACTACACAAAGATAAATAAAGTGTCTTGCTCAAGGACACAACGGCGAGTATGCATCACCCTCACTGATGTTTTAATTTAGTTCAGCATTTGCAAAGACTTGCAAAAAACCTAGGGTCTAAAAATATAAGAATGAACATATTTTACTTTGTGAATAAATTTTTAATAAATTCCAATGGTATAACAATTCAGTAGGTTTGCACATGTTTCATATCTGAGGATCCAACTACATCAGATACATGTCTCAGTGCAGACATTATCTCTGCACCATGACTCATTTCACTTTTCCTCTCTTTCCTCTCTTGTCTGCATCCTGTCTGTGTTCTGTCTGGGTCCTGTCTGCATCCTGTCTGCATCTTGTCTATAGCCTGTCAATCTCTTCTCTGTGTTGTCTGCCTCGTATCAACCTTTTGTCTTTGCATCTTGGCTGCATCCTGTCTGCGTCCTGTCTGCGTCCTGCTTACCTCCTGTCTGCCTCCTGTCTGCGTCCTGTCTGCATCCTGCTTACCTCCTGTCTGCGTCCTGTCTGCTTCCTGCTTACCTCCTGTCTGCATCCTGTCTGCCTCCTGTCTGCATCCTGCCTATCTCCTGTCTGCATTCTGTCTGCATCCTGTCTGCATCCTGTCTGCTTCCTGCTTACCTCCTGTCTGCATCCTGTCTGTGTCCTGTCTGTCTCCTGTCTGCGTCCTGTCTGTATCCTGCCTACCTCGTGTCTGCCTCATGCCTCCCTCCTGTCTGTATCCTGCCTACCTCGTGTCTGCCTCCCGTCTGCGTCGTCCTGTCTGCTTCCTGCTTACCTCCTGTCTGCATCCTGTCTGCCTCCTGTCTGCATCCTGCCTATCTCCTGTCTGCATCCTGCCTATCTCCTGTCTGCATTCTGTCTGCATCCTGTCTGCTTCCTGCTTACCTCCTGTCTGCATCCTGTCTGCCTCCTGTCTGCATCCTGCCTATCTCCTGTCTGCATCCTGCCTATCTCCTGTCTGCATTCTGTCTGCATCCTGTCTGCATCCTGTCTGCTTCCTGCTTACCTCCTGTCTGCATCCTGTCTGTGTCCTGTCTGTCTCCTGTCTGCGTCCTGTCTGTATCCTGCCTACCTCGTGTCTGCCTCATGCCTCCCTCCTGTCTGTATCCTGCCTACCTCGTGTCTGCCTCCCGTCTGCGTCCTGTCTGCTTCCTGCCTATCTCCTGTCTGCATTCTGTCTGCATCCTGTCTATGTTCTCTCTCTCTCTTTCTTTCTTTCTTCCTCTGTTTCTCTCTTTCTGCCTTTCTCTGCCTTCTCTCTCTCTCTCCTTCTGCCTCTCTCTGCCTTCTCTCTCTCTCTCTATTTGCCTCTGCCTCTCTCTGTCTCTCTCTCTTTCTGCCTCTCTCTCTGTTTTTTTTCCCCCCACAGTGCTATAGATCCCTCTCCTCCTGACAGAGAGATGCTGTGCTCAGACAAACAATACCAGCTGTGTCCTGGCAACACCAACGCACATTTACAGAGCAATATGACTGTAACTCAACAATAACACAAACGGATGTGATGAGAATGTGATGGAAGGGTAAGATGCTTGTGATTCCTTGCGCTTATATCCACAAGACAGTTGTTACTGCCCTCAGGTCACATTACAGGTCAGATCTGTGGAGAGGTGACCCTGTGCACAGTGCAAGAGTTTTATGATTTTTTTCAGGCTAGCAAAACACAGACTTGAATATATGAAAGATGGATTCATTTAATGTAACACTGGAGAACTTTCCTGACTGTACAACAACAAGCCCATCTGTGAATATATACTTCACTGATTTGGAAAAAGTCTGTCTAGATATTCATCTAAAGCGACTTAATAAATGAAACAAGTCCTCTGCCTCCTGCGTTAGAAAACTGCAGCGCCCAATGGGAGCATCACGTCATCACAACAAAGAACTGTGGAGTTGTTGGCTCTTCCTATGGACAGCTGCAGATCAAGCTAGCGAGCCGCAGATTTTTTTTCATTCGCAAAGTCAAATGAACAAAAATCATTTGACTTTGTGAATGAAAAAAAATGCTGCTGAATCCTACTTATATCACAGATTAAGAAAATAAAATTGGAGAACAAAATAAGCATAGAGCAGTGGGTGTATATTGGGGACAGTGAAAACAGGGGTTAATCGGCAATATAGCTTCTTAAAAATAAGCATTAAAAATTGCTCAAACATGCACAAATCACTCCAAATACAACTTCAAGAGTATAATTGGTGATGGGAAACAACTATAATGTGGTTAAAAGCTCTGAAAAGATGATTTTGCAGAATTGCAACAAGATCTTGAATCTTATCCTATCCTAGTGTCACAGAAAACAAGACGCAACTGTTTTTACAAAGGAAATTATGTTACATATGTAATAATATAATGTTATATTTTGTTATTTTTCTGTAGAGTGTCAATCGTGTTAACTGCTACATTGGCCAGGCTTCTCTAATAATATAGATTCTGAATCTTAAGGGCCTTTCTGGTTAAATAAAGTTACGTAAAAAAGGACAAACAGAAAACATCAGTGAGTAAGACTAAAGAGGAGTCCACACTTTCTATAAATCTACTTGACCTCATGACACCTTCAGAGGGGTGGGGCTCAGATAGTAGATGTTTTTCACCCTGGAGTCAGCAGAGTCTCTGTAAGACACCTCAGCTCAGTCTGCTCAGCACAAACAGTGACAGCTGCACAGCCCACAGACAAATACATCCTAATGAAACACATTACACTCTTTGGCGAGTCAAAAACAACACTTAATTGGTATTGTTCACATAAATTTGAGTTTTTCTAATAAATAATCTTCTGTAAATTTTGTAAATAAAATGAAAAATGACTCCATGATGGTACCTTTAAATATTTTATGCCTGATGTTGAGTCAAGGGTCTGCTTTGGTCCAGTCTTGTTTTTCCAGTTGCCTCCCCTGCCTGCTCTGCTCACCTGCCTGCTGTGCTCACCTGTCCGCTCTGCTCACCTGTCTGCACTGCTCACTTGCCCAGCTGTAAATAAATCAATCTAACTGCTCTTCTGCGTTCTGCTTTTAGGTCCTATATCACACCGTCACATGTTGTACAGTAACGAGTCTCATCACATGTGTTCTCATTAAGGCAGACTCTTATTCATCCATGTGCATGATTCAAGTTAATGTGCTGTTCATTTGACCTAAATAAAAATAGGTCAAATCACTGCTTAAAACAAACATAAACAAGTGTCATTTAAGTAGAAGTGGATCTATTTTACAACCAGAATTTATATACGGGGTGAAGAAAATGTGAAGAAAATATGTTTAAATACAGTAATACATTGAAATAATTGTTATGTAGATTTATTCACAAACTTTTTAATGGAAAAAACATGTGGCATAAAACAAATTCAGTTGGATACAGCAATGTTTTTGTTTTAAATGGAATTATTGTCTCTAGTATCATAGTTTTATTATATAAGTATAAGTATAAATAAGTATATGACTGTGTGTAGCATTGATCTGTTGGTCTGTTTAATAGACTACATTACCTAAGCCTGTCCCAGTTTAGCAGCGTGTGCTCATAGCCTCATTTGACTATCCTCTGTGGACATGGCTCTGTCATTGGGGCACTTATTCCTGATGGATCCTTAAAGGGAGGATTTAGTCTGGCCATTTCAGCAGCTCCAACACAGGAGACATACACAGAGCATTCATTTTATGTAATACTCAGAGGTGAGGTAACTTAGTCAGATAAGAGCTCAACAAATGGGTTTAATATACAGAGTCTTAAAGGAGTTATATCCTATAGATGCCTAGTGTTTTCAAAAAGGTACTACAATCACAACCGTTAGCACCTTAACCAGCGTCTTATGTTGAACCACTGGAAGGACACACATCCTTTGATTCCAAAACAGGAATAAGGTCAAGGTCCAGGATTCTGTTAATTAGAAATGTAAACTGAACTGGCCCATACTCAGAACACAAAATATAGCACTGCATTAATAATCTTATCAGACACAGACGGGCCTGATCAGATTACCTACAGTGCAGACATTGGCTGTAAATAAAATATAAAATCATTTGAAGTGGAGCTATTTTTGAATATTGAAAAAGATCAATATTAGAATAGAGCTGGATGAACTTGAAATGATGCAGCAGACTTTATTTAAACTGAAGGTGGAGGAAGTTTTTCTCATTCTCAGTATACGGACAGGCCTCATGTGAAAGCTCAGAATCTCCATGATTCACTCCCTGAGCTGCAGAGGCTGCACTAGCACTGCTTCATGGCTGTCCGCAGGTGCTGGGGTTTAGGTAGTGACCAATCAGATCAGACAGAGGCATTTTAGGTTTAAACCAACTGGATTTTAGCACTGGCAACCTAAAAGTGAGACTCATGTGAGGCTCATTCTGCTTTCTGATTGGATAATCACCAAAACACCTAATTATATCATAAACTGCTTCACAATCATGTCCGTTGTTTTAAAGCTAGATTTGATTTGAACATGTTTATTTGTGTTATGTGTTATTTCATTACTGAGACCATGGAGAGGTCAAGTTTAAATTTAAATTATGACTAAAGCTGTGCTGATTTTTACTGTCTTAAAATGTGAAAAACAGAACTAGTTCACTTTCAGCGGTTACAATGGTCCAAAGTTATTCCTCACTTTCTCTATGCATTCAGAGCAACCTAATTATTCTGTGATGAGTTTGTAAGCACTTTTCACAACTTTCAGACACCAAGAGTGGGGCTTCGGTCATGCTAAAGCTAACAAACATCAACATAATGACAACACATTTCCTGTTTCAAAGAGAATAAAATGCTCTGTAATTCGATTCAGAAACTCCAAGAACTATTTATAGAATATGTGTGTACTGGGGCAAAACAAATGTGACTTTATTACATGTAAACACTCGGTCACACTGCCTTTAATCTGGATTTAGTCTAGTTTTATCTGACATTTAAGAGGTAATAAAGCTATTGTGCATCTGCTCTGTTCACACCTAACCAAAGAAAACCCTATTGGTTAATATGGAGTGCATGTTTACTCTTTAGTAATCATCACATCTGTGGCTCCAGGTTTGCATTTGGCACCTCATGGATCTTATGAGGATGACACTGTACTGTCGGTTGGAGCTTTCATAGTGTCAAACGTGAACTCTGTGAACAGTAAGAGGCCCCAGGCAGAGCAGAGCTGACCCTGTGCTCCAGGCAGAGCAGAGCTGACCCTGGACCTGAGAGGGGAGAGAGAGGAGAGAGGGGGGGGAGAGAGAGGGAAAGAGGGGAGAGGAGAGAGAGGAGGAGAGGGAAAGGGGGAGAGAGGAGGAAAGAGGGGGAGAGGGGGGGAGGGGGAGGAGGGGGCTGGATTGGGATGGAGGGAGGGAATCTGTGTGCACTGCTACATTAAAATGGAAGGCACATTGAACTAATAATCACACATGCAGCAAGTCCCACATTAACAGTGGCATGAAAACGCGACTGTCCCGGGCACATTCACAGAACTACATAATCACACATGCAGCAGGTCCCAGTGAGAACAGGTTGCACAGTGGCGTGAAAATGGGACAGTCCGGGTCATCTGGACACGGCCTCTGTGACGTGGTCGGTTATATAAAGAGATCAGAGCTGTGCAGAGGCAGCTCTACTACACACACACACACACAGACCACAGACACAGATGCACACACACACACACACACACACACATACAGATAGATGCACATAGATACACACACACACACACACACATACAGATGCACACACACACACACACACACACACACACATACAGATGCACACACATACACACACACACTGCACACACAGATGCACACACACACACACACACACACACACACAGATGCACACAGACACACACGCACACACACACACACACACACACACACACACACACACACACACACACATAGATGCACACACAGACACAGATGCACATTGCACACACACAGACACACACAGATGCACACACACAGACACACACACACACACACACACACACACACACACACACACCTCTGGACTGACCGTTGGATCGATGCTGATCACTGCTGACATAAGGCCGTGTTACTGTCAGAGAGGACGTGTTAACAGTGAACAGCCCCACAGTCCTGCACATAGTTAACTTGGCTTCAGTTCAGAATAATTATAATCATTTTGTCTAGTTTTGACTTTGGATCTGCGTATTTGACATGACCAGCCTGCTTGTCATTTCACTGTGGTAAAAATGCACTTTCAAGAATTTTCTTCTTCTGTATATGAAATCTTCTTTCACACATGATAGGGCAGTCCTTTGTGATGTCACATAGTACTTGAGGTTGCAGAGGCCAGTGAAGGCAACATGCTTAGGTTTTGACTGTTTTTAAGCAGAAAGCTATAAAATGTGTCTAGTTTGCACTAAAAGGACCAAAAAAACTTACTAGGAACAGTAAATAATGTTCCTAAAACACCTTTAGTAGTGAAAGTTGATTGGATTCTTATTGTTGGACATGAAAATCATACAGAGTGATGCCGGATGGACTGAAACACACTTTTTCAGACACTGGTTTAACTATGATACGCCATATACACATTTACATTATCAACTTTTTCAATTATTAAATTCATAGGGGCTGATTGCTATTGCTTTAAAAGTTTCTTAAGCATAAGGACATTTGAGGAGGTCTTTAAATTACAGTTCAGTGAGTTCCACAGTCTTATATTGGACACATTTGTTGCTGTGTGGTTCTGGCAAAGGAGAGAGAGAAGTGGAGTTTGTGTCTGCAAGCAATGCAATGCAAACATCATGTGGGTCGTTATGCCCATTTAATGTGGGTATGTCCAAAGATAATGCAATACTGCGTGCAAGTATGTGACACCATTTCTAATATTATAAAAATGACTGTATAGCCATGTCCGCTATCAGATATCGGTTGGATACGTTGCTGTATCCAACCGATATCTGTGTTAGTTTCAGAGTAGTTAGTTCTTCCCTTCAGACAGATATAAGGCAGTATCCACCTGTAATCAACCTGAACTGAAGAAGCGGCTTGGATGAGCAGCGAAACGTCTTCACTCCTACAACTTTTCCTCCAATTGACAGATTTAAAATGTTTCTTTTACTCTGGATCAGACCTGGACGACTGAGGGATTACACAGCCATCTTATTACTTTAATGTTACAGCTAAAACTTTTGCAGTAACCCTCGCTTTTCCACGCTTCTTTCATTAAGCCATTAATCCAAAATCGTCTTCTCTCGCCAGTTTTGTTGCGTCATAGATAAAACTCTGGACGCAAGTTTTAAGCCCATAAACCATCACTGGTGTCATCCTGTGGTCTAGTTGTGTTCACAGTGAATGCACGGCTCTACTAGCATTGCATTCACATGTTTACTTTCTGATTCTTCATTCTTGTTGCTGACAGCAGGGGGCGCTCCGACACCTGAACGCCTCATTGGAAACGGAAGTGAAGTTTATAAATGATATTTTTCAGATGCAGACATTATTTCAAGTTAGAAAGAAACTTCAAGTGTTTATTATAAGAAAAAAGACTGAACCTGGAACTAAACCAGGACTAGAACTGGACCAAACCGAGTCTACACCAGCACTAAAGCAGGATTGAATTGAAATTGCGTGATCGCACATTTGAGCCCAGTTCTGGCGGTCCGCTGACATCGTCTCTCTGTTTATTTGTCACATGTCTTACAGATAAAGTCCCACATCGCTGAAGGCCAAATTGTGAAAGTCCATGACAGAGGAAAGATTCATGCTCCTTTAGTGATTAAGGAGTTGAGCATCCGGCCTTTTGACACAGAGTCCAGTTTTACAGACACAGAAGGAGAGCCCTGGGACAGACGTGAGCTCATGGCGTTTCAATGTGGCTCTCATAACTGTCCAACAACCCAAGTCTGAAACGTCTTTAATCTGTCTGTAAAATGAATGTGCACAGATTACAGCAGAGTTTGGAGTAGGACACTGGATTTACCCTGAGCACTAGTGCCCTGGGATGTTCTGAAGTCCCTCAGCTGCTAAAGATGGGGTATTTTACTTTTATATGGTATTAAGAAAACATATTTAGATCACCATGTTACATGTGATTGTTTTGAAAAGGCTATATTTGCCAAAAAATAACATACTGACATGTTTTATAAGTTTTACTTTTGTTTTTCACGCCGAGTCTCCCCTCAGTCCCACTTCAGAGTGCTATCACAACACAATTTGCGCACATCCGACTAATTAAGATACTGCACATTGCATCTGGTTTGTGAAGTTGTAGTTTATTGTTGCTTTGGGGAAAATTGTCGTGTGGGAGCGTGTGTGATGTAGGCTTCTGGGCTGAGCGTTGGACAGGCTTGTTCTGCTAACCATAAGGAGGCTTCAAATAGGGAAATAGGCTGCAGGGACCATGACAGCAGCTCTTTATTATGCAGGATGTGTCGGACAGAAAAAGACTTTTAGATTTACAGCCCAGACTGAGGATGTGAGCAGACTGCAGCAGACTGCAGTTACACAGGGCACAGGAGCCAGCCTCAGTGAGTCATCCGGACCCAGCCTGGCAGCCGCGCTCGCCCTCTCTATTCTCTACACAGAGGATCTCAGTCTGGTCAGCACTCTCTCCCACCCGTCTGATGTGGCCAAAGGGTAAAACTGCACTCAAGAGACTGATTTGTCAATAAAATTGTGTTGATCCAAGTACTTCTTTCTAGGGGCCCCTGGGGGTAAGGCCTCAAGCATTTGCCTGCGTTGCCTTTTAGGTAGCAACACCCTCACACTCACACCCTCACACTCACACTGGAGGCAGGTTCCTTCGTTCAAGGGAAATAGACTTTTATGATTGAAATCTCTTGTTCAAAGTTTTTTTTTTTTTTTTTCTTTTTTTTTTCTGATTTATATTTTGTATTAATGAAAAACTTTGTGGGTTTTTCATTATTGCAACAGAGGAATGAATGACTTCTTTGCCCCAGACTAGTGCCAGAGGCCATCACTGCTGGGTAATAAAAACAGCATTTATGCAAATAAGTAAGATTCTCTTATTGTATAACTACTACTGCGATTCAACATGCTCTGTGCCCACAGAAAGAGGTCATCTGGACAGGATAAGAGACTGAGCGGTACAGGAGCAGGAGACTTCACATGGACTGCCCTCCATAGTCCAGAACAAACCCCTTCACAGACACAGAAACAGGCTTTTACATTCTGCTCCAAGGAATCATTAGGGCTTTCACAGAGTACGTGTTTGAAGACCTGGAGTTTGACACATGTTTAGATGATACTCAAAGTAAAGTTGTACTTTCTAATGAATGGCCACATGGAATGTGGATATATATATATATATATAGTTTAGCGTGAAAATAGTTCTCAGAGTCTGCTCTCTCATATAGGCTCGTCACTTCAGAGGCCCTTCATAATTACAGTGTGAGCATACATCTAATTGCTAACACACTCGTCACAGCGGAGTGCTATTATAAGTGACCCTATTATTCAGCATATAGAAAACATTCAGGAGAGCCCAGTTTGATTCAGTGTAGTATATATACAAAATGTTAAACTCCAAATATCAATTTTTCTGTCACAGTAAACTGAGACTATTGTCACTACACTAAACTAAAAACTACTGATGATTAATGACACTACATGGCACACAGCTGAAATCACGTCCACTGACTGGGCAGAATGTTTTTTTTTTTTTTTTTGTAAAAAATCTGATAGATTTTACCAATGATGTGTTACCCAGGTATCCAAGTGATTCTTCTCTTTTTTAACAATTACAACAACATTTAAGGAAAGTCACAGTACAGCAGATATAATGATATAAGATATAACATAAAAAATGACAAAAACTCTGTGAGCTGTGGGTGCGGACATGAGATTACTTCAACAGTAAGCCGATGATAGATTTAGTGGCAATAATAATACTTACATAGCAGTACTAGCAATAGTAGTAACATTTGTAGTAGCAGTAATAATGCTTTTTTTTTCTTGTAGTAGATGAAAGTAGTGTAATGTTGGTAACAGTAGTTGGTGGTAGGAACAACAGCAGGGCAGCAGTAGTAGTAGTTGGATGAGTAGTAGTAGTAGTAGTAGTAGTAGTAGTTGGATGAGTATGAGTAGTAGTATCAGGAGTAGTAGAAGTAGTGGTAGCTGGATGAGTAGTAGCAGTAAAAGGAGTAGTAGTAGTGGCAGTAGTAGTAGTAGTAGTAATAGTAGTAGTTGTAGTAGTTGTAGTAGTAGTAGTAGTAGTGGGATGAGTATGAGTAGTACTAGCAGGAGTAGTAGAAGTAACAGTAGTTGGATGAGTAGTAGCAGTATGAGTAGTACTAGTATTGAATCCAAATACATCTCTGAGTAGCTCATGGTAACAGAACTTTAACCTCCTCAAAGTGACAGTAGCATAATTTAGCTCTTTCACTTTTCCTTCATCTTGGTCTTACTTACTAAACAAAACCCCATCATTTGTGGTTGCCGTGCCGATCGTAGCTTCCCCGTGCGCGGGCTTTAACCGAGCGCGGCCTGTGTGCAGCACTTATGTTTTATGGAGCGCTCGTATGAAAGAGCCTGTGCTGTGTGCTACTGTACTGACGTTTCAGTGCTTGAAGGTCACTTGGCACAGACAGCTTGTGCTTTTTTCACACAAAGACGCCCCGCTGTGGTTGTTCTACAGTCCCACAAGAAAACCATAAGAACTCCAAGTGTGAGGAAGCAGAGATGAATGTACCAGCGGAGCGCCCCCTGTCTGCTGTGAGGGGGCGGTCTTCAGATGAATACAGGGTAAAGAGAGGGTCTGTGTTTGGGTCATGCGAGAGGAAGTGACAGCAGCGGGACAACATAACACATTGAGTTATATAATCGCTTTTTAGACACTCAAAGATGCTTTTCATTGCAGTATTCATTCGCTGCTGTGTTGTCACTATGCTCTCTGCTCTGTCAGCTCTGTGAAACGGCAAGCCTGCTTACAGTTAAAATGCATGTTTTTTGAGCAATAAAACATCTGTATTGAATAATGGCTAAAGAGAAATGTTTAAACTCACATTGCGGGACATTTCAGGGAAAGCAATAACATCTCCATGGGAATAGGCAGTAACACAGTAAATAGTACTACAGCTGTTAAAAATGACTACATAAATAAGTCCAAAGTATCCTTTATTAATGTTACGCTGTAAAATATGATGTAGAGCTCATGTCAGAATACATCACAGAACTGCAGGTTTTGGCAGGTGCTTTCTGAAACTTGGCATCGTCTCAGACAAAATGGAGTCTCAGAATGTGGAAAGTCCAGCCTCACAAAGTCTGGCTCTAAAGAGACATAACCTGCTCTGGTCACACTGTACCTGCGACAGAGCCCTTACACATGTACTCCAAAACATACATGCACTATCTGACCATATACTGTACACTTATCATTAGTGATGTGACGTTCATGAATGAGTAGGGTCTTTTGAACGCTGTCTGTCATATAAATCAATACAAAAAGAGCCAGACTAACGGCTCTTTGAAATGAACGGATCCTAAACATTTGGATCACATAAAAAAAGCTGAGTCCCATGTACTTTTTGCCATCTCAGCAGCACTATTTTTAGCAACAAAAGTAGTAATATTAGTAGTATTTGTAATAGTCACATTAGTAGTTGTATTAGTAGCAGTAGCAGCAGTAGTAGCAGCAACAGAAGCAGCAGTAGTAGTAGTAGTAATAGTTATAGTTGTAGTAGAAACAATAGTAATTATAGTAATCAATCATAATCATAGTTATATTAGTTGCAATACTCACTGTGTAGTAGTATATTCGTAATAGTACTAGTAGTAGTAGTAACGGCAGCAGTAGTAACAGCAGTGTAGTAGTAATGCTAATAGTTATAGCGGTAGTGGGAATCATAGTAATCAATCATAATCGTAGTCATTGTAGTTGCAATAGCCGTGGTAGTGCTATTCGTAATAGTACTAGTAGTCGTTTTAGCAGTAGTAGTAGCTTTTGTTTCTTTTCTTGCACACAACTTACTGCTAGAGTCAACTGAGAGGAACAGTGTTTTTCCTCACAGCATGGATCTATAAAAATCAGTAGTAGGAATAAGGTAGTATTGTATTACTGGTAGCATTGCATGGTAGTAGTAGTTGAAGTAGTTTTAGCAGCTGTTGCAGTAGTAGAAGCAGCAATAAGTTTAAGTAGTAGTATCTATGTAGTAGTAGTAGTTGGATAAGTAGTAGTAGCAGCGATACAACTACTTGATAGTCATGTTAGTATTAGCAGTAGTAGTGGAAGCTCTCCTCCTCCGCTCCTTGTGTCTGCCAACATGACTCCCACTCACTCCCACCCTGGCACGTACAGTCATACAAATATACAATAATCCAACATGGGTCCAGCAGAAGACCAGGGCGATTCCACTTTTAGAACACCGCTCCTCAGACTGCTCCTCACGCGTCCCATCTGTGCTGTCTCACATTGTAGTGTCCACATGGCAAACGGTGACATTTTTATACAGCACTTTTCCATCTTCAAGGCACTCAAAGCACTTTACATCAAGGAACCACTCAGCCAGTCACACACACACATTCATTCATACAGCAGAATGCACCGCCACTGGTGAGGTGGATTAAGTGTCTTGCTCAAGGACACAACAATAGCATTCATCTGTGAGTATGGAATCGCACCGATGATGTTTACGTCGAGGGTGGATTTGAACCGACAACCTTCGGATCAGTGGACACTCTACCAACTGAACTGCTACTGAACAGAACTAGTTAAGAACAGAGCAGTGGGCGTGTATGGGGGGTAGGGGAAAATAGGAAATTTCAGAGCAATGACGTCTCAAATGCAGGACAATAAATATTACACAAACATGCATGAAACACTGTGAATATAACTGTGAGAGGGGGAAACCATTGCCTCCTTTAAAGCTACCATCTGCAAGTTTATTCGATTTGTTTTTGGTCCCCAGTAGATGGCAGATGTGAAACCACTTCAAAAATCCGCTCCGGTTTACCACATTGCTGAGTCCTGAGCTTTCAAACTTTTGATATTCACTTTGTTTGGGAACGTCTATGGGAACAGTGAATGATAAATTTACTTCTAATACTAGGGGTGGGCGTCCATTGTTGAGCTCCATTACAGATGGTAGCTTTAAATGGATTGGTCAAATTGGTTAAATTGGTCAAACCCAATTTCAGCCAGCAAGAAAACATCAGTGTTTATGGTAGACCCGAGAGCCGCTTCTCTCCCTCCCTCTTTGACATGACTGATCCTGCTCCCCCTGAGCAGAGAGCAGAGTTTAGCCTCATCAGCATCTGTGTCCACATGTCCCTCTGCTCCTCCAAGGTCACTGCTGTGGACTGTAAGTACTACTGATACCTCTACTGATACCTCTACTGATACCTCTACTGATACCTCTACTGCTACCTCTACTGCTACCTCTTCTGTTACTTCGACTGCTACTACTACTACTTCTACTGCTACTACTACTATTACTACTGCTACTGCTGCTGCTAGTACTGTCTTCAATGGTCCAGGTCACATTTTCTTCTACCTGCTTTAAAATGGCCACATCATCGACACGCCTCTGGAGGTTATTCACAGCACACATCACGTTCTATAGAGGCCCAGAAAATACGGAGATGGAGAATTTCCTTACTTACAGGGCTTATCCACGTTAAACAAAAGCTGTTCAATGTCATGTGTGTGAGCTCATATGAACATAGATGAAGTTATATCTGTAGAAAGAAGGAGCTCTTTGATCAACCATCATTTGGAGCAAAATTACGTTTGTCTTTCACCTTAGATGAACAGAGTTTAGTGCTCCACTCACTGATTCTGCAGAAATCCGCCATGTTTTTCATATTTCTCTTTTTCTTTTTTCATTGTAAGCAGCCATATTTGTTTTGACACAGACTATGCATGTCCCTGACTGGAGGGCACACAGTCACACTCATCTGAACTTACACAGATTCACCGATGACCAGATGGATATTGTGGATCCCAGAATAAAAGTGGTAATAATAATACTGAATCACCCAAAATGTAGTATTTGATGTCTAATGACCAGACTGATTGAAGAAGGCTTGGTTAGGACTAAATTAGTAAAAAATCACTTTGTGCCAACATAAATAAAACTCTGTATACATCTCAAATGTCAAATAGTGAAGCATAGCAATATCTATGGCATAATCCGTTTTTAGTGAAATCGATATTGTGTAATGGTGATAATGATGCACAGCCTTATTACACAGATGTGGTTGTAACTCATACAGTGAGTTGGACCTATCCCAACAAAAACGACACTGCCCTGGCTCATGGAGTAGATCTGGCCCCTGTCCTTCTCCAGAAAAAACTATTGACATCATCATATTGTATAATGTGAACACAGCATGCAGACAAATCATTAGCAGCACAGAAACAGCTGAGCCAGGCCTCTCTCCACCTCCCACACACAGGACATATCAGCTACAGGACACATTAGCAAATGAATCAAATCACAAGACAGCGCTTCTGTATGGAATATAAAGTCTCTCCATGGAGGGCTATTCTGTGTAAAAGCTGCTAACCTTGTAGCTTAGACCTCTGCAAACATGTTCTGAAATGCATGGGATCCTTGGGCTGGTTTAACAGTTCAGTTTTCAGTTATTTGAGTTTAAAATGTAAACTGAATCTTATTAGTATAGAATAGATAAATAAATACAAATAATAAAAACGAATACATAAATAAAATTAAAATTAAATACATAAATAAATATTTTTTAATACAAATCAATAAATAAAATATATAAATAAAAAATACGTGCAGATTTTATTAATTGTTTGCATCGGATTTTTCATTTCTAGCAAAATCACAGGCCAGATCTGTGAAGGGGTTAGATAATAAATGTAATATGGATATGTTTAATGTAATGTTCCAGGCAAATAAATATGATTGATTGATTTCCATGGAGGGGAGCAAGTGGCTGACCCCCCACCCCTTATCAGAGAGTTACCTAGTGCACCTTCAATCAATCAAAAAATGCAATTAAATGTAAACTGTTGAGGCTTATACTTCCAGACTCGATCCCAGTGTTGCCAGTGCAGGTGCAGGTGTAAGTAGGTCACTGTCCCCTGTCTTCAGTAGGGCAGCTATTTCAGAGCAGGAGAGTGATTCGGATGAGAAGAGACCTGTGTCCCAGGACTAAAGCAAGACTAAACCGGACTTAACCAGGACGACGAAAAGACTAAAGCAGGTGGTAAAGAATATATATATACAGGCATAAACTGTACAAGGTGTTAAACAAACCTGCAAGAGGACTAAACTAAGACTTATCAAGGCTTGACAAGTACTTAACCAGGTGCAAACTAAAGCAGGACTAGACCAGGACCATAATAAAACAGGACTAAACTAGGACTTAAATAGGTGCAAAGTAAAACAGAACTAAACCAGAATATAAACAGGTGTAAGACAAACCAGGACTAAACCAGATCTAAACTAAACTAAACCAAGACTTAACCAGATCAAAACTAAACCAGGACTTAACTAGGTCTAAACAAAAACAGGACTAAACCAGATAAATAAGTACAAATAGTACCAATAAGGCTAAAATAGGACAAAACCAGGTTTAACACAGGACTGTATCAGGTCTAATATCAGTCTGAACTGGGTGTGTACATAGATCGCACTTCAGAGCTACTGTAAATACTAAGAATAATAATTATTTTTGTTACAGTATAGGACTAGCGCCACCGGTTGAGATTCCCTCTTACTCTCTGTGTGTGTGTCTGTGTGTACGTGTGTGTGTGTGTATATGTAGACCTGCTAATGAGCTATAAGAGGATTGGACTGTCTGCGGCGCTAAGCTTTACCCAGGACTACCTCTGTGCACTCACTCACAGGTAAACAACACAGCCAAAGGACACACCTACTCAGAGCTATAGACCAATCAGAACGTCTGATTTTAGCATCCTGGTACTACCCCGTGCACTCAACAGCAGGAAAACGACGGAGCCAGAGGACACACCCACTCCGAACTATAGACCAGTCAGAACGTTTGATTTTATCCACTATCAGTATGGAAGTGAGCAAAAGGCTAATTGTTTAACAGAAACGTTAAAGTTTCACTGAGAGATCCATTTGTCACTATCTGTTCTCAGGAGCTGTGAATGCATAAGTCCTTCATTTTGCATCATCATCGGGTAATCCACAAGAGCTCCTCCTTGTTTTTAAAGTCCATACACTTTCACTGCTTCTAACTTCCACACCACCCCCTACTGTTTTAATGTTTCACTGTTTTACTGTTTTCCTTTGAACTGCCTCTCTGTGGGGTTTATGCACAAAGAAAAGAATATAAAATCATGGAATGGTCTTTAATTCTTTTTTTTTTTTTTTTTTTTTTTTTACTACAACATCTGCAGTATCTCATGCAGCGATCCATGCAGATTGCCCCATCATGAGAAACTGTGCATGGCTCATGTGTTCTTATGGCTTATTTGGAAATGCCTCAAACCCAAACCGCTGTACCCCTCCTGCCCCCCACTTCTGTCCCCCAGATTATAACCACTCTTCTAGCCCCGTGTTTAGTGGCTTTCCTGCTCCTTTTCATCAGCGTAAAAGTGCCAGTCCTCCATAGGGACTAAGTGCACATTTTTGGCTCAGCTTTTAAACTGAAAGACTGGAATTTCAAAACAGTTCTACTTGACTACATTTGAGTTTTCTACACATTTTGGACTCATATTGTAGTTAATAGTTTACTTTGTGAAGCTTAAGTTATTATGTACTGTAATAACACTTGGATTTATATAGCACCTGTCAAGACACCCAAAGTGCTTTACAGTGCTTTATTCATCTACTCCACACTGTGGTGGTAAAACACTGTTGCAGCCACAGCTGCCGTGGGGCAGACTGACAAAACGGGGCTGTTAATCTGCACCACAGGCCATGTGGTGATGTGTCTTGACTAAGGACAAAACAAGTGCTGCTGTCCCACTGTAGCAACTGCTATTCTCAGTGCTCTATTACTGAGCTTCTGAGGTACAAGGACAAGGAGGTCTGGTCACACTGTGTTATGTCTGTCTCCTTCTCTGTTCAACAAGAGCTAGAACACACATGACCTACGTTGACCCAGGGACATTCATGATAAAGGTAATATCAGGCTGAGGCCCTGTGATGGAGTTATAGCTGCAGTTACACCATGTAGACTGGTTAACAGAAGGACAGTTAGACTGTGAAATGTCTTCACTCCTACAACTTTTTATCCAGTTGACAGATTTAACTTTTACTTTCTTTTAAAATGGAGCTAAAGCAATCACCCTCCATACTCTACTTAGGCAGTGCTGGGGAGGTTTCTAAATGACTGAGTTTTAGTGATGATTTTACTGAGATGCTTTCAGTCTTATGCACTGACTTTGATGGTTTAGTCATTACAAGTGATTTTAATGTGCATGTGGATAATGTGTTTGACAGAAACACTAAAGAGCTCAGTTCTGTCTTTGAAACCTTTGTTTTGTCAGTGAGCCCACCCACAACAGAGGACACCCTCTGGACCTGCTCATCGTAAACAGTAATGTTAATCTTTGCAGCAGTAAACAGATTAACAGGCCCTCCAGCTCCGCTGCAGTTAGGAATAATTTCCACATCTAAGTGCAACAAGTTTGCAATATTCTTTAATGACAAGGTTCAGGGCATTAAAAATGCCATCAATTCCCCAACGCAAAAAACACCTCTGCAGCCACCTAGACACTTAGAACTGAGTCACTTTTAATCTGGACCATTCCCAAGAGCTTTGAAAACAGCAGTTCTCCTAAAGAAGAGCAGTCTTGATGCCACAATACTGAACAATTACCGGCCCTTTCAAATCTGTTGTTCAAGGCAGAGGCCTTGAAAAAGTTGTTTACCAACAGCTTATTAACTTTCTCTAACTGCTTTGATGTTTTCCACCACAGCACTGAAACTGCTCTGATCAAGGTGACAAATGACATCCGCCTGAACACAGTTGCAAGCAAAGTCTTGATCCTGTTAGATCTGAGTGCTGCCTCTGACACTGTCAATCATGAGATCCTCTTACACAGACTAGAGGACTGGGAGGGCATCTCTAGTAGTGCACTAAACTGGTTCAAGTCCTATCTAGAAGACAGGGATTACTGTGTTCAAATAAGAAACTGTGGCTCAGATCACATGGCTCTGACCTGTGGGGCGCAACAGGGGTCAATCCTGGGACCCCTGCTGTTCAATCTACCTGCTGCTGTTAGGCCAATTAATACGCAGCAATAATGTGTCCTACCACAACTATGCAGATGACACTCGGATCTATGTCTCACTGGCAGCAGGTGAATATGGACCAGTGGATTCATTCCTCAACAACTTTTTCCAACTAAACTCAGACTAGACTGAAGACTGGCCCACAGAAGAAGAAGCTTGACATCTAGGGGTAATATTTGACTTGAACTTTAACAGTTGCATCAAGTCAATAACCTCTGCAGCTTTTTACCACCTTAAGAAACTTTGCAAAAATCTAAAGTATGCTAAACCAGAATTGGAGAGACTAATCCATGTATTTGTCTCCAGTAGGCTAGACCTCCTCTCTGGCCTCTTCAAACGAGAACGCTGCTGCTCCGGTCCTGGCTAGAACCAGGAAGTACGAGCACATAAGTCCTGTGCTCAGGTCTCTGCACTGGCTCCTGTGGCTCAGAGAATAGACTTTAAAAGCAGGTCTGTTTGTGAAGTCTCTCCATGGCCTAGCACCAAAGTACATCTCCAACATGTTAGTGCCATATGAATCATCTCGCACTCTGAGGACTTCAGGGACCAACCTGCTGCAGGTGCCCAGAGTCAGGACTAAACATGGGTTTCAGTTTTCTGCAGCAAAAACTGGGAACAGTCTTCCTGAAGATGTGAGACAGGCCTCTACTTTGACAATGTTTAAATCCAGGCTCAAAACAGTTCTTTTTAGCTGTGCATATGACTGAAAGGTGTTTCTGCACTCTTCTCTTTTAAAGTTAATTTTTTTGACATGATTATTTATGTTTTGACTTGTTTGTATTATTTTAATTTCTTTCTTATTCTATAAAGCACTTTGAATTACTTTGTGTATGAATTGTGCCATACAAATAAACTTGCCTTGCCTCCTGCACCTTCACGCATTTCATCTTAGCTCAAATTGTCTACACTACAAATCCTGTGTTGGTAATAACAAGTAGTTTCAAGCCATTTACCCATCTTATAACAGTAGCATTTAGTAAAATAATGCAGACTTTTACACTACAACTCTTTAAACTTCAATTTGGAAACTGGGATGTGATGTTAACAGATACATAAAAAAAAAAACTAAAAAATTGCCATCATAATTATGCTGAGACAATAACTGCAAAATGATTCATACAAAAAATATATATTGCATTAGTATTGGGATGACAGGACACCAGTTTACACTTTAAAGTGATTATAGTCAAAGCACAAGTCAAACTCTAACTTACAACACGCACAATAACAGAAGTTTCAAAGAAAGCTGGAGTTGATTAAGTTGGACTCATTACATTGCCAATGATGAGAACCAAGGATGTGACCATTTGTAGTTATATTTTGAACTTTTTTGTAAGTTTTATTTTATTTTATTTATTTATTTTAATGAATGATTTTATTTTATTTTATTTATTTATTTATTTTATTTTATTTTATTTTATTATTTTTTAATTTTTTTGATTTGTTCCCCCATGCCCCCTCCTCCTGAATTGTTTGCAGTAATTCAAATGCAATTTAATGTAATGTAATTTATATTAAATTTTTAATTTCATTCTAAAAATTCATTCATCTTATTTGACTGCACACAACAGGACGTCCAGCATCTCTACTCTGCACTTTCAGAACTAGCCAAGCCGTTTCCCGCGAGCTTAAAGCACTGACCATGAATGACTTTAACTTCTGACAAGATGCATTTTGTAATTCCACATTCACTTGTAAAAAGCAAAAGTCTGAAGTGCTAAACTAAAACAAGAATCCCGTTCATTTCATGCCAGGACACGGAGTTCGCTGCAGCAGAGGCAAAATGAGATCTTGATAAACACAGACTTTGTGGATGTAAAAATAGCGGTGACGTTAAAAGTGAAAACGAGCCTTACCTTTGAGACAGTCATGCAGAAGTGCTGTACGAGCTGGAGCTGTGTGCTATTCCACCAGAGAGAGAGAAGTGAGGAAAGAGAGGAGAGGAGGAGGAGGGTAAGTACAGAGGAGAGGGAGAGAGAGAGGAGGGGAGGGGTGTTTGCAGAAGAGAGAGGAAGGAGGGTAAGAACCGAGGAGAGAGAGAGAGAGAGGAGATAGAGAAGGAGGGAGGAGAGGAACAGTGTGCACAGACAAGAGAAAGAGAGAGAGAGAGTAGAGAGGGAGGAGGAGGAGGAGGGAGGGTGTTGGCAGGAGAGAGAGAAGTGAATATAGAGAGGAAGGCAGGTAAGTACAGAGGAGAGAGAGGAGATAGAGAAGGAGGGTAAGTAGAGAAGAGTGGAGAGAGAGAGAGAGAGAGAAAGAGGGAGGAGAAGAGGAGTGTAAGCAGACAAGAGAGAGAGAGTAGAGAGAGGAGGGTAAGTACAGAGGAGAAGGAGGAGAGGAAAGGGAGACAGAGGCGGAGAGAGGGGAATGTATAGAAGAGGGAGGAGATGTGAGAAGAGGAAAGGTGTGCACTGAGAAGAGAGAGAGAGAGAGAGAGAGAGGAGGATGGTAAGTACAGAGGAAAGGGAGAGGAGAGAAGAGGAGGGGTGTGCACAGAAGAGAGAGAGAGAGACAGAGGTGAGGAGAGAGGGAAATGTACCGATGATGGAGAGGAGAAGCGGAAGGGAGTGTGTGCACTGAGAATAGAAAGGTGAGAGAGAGTGACAGTAGAGAGGGAGAAGAGGTAGGTAAGTGCAGAGAAGAAGAGATAGAGAGGAGAGAGGAGAAGAAGGGGGAGGAGAGAGAAAAGAGTGATAAGAAGATTGCTGAGTATGCACAAAAGAGAGGGAGAGAGAAAGGGAGAGAGGGGAGAGAAAGGGAAAATCAAGAGGGCGAGAGGGAGGGCTGCAGATGGAGGTGCAGAAATGTACGGGAGAGGGGAGGGCGAGGGAGATAGAGAAAGAAAGACAGCAAGGCAGAAGAGAGAGAGAGAGAGAGAGAGAGAGAGAGAGTGGAGGAGGGCTGAGGAATATACACAGATGCAAGA
Organism: Periophthalmus modestus; assembly: GCA_019594935.1. Classification (NCBI taxonomy): domain Eukaryota; kingdom Metazoa; phylum Chordata; class Actinopteri; order Gobiiformes; family Gobiidae; genus Periophthalmus; species Periophthalmus modestus. Next base: position 14,808,258 of record JAIEZT010001214.1, read on the forward strand.
CAGAAAGAAAAAGCAGAAATAATAGAGACAGAGGAGTGTACAGTCGTGTTAGCCTGTCCTCTGATGCTGCAGTGGAGCAGTGGAGCAGACGGCGAGGGCTCCTCTCCTCCCACAATACGGAAGCACTCCCTTCATCCCTCCCTGCATCCCTCCCTTCATCCTTCCTTCTTTTTACGCCAGCGGACGTCAAAGAGTGTCTGTCCCGTACACACTGGGGCGTGCAAATTAGCGAGGGCTTAGTCAAGATGAGCAGCCGGGGAGGGAAGAAGGGAGGGGCAGAGGGGAGAGAGAGAGGGAGGAGGGGCAGAGAGGAGAGAGAGGGGAGGGGCAGAGGGGAGAGAGAGAGAGGGGAGGGGCAGAGCTGGTCGGGACAGACGAGATGACTGCTGCATGATGGCACACACAAAAACAAAAACTCACGCACAAGGAAGAGAGGAGAGAGGGAAGGGAAAGAAGAAGGATGGGGGGAAAGAGATAGAGTACAGAGGAGGAAAGAATGAAGGAGGGGAGAGAAAGAGAGATAGGAGAACAAGAAAGGGGCAGTCGGGAGGGATTCAAACTAAGGTTAAGGTGCACTTTATTGTCCCTGTAGGGAAATTTGCCCACTGCATTTGACCCATTCATCGATGTCACTGGAGGACAGGAAAGAAGGAAGAAGAGAAAGAGAGAGAGATGGGAGGAGGTAGATGTTGTCGCAGTCTCCTCCTTTGGGATCTGTGTGTGTGTGTATAAGTATCAGGGATGCACAGTCACTGGAGGACTGTGGAAGTTTTCTGGTGGAAGTTTCGCCTTATTCTTCTTATTTGAATGTTCCACAGTATGGCATTTTACTTCTTTATCTAGATGGAAACAAGCAGGCAAATGTCTGCCATCACAGTTACACAAAGACACGCAGATGTGCCCACAGACTGCGATGCTTCCAGAGGTTCACAAGTGTTTTGCCCAATGGCACAATGGCAGTGTGTAAAGTTGTTATAGTGTTCACGTCCTTTCATAGTGGTGTAGTCCTGGTTTAGTCCTGTTTTTTAGTCCTTGTTCGGACCTAGTTTAGGGCTAGTTTAGGCCTCTTTTAGTTTAATTCTGGTTTAGTCGTGGATGGTTTAAGAAGGAAGAGAGAAGAAGAGGGGAGAGGTGCGTACAAGAAAGAGAAGGAGGAGACAGAAAAGAGGTTTAAACCTGATTTTTTCCTGGTTTAGCTCTGATTTAGTCTGGGCTTAGTCCTGTAGTTCATATGGTTTAATTCTGGTTTTTAGTGGACTGAGAGAGTGTGACGTCACCCGTAGCATTCAGTTACAACCAAATGAAGCCAATTGAGGCCAGTAGTTATAGCGGCAAATCTCCCACCAAGACCTATATTAGGAAATCTGGATGTGCAACCAAAAAGCCAATTGGCAGGAGGCGGGTAGTTAGCAACGAGTCGTAATAGCTGTCAATCAAACTGTTGCTAACACTAGCAGGAGTGACCTTGGGGAAAGAAGGCACCTGATTGGTCTGTTATTACTGTTCATATCTTGATTTGGGGACAAAGCAGTGAAATAAATACACCAGCGTGGGTTAAAACGAAAATCTGCAGACAGAAATGACAAGCCTGACAGCAGCAGCTACAGAGAGAGGGGTGACGTTTTTTTAATAGAAAGTGAAACAGAGCCAAAGTCGCCCATGCTCACTTCCTACTCGGAAAAAACGAATGTACCAGCTATATCCATGTATATACAATCCATGGCTTAGATGTGTTATTTTTTCATAGGAGCGGATCTCCCCTTTAATTATCCCCAGAGTTTTGTGGTTCCTTGTGTGAGACGATGCTGTTTTCATACTGGACTATAAAAAAAGCAAATGGAGCTAAATGCCCGCAACATAAAGTACTGTTACATGAGTACATGCATTACTCATTTAAACAAACAGTTTTCACACTAAAGCGCCTCTCCAGCAGTCCTGCGCGCTAATGTGAGAGGAGGCAGACTGCAGCCAGCATTCCATTCAGTCACCATGGTTTTACTGGGAGCTCTAATAATGTAACAGTCCTGGTACTTAACAGCAGGACAGGGTAAGCTAACACGACATAACAACTCTCTCAACAGACATGGTTTAACATTTGTATCTGTATGGCAAAAATCCAGATATTTTAACTGTCAAAATGCAGGTTTTTGAAAAATACTGGAACAAATTTAGTCAGCGCATTTACTAAGGTGGTCATTGGTTGGTTGGTTCCTGTATATGAGGGGAGACAGTAGCTCAGTAGGTACAGTTTTTGTCCACTGACCCACACGTTAGAGGCTTTAGATCAAACATGTCAAACTCAGGTTAGTTTTAGAGCTGGTCACCGCACCAATATAGCGCATGCACCTCTAATACTATGAGTCCCAGAATGCTTTGCAAATGTGTTGGCGCTGGCCTCAACCACTTCTGTTGACACTCATCAACGTCTGTTACCTGTCCCCTGACTCAAATTTAATTCAAACCTTCGGAAAAACACGCAGATGTAGAAATTTTTCAATAAATATTTAGTTTGGCCCTCGACTTACTCACAGTTTTTAATTTTGTCCCTCTGTGAATTTGAGTTTTTGTGTGAGCTGACCGAACACTAATCACTCCTGTCTGGTCTGGTCTGGTTCACGTGCCGCATGTGGAACTATACTATTGTGTGCTCCTCTTGTTCTTAGAAGATCACGTCAGCTCCTCTGACTTCCTGTCCCACACAATAGCGCTTCCTCTGTCTGAATGTGCAGTCAGGGTGTCGGGCCTTCAAAACATCTTCACCAAAATGTTAACACGCCATGAGATGTATAGGAGTGTTTAGGAAGTATTTAAAAAGAGAGTATTATTCAAAATCTAAATGTGTATAGGTGTAATATCCCCTCTTTAAATTAAAAGTACTATCTCATAAAACTACAAAAAAAGATCATAATTCATGTTCATCATTTTGTACAATTTATTTCAGCTCCATTCTTTGAGTAAATAAAGCTGAACTAAATGATTTTTGGTGGATATGCTCTGACATTAACACACGCAAAAGTAAAGTTTCAAAGGCACAGGTAACAGCAGCCACATTTAGTGCATGACGGGGTGCCGCCTCACACAGTCCACTTCTTCGGTGCGGGGGCCTGATGGAAATGTGCCCTTTGGAGCGAGGGAACACTATGCACACTGCACACTGAACAAAACAGTACATTCAAAATTTATTTAAGAGTTTACACCAGGCACATCCAAACTGTGGCCCGGGGACCAAATGCGGCCCTCAGACCAATTTTTCTTGGCCCTGAAGGTTTCATGTGAATTGGCCCATATTACTTTATACAGCACTTTTTACTGTACATTTCTGAAAATCTGCTTTAACAAGGTAATTTCAAATATTTAATGTGTCCCACTGAGGATGTAAGCATGAATAAAGGTCTAGTGGTTCAGTCTAACTTGTAATAATAACACAGATTTGAAGTGTTCACTGTATTGGCGACCAGTCTATGGCCCTCAATTTTATCCGATGTTTTATATGTGGCCCTTAAAGAGAAAAGTTTGGTGGTTTACACTATACAAGTTCAGTCAGTACAGGGAGACAGTAGGTCAGTTGGCAGTAGTATTTGTCCATTGATCCAAAAGTTGGCGCTTCAAATCCTGCTCTTGACATCAAACATCATTGGTTGGTGGTGCGATTCCAGCTCCCACAGATGAATGCTGCCGTGGTGTCCTTGGGCAAGACGCTTACTTAACCCCCCAGTGTCTGTGTACACTGGTGTATGAATGCGTGAGTGGTTCCTCGAGGTAAAGTGCCTTGAAGTTGGAAAACCGCGACCATTTTAAACGTGACCAATTTACGATTTTACCACAGAAATACCTCCCGATAGCAAATACTCAAACTGCAGAGGCTCCAAAAAAATACCGCGTTAGATGATAAAATAGGTTTCAATCTCCTCTGTTTAGTATTGCTAGTAAGTAGAGACATGGAAAGAAAATAAGGTGGTGTAAAATGTTCCTGGTGTAGATGATCTCATGCACTACAGGATGTGGATGTGTTCAGGTTTTCCTCAAGTCTTAAGGAGCTGTAGAAAGAGCTCCGACCCAGAGGAGGAGGAGACCAAAGCCCCGTGTGTGAGGACCAGCGTGAGGCATAGGTTCCACTACTACTTTTGGGGTTTCAGAAATCACAGCATTCTATCGACAATGTCTTTATTTGAGATGGAGGCCGGTGAAAGTACCGTAGCAGCTGTTACCGTGCAGATCTGCTTGACTCTTGTGAGCTTTAATCCGTGTTATAATGTCGTTACCTCATCAAAAACATACCTGGATTAGTGTTTTGTTTCATTCACACATGTTTGAGTAATCCTGCATTGTTACTCTTTCTGCATATCCAAAGCTTAAATGATCTGTTGCACCTTGTGATGTCATGAAGTGGTGGTTTTCAAGTTAACGGCTCCTTTTACTTTTCGTTCAGTAGAGATTGACAATTCCAGAGCTGAAATTATAATCCAAATGATTCTACGATTGAAGGTGTGTGGAGTTTAAAACACAGTGGAGCCTTCCTGTATTACTGCATGACATCACAAGGTGGAAGTGTTTTTCACTTACCCTACATTAAAAAAACTAAAAAAAACCCCAAAACTAAATATGCAGAGTTTGTGTGTTAAACATGTGTGAATGAAACAAAACACAACATATCGTCAAAAGCAGTTTGTGTAGTCTGCTGTTATCGTCTATTAATCAGTCGATGGAATGACTAAAATTTGTATTAGTCGATTTATCATTTTATTAAGATTATAAGGATTTATATGGGACAGCAGCAGAAGGGAACTACGTGAGTATCTGACTGCACATAAATGCTTAAATCCTGCTGACCTCTGACCTGCAGCTTTATTGTTACGCTCTGTTCTCCTCTGAGCGCGTGAGGTCACAAATGTAATACTGTGTCGCCCTCTGGTGGGGTTTAGGGTAATAGCATAAAATAGTAGCGATATGTCAAGTTGTTCAGCAGTGGCTCGTGGACTACTCTATTCTCTCTCTTCAGTCGTTGAAACAGTTCGAAATCCTTCCTTCCTTCCTTCCTTCCTTCCTTCCTTCCTTCCTTCCTGCCTTTCTTTCTTACTTCCTTCCTTTTCTTAATTTCTTCTTCCTTCCTTCTTTCTTTCCTTCCTTCCTTCCTTCCTTCCTTCCTTCCTTCCTACCTTCCTTTCGTTCTTTCTTTCTTCCTTCCTTCCTTCCTTCCTTCATTTCTTTCTTTCTTTCTTTCTTCCTTTTCTTCATTTCTTCCTTCCTTCCTTCCTTCCTTTCTTTCTTTCTTTCTTTCATTCTTCATTCCTTACTTCCTTTCTTCCTTCCTTCCTTTCTTTCTTTCTTTCTTTCTTTCTTCCTTCCTTTTCTTCCTTTCTTCCTTCCTTCCTTTTTTCTTCCTTCCTTTCTTGGTGTGATAGGTTCACACTTAACCTAATTAGAGTTCAAAGAGAGGAGAAGACAAGAGAGATTATTATTGCTATACTCATGAGGAGAAAAGGACGGGAGAGCCGAAACTTCAGATTACAACCTCCTCTCCCTTTCTGAAGTCTCCACCGCCTTTCTCCTCCTTTATTCAGTTAGGAACCCTAGTTACACATCACTGCTCACTCTCAAGGGGGGAGGGGGACAACAAGCAGTGAGGCAGTGAGAAAATCACATATTACAAAGTTCATTTCAAAATATTGTTGCTTAAGCATTCCTTTCAGTCCTTTATTCGCCCAAACACCTCTCAGGGTGTTTCCTGTTATCTCCCATGGTCATTCAACTTTCACACAGACATTCTCTGCAAAGCTCTGCAAAGCTCAGAAAAACAGACATAAGTGCATAAATCATATTAAGGTTACATATCATTATTATAGTGATTATAATAAAAATGAACATTACATTACCTTTAAGATTCACAGTGAGATCAATAAACATGTTAAAAATATATTGAATCCATCATTCCCTCCTGTTTATCGAACTGTGACATCTCACATATATCACCATGTAATCTCTTCACCCTGGATTTTTAATTATAGTTCATTAGTTCTTACACCTGGGAGAGTTCTCAGAATAACTCTGGCAGTGCTCCTTCAGGGTCCCCCTCATCACTCTCATCACTGCCCAATATGTACATTTGCACCCCTTTGTCTTCTGGTGCGGGTGAGATGGCAGTGTGGTTATCAACCTATTAATCAGAGAACAGAGACAGAGAACACAACAGCATCCACACAAGGTTAAGATGGCTACAAACACAGTAATTGATACTAGAACTGAGAGAGCCCAGTGCTTTATAGCGACCAAACACACTTAGCCAGTCATCCCAGAATTACGTGTCTACTCCAGACTGCTCTTTCAGGCGTCTGTTCATAGCACGCAGGCTGCCTATAGCTCTAGTCAGGCTTCCATCTGCAGCGGTATTATTTGGGATGACAACACAGCAGCTAGCCCCCCAAAAATCGAACAAACTCCACCCCGTTCGGCCAACAGCATGTCGACTGTTATGCGATTTTGGAAAGCCATAAGTGAGGTCGCGCTGAGTTGCTCGTGCACTGCTTCGAACCCCTCCTGTGTGTAGTTTCCCAACTTTTGTACGTTGTAGTGGATGTAGTTGATTCTGTCTACATTCTTATTTGGTGTAATTGGTAATAATTGGTATTATAGCAGCTAAAAAGGAATGTTTTCAAATCCGTTAGCAATTTGGTCAGCTAATTTATATTCATCAGGGACCCCTCTGGGCACTGCAATAGAATCAATGTATGTTGGATCATTTTCTCTCCCCAATGTCCCTTTTATTCTCTTTTAGATATTTTTGATTTGGAGATCATCATTAGGTATTAGTTTTATCAGTTTCTGTTAATTGTTCTTGTTCAATTGACATTACTTCTACAGGTATTATCAACTAACTAGAGCACATACTCCAGTAAATTCAGTGGGCATTCTTGCTCTAAGTATTTTCCCTCCACAGTACCAGTAGATGTCGCTGCGCACCGTGGGTAGTAGTGCTTCTTCTGTAACAAAATTTCTTGCACACAGCTCTTCATCAATAGCACCATAAATATTTGTCTTTGAGTTTGAACGTCTAATATAAGTATAATTTCCTTTTTGCAGTTTGGCCTCAAATATTGGTTTCTGTTTCTCAGGTTTAGTTAGTGGGTACACAGTGTCCCACTCTGCACACACTCCATCTTTGGCACTGTTTTGGTCAAAATATCCTCCACACACATTGTGGCGTCAATTCAGGAGGTGTTGGTACCATTCTCAGAAGCGCGTCTCTGGCCCCATGCATGCAACACAGTCTTTATTAAAGTATTTAAATGCCTGTTTTATCATGGTCAACCAATTATTTCCAAACTCAGATACACCAGTTGCCATATTAAATATTTGTTCTTTAGTAAAGGTTACTGTTGCTTTAATTTTTACTCCACTGTCTTTTAGCCAGGGGCTCAGACTCGGTTCAGAAGGTCCATTACTCCTTTCACATATTATTAACAGAAAAAAATCCCTGCTGCATGAGCTCTCAGTAAAAACACCCAGCATCCGTCTCCCTTATCAGTTAGTTTTTTTTTTATGTTGTTTACAGTTACCAGTAGATTAGATTTGGTTTTGGCTAAGGTTAGGAGCTCTGCTCTGTGTCTACCTGCCCTCTCAGGTTTAACCTGTGTTGGTGTCCATTTGTTTTCTTGGTCAGCTACTAATGTATCCCACCCTTGGTTTTCAATATCATTAGTTATGTACCAATAATCATTAGTATATTCAATTCCATTACTTGCCTCCCTCCAGTCTGTCCCAAGTGGAAGACAAACTTAAGTTCCAAATTTGTAATGCATTTTTTGTGAGCACCAATCTGTTGTTGTTCGTTTTTACTGTCTATTGAGATTAGAGGTTTGCATAGGACTTCCCACATAAATGTAGGAGTTTACAGTTTTTCATCGGTGCTACAGAAGGAGCAGGCAGTACTGCAGGCACTAACCCATACCAGAACACCAGTGTGATCAATACCACAGCCATAGTGAGCATAAACATACATATACGCAAAGTTATGTTTTTACACGTCATGCTGTATCACTTTTTTACAATTGTTTCCATATTTCTTTAAACTGTGGTAACTTATAAACACGTCCATATATCATTTCAAATGGCGTAAGACTCTGTCCACCTAGTACATTAATGTACAGTTTTACCATATCTAAACACTGCGTCCATGGTCTTTTAGTTTCCTCCTTACATTTCTTTAATCTGTTTTTTTATTGTACCATTCACTCTTTCTACTAATCCTGCACTTTGGGATTGATAAGCGCAATGATTCTTTAAATTAATGCAGAATAATTCCCCTATCTTTGTGATAACTTCGTTTACAAAATGTTTTGCATTATCTGATCGTATTATTATTTCTGGTATTCCATATCTAGGTATGATATTTTTACATAATGCTTTTGCTACTGTCATACATCTGGTGTTTTAGTTGGAAATAGCTCTATATCCATTTGGAAAAACCATCTATTATAACCAAACAATACTTTTTCCCTTCACTCTTGTTTAAATTGTATATAGTCCATATGTGTTACTTTAAATGGATACTTTGGTTTTGGAAAACTTCCTCTTTTTTGGTCTTAAATTTCCCTGTGGATTATGTTTAGCGCATATAAGGCATGCTCTGCAAACATTTTTTTGCATAGTTATTAAATCCATATGTTGTATATATTGGCTTTTATGCTTTACCATCCCCACTGTTGACACATGTGTAACACCATGTGTCAAAATTGCTGCATATTTAAAAATATTTTTTGGTAAAATAGGTTTCCCTTCTGGTCATACATAAATATCATGTATGATGATCCCTTTTTTAACCACATCTGTAGCTCTTGAGTGTGGCTCTGTTGCTGCATGTCCTTTAATAGTTCCTGGTCAAGTTCTTGGTCTATTTTTAGACTTGCCACATGCACTAGGTTTTCAGCTTTTTTCAGCTGCTTGTTTTTGCCATCTTATCAGCAAAGGTATTTCCCTTAGTCACAGAATCTGTCCCACTAGTATGAGCTGCACATTTACACACAACTAGCTTTTTTGGAAGTTGAGCTGCTGCTTCTATTAAGGCTTTTAGTAGTTCAGCATGAACTACAGGTTTTTCCCGTGGACGTGACCATTCCACGGTGTTGCCAAAATTTAGGAAATGTGTGTACTGTTGAGTAAGCGTATGTGCTATCTGTAAATATTGTACATATTTGGTCTTTCATTAGCTTACAAGCTTCAGTTAATGCAACTAGTTCTGCTGCTTGAGCAGAATATGTACGGGGCAAAGCTTTTTGCTTGCAATACTTCAGTGTCTGAGACTACTGCATAACCTGTCTGATTTTGTCCCTGTATTGTCTTTTTTGATGAACCCTCTACATATAAGGTAAATCCTTCCTAAAAAGGAGTGTCTGACAGATCTGGCCTACACTTTGTGGTCTGCTCGGCCAATTCTCTGCAATTATGCTGTTCTCCATCATCCTCACATGGAATTAATGTAGCTGGATTTAAAGTAGTGCATCTCTCTATTGTCAAATGAGGTTGTGATAATAGATTTGTCATACATGCTAAGTGTCGTGCTGGGGACATAAACAAAAGTTAGTTTGTAACAATGCTGACACTGCATGAGGAACCCTGAGCACTAATGTATGGAAAAATACTACAAGTGCACTAGCTTGTACTGCTAAGGATGGAGCTAATACAGCTCGAACACACGTCGGCATGGCACATGCTACACTGTCTAGTTTGGAGGAGTAATATGCCACTGGTCTGAGTTTATCTCCATGTTTTGTGTTAGAACTGATGTCATAAAATGACCCTTACAGTCTACCATTTGCACAAAAGATTTGTCATAATCAGCAAGTGCTAACACAGAACTGGAGACTAAGGCTTGTTTCACATCAACAAAAGCTTTTTCACTCTCCTCTGTCCATTTTAGGCTGTCGTTCATATTCTTAGGCACATCATAAATCAATTTACTTAGTGGATGGGTTATCTCTGCATAATTAGCTAATCCACTGTCTACAGTAATTAGTCAAACCTAGAAATGACATCATTTGTTTTTTAGTTTCAGGTTTTGGAGCATTAAGTATAGCCTCTTTGCGTCCTGCTACTATTGTACGACCTCCTGCACTCAAACTATGTCCTAAATTTATTTTATTTTATACTATATGCTTGCTTTTAAATGTGTATATTTTAACTCTGTCTTTTAACTAATAATGTTGTGTTATGTATGTCCCTGCTGTGAGGCGACCTTGAGTGTCTAGAAACGCGTCCTATAAATAAAATGTATTATTATTATTATTATTATTATTATTAAATACTTAACTGTATTTTGGCAAAATTGAAGCTTATTTTTACTCACTTTATAGCCATTTTCTGCTATAAGTTTTAATAGAGCAACTGAATCAATTTCACATGATTTTCTGTCAGGAGAAGCCAAAAGAATATCCTCTACATAAAGTAGTATTTAACTTCCTTCAGGTGGGTTAAATTTTGCCAAGTTAGTTGACATAACTTGTGAATATATTGTTGGACTTTCACAATATCCTTGTCCTACCCGGTTTAACGTATATCTACGTCCCTCAAAGGTAAATGCAACTACATGCATTGTATAATCCACATATTGATCCAATGTTCCTGTGGCAAAATGTATATAATGTTTGTCAATCCAATTGCAGATTCCTGTGGTAGAATTAGCATGTAAAGCATTTTTTTTTTTTTTTAATTGCTGTCTGTATGCACAATTCTCATTGCCAATTTCATACTCAATGGGTGACACAATCCCCTTTAATACGTCATCTATGTCATTCTCTGTCCAGGGTCTGTGTACTAGAATAGTTTCTGGGTGCCTTCCCTCCTGTGCATCGTCAGGATCTAATAATTGTCCTACCCTGGGGTTTGCAACCTGTATCATAGGATAAAGTCCTGTGTTCTGTTGTTTTGGGTTTGGTGGTCTGACCTGCTCCTTTGCCATGGGGGCACTAGGGGTCACAAAAATGGGTTTACCTTCCTCAGTGACAGTAGTTAAAGGGTCACCTCCCATAGTTTTATTAAATTCAAATCTTATACTCTTTTGTCTAGTCTGCTGTCTAGTTTGTGCTGCTTTCAGCTCATCTAACTCATGTTGTAATTCACGATAAGAATAGGGAGGTGGTGGGAACTTGGCCTTGGGCCTGCTGTGTCTGGCAGTGCCGGTACTACTGTAGTCAAATCATCTTCCTCCTTTACACTAAGCATTTTCTCTTGTTGCTTACGTTTTGCCTCTGTTTGACCTTTTTCTTTTGTTTTCGCTAACTCCAGCCATTTCTCTAAATGATAGTACCCTTGTTTGAACATTTATTTTTTGTTATTTTTGCATTATTTCTGTATCTTATTTTGGTGCTCCGTTATTTTAGAAGATTTTAACTCAAATTTGTATTTTGTTACCCACAGATCTAATTTTGTACATTTATCCGGATATTTTGCGTGCACGGCTTTCCAGTCTTTTATCTGCAGTTTATCTTTTGGGGTCAGTTTTGTATTTTTGTTTCCCATTTTTATTTTCCTGAAATTTAGTCCAGCTTTTAACTCCTAGGGAGGTCTCTATCGCTGGAATACAACAAGTTGGTACAGTGATTTATGCGGTATCTCTCACTTACACCTCACAAGCAGGCGGAGAAATCTTGCCTCTGCATCCACAGAAATACACTGTATTCTCCCAACCTTTTTGGTATGAGATCTTTCACCTAGTGGTTTAGAATCTCCACTCACACGTCTTTCACACACTTTTTTTCTTCGTTTTTTTCCCACGGTTTTGTACCTGCCAGTAAAATGATCCTTTTTTTACCCGGTAACGGGACTCCGCACCATCCCCCTTGCTTTTGCCCACGGTTTTGTACCTGCCAGTAAAATCTTCCTTTTTTACCCGGTAACGGGACTCCGCATCCGTCCCTCTTGCTTTTTGCCACGGTTTTGTACCTGCCAGTAAAATCTTCCTATTTTACCCGGTAACGGGACTCCGCATCCGTCCTTTTTTAGCTTTACAGCATTAGTACCTAATTAGCCTAGGATCCTTCCCTTCCTAGGATAATTAGGGTTTTTTCTACGCGCATGACCCTCAGTCACACCGTTTTTTTAAAAGCAAGACCTACTCTCGTCTTGTCTCTCTCCCTCAGTATCCCGTCAACCGTCAGACTCCAACAAAGGCCGCAGAGCCAGTCCTGGAAAAGGTCTCGGTTGCTGTGGCCACAGTCTCACCCTTCTTCTCCGACATCTGCTGGAGTCCTTAGGTGTATTGGGATCCGGCTCGAAGGACCAAGTTGATAGGTTCACACTTAACCTAATTAGAGTTCAAAAGAGGAGAAGACAAGAGAGAGATTATTATTGCTATACTCATGAGGAGAAAAGGACGGGGAGGCCGAAACCTTCAGATTACAACCTTCTCTCCCTTTCTGAAGTCTCCATTCCGCCTTTCTCCTCCTTCCTTTATTCAGTTAGGAACCCTAGTTACACATCACTGCTCACTCTCAAGGGGGGAGGGGGGACAACAAGCAGTGAGGCAGTGAGAAAATCACATATTTCAAGATCATTTCAAAATATTGTTGCTTAAGCATTCCTTTCAGTTCTTATTCGCCCAAACACCTCTCAGGGTGTGTTTCCTGTTATCTCCCATGGTCATTCAACTTTCACAAGACATTCTCTGCAAAGCTCTGCAAAGCTCAGAAAACAGACATAAGTGCATAAATCATATTAAATTTTACATATCATTATTATAGTGATTATAATAAAAATGAACATTACTTTACCTTTAAGATTCACAGTGAGATCAATAAACAGTGGTTAAAAATATATTGAATCCATCATGGTGTTACGTAAGATTAATGTTACTTCAAAATAATATTACTCAAGTAGAAGTACAAAGTCATCTAAGAAATTACTCAATAAGAGTAACTTAAAGAGTAACTGTCGGGTCATAACATCTGATTTATAATTTATGATAATTTATATTTGCACAAAACCAGGTATTTTCAAGGGACAGACACAAAACGGAGACAAACTAAATCATATTTGAAGGACCAGTGCAAGAAACACAAATGTTCAAATCATTTCATAGGGTATAAGTGAAAGTATGCTGGTAGAAAAGTTACATTTCTTAAAGACAAATACTCAAGTAAATGTAAGTGAGTACTGTATTTCGTTGTGTTCCTCTGTGCTCACGCTGCCTGTTAATAATGTCATTCTCCTCATGATCCTCTAAGTGGCGCTGTGATCCTGCTGCGTGGGCCATAACACATCCTCAGGTGTTCACGCTGCTGCTCTGATGTTCAGCTAATTCCTTGGATCACTACCTTTTTACTTCTACTTGAGTAATATTATTCATAAGTAAAGTTACTCTTACTTGGGTAAAACTTTTGTCAGAATGTTTATCGCAGCTGCTGAATGAGGAACTTCAAATCCAAACTCTAATCTGAACAATCCCACACTATGAAATCATTCTGACAAGCGCTGCATCCACGATTAGATTTGAGATTTATGCTTTAGCAATAGGAAAGTTCACATTTTAACACAGTAGAAAAACTGACAAAAATATTTAAATTTGAACTGACAGTTGAATGAATTCTTTAAAAAGTTAGACCAATAAAAAAAAAAATAATCTGCACTGTTTTAGAGAAATGTAATGTGCAAAAGTTTTTAAGTGAAGTTTGATCATTTTGTACATTTTAAAAACCCATTTTTATTTACAAAGTTTCGCACAAACTCGCTCGTCCTCCGCTGCAGGACCAAAGACAGTGAGTGGAGGGGCGTCAGGGCCATGGCTCCACGGGACTGAGGCGTCACACAGACTCAGACATTATCAGAACAGTCTGGCAACAAGAGCAGCCCCATCACTGTCCACGTTCAAACTGTGGATGAAGTAAAACCCAGGGTGTTTCTCATAGGTGTGTTGCATATTGTGGGCAGGACATCTGTGCATCTTCATGTCCTCCACAGGCACGTGTCCTCCGTTTGGTTTGCATTTTTTTTTAACCAAGGATTCAAGCAGAACTTCTATTTCAAAAAGTGATGAATTTCATAGATAAAACCCTATGTGGGCACAGGGGGAGCGCTGTTTTTGCTGCTCGTTCTGTTCCAGGAGCCTCTGTTTGGGCCGAGGAAGGACACTTGTCTTGAATTTGAAGGAAGTGACTTTGAACTCTAGTCTTTTCTGCTTCTCTGTTAAATTTTTTTTGTAATTATCTTCTGTGTTACCATAGATACAGCAGATGGAAAATTTGCATATTTATTATAATCTGTTATATTTACACTTTGTTACAGATGGAGATTCATATGCACTGGCCCTAACAAAGAAATACATGAATAAAGTACACTTTTGTCTCCATATGGGTTCATTTCACCCTGAAACTTCTACAAAACGGAGACAAGAAGTTGACTACACCAAACAAAGTGTCATATTTTTGTCCTAAAAACAGTTTGAAATGACATAAATGAAGAATAGATGAGCTCAGACCATAGTGTGGAACATTTCAGGTAAAGCACGAGCATTTTCAAGCGACAAGCAGGTTAAGGACCCTCCACCAGAAAAGTTGCACAATGCCTCTTTAATTTGAGCAGTTATTGTAGAAAAGTTGACAAAATGTCTGTGTTTCAAACTCTGTATATCGGCAGCAGACATGTGGAATACACCGTGTTAATGTGCAGACCTACAACAGAAAGAATCAACTGACTACCAGGAGAAAAAATATTGTCCAATCACATTTATTTAAAAATTCTCTTATCTTTGTAGGGTAATAAGAATACTGAAAACATTTTTAAAAAAAAAGTTTTAAAATAATCCATTGGGGGGTTTGTTGTGTCATGGCATCATTACGCTGAATAATGGGAGGATCATCAAGTTGGAATTTGAATCTTAAAAGTAACAAAGAGAGAAAAACACAATTAAGAGAAAATAACTTATTTTTTTATAAAACCAACTCAAGATGTACTTTGGATTCTTGCTCCACAATGGATGATGACTGGACTGTTCTGCTTCATCTGACTCCTCCGCATCTGCCTGCCCTTCAGAACTCTCTGAATCATCTTCCTCTGCATCCGCCTCAATCACTGCATCTTGATCTTCTTCAGACAACTCAACATCTGAGTTTCCATCAACAATTCGCAGTAAAATTCACTCTACTTCTGAGAACGAATCACTTTCTTGTCATCTGAAAAAATAACAAAATGAAGGAAATAACTACAAATGTCCACTATTACATGTCCGACATTTATTAAACACTTAAATACTACGCTAAAAAACTGTTACAATTATTCAGACAATGTTTAAATGTGTTGTTAAATATGCCACCGACATTTCAAGCCAAAATTTGCTCAATAAAAAGTAAAACGCACTTATTTTTCCTCTTTCCCATAAAACGTGCTTGCAGTGACGGACGCCATGAAAAAAAGACAGGTACCAAAGCCCCGCCCCTTCACATTTGGCATCACTGAAAAGCTCTAAATGTCCTCTGTCGACATCAAAAGGAGTTATTTCATTTGGGGGAGCGACTTAGAGCAAAAAAAAAAACAAGAAAAACATATAAAACAGGTTAATATATTGTTTTCGGTGAGTACTGCATTTTTAAAACAATAAAAAGTAACATGGTGATCTAAATATGTTATGTGTTGTGCATTTATTACCCCATAGAAGTAAAATAGCTCCTCTTTAGGGACAAGACGTGATCGTTGTCAGATGGAAGGACTTGAAACCATAACATTAATATGACAAGTTTGTGGAGCCGATCTCAAACAATTATTCCAACTGGGATAATAAAGTCTGCAATTACAGATGTCTAAAACAGGAAGTACATAAAAACGGCCCAGAAAAGAGTCCCGATGAGCACTTTTCTCCATTACTCCTTGCTATTCCCCCTATTCCTCTCTCTCTCTTCATCCTGCTCTTTCTTGCCCTCTGTCTTTGTCTGTTTGGCTTTCTCTTTCTGTCGCTCTGTCTGTCTGTCTGTTGTTTTCTCTTTCTTCTCTTTATCTGTATGTCTGTCTTTTCCTCTTTCTTCTTTTCGCTCTCTCTTTCCTCACTTTGTCTGTCTCTCTCCTCTCTTTTCTCCCTCTTTCATTCTCTCCCTCCCATAGGGGTGTGCTAAAATATCGATACACCGATATTTATCGATATTATTAAAATCGATACGGTATCGATTCTTTGTTCTTAGTATCGATATCGATATCCCCCCCAGACGTTACTCTTTACGGGTGAAGAGAAGCGAGAAGCAAGAGAAACGAAAATGTCAGAAAAAATGTTTCAACCGCCTTCCTCCCTCTAGTTAGAAACATGCATTAATCAAAAAGCACTTCATTGTGTTTTTTAATCTTCAATAAATGGAAGATAAATGCACAATTTAAGGATTTTTTTTTTTTTTTTTTTTTTTTGTGTGAAAATTGGGTTGACCATTTAAGTAAGGTTGAAGGCCTTTATTTTTTTCTGAATCGTATCGTATCGATTTGAAATATATCGTATCGAATCGTATCGAAATGGCTCTGTATCGAGGTACATATCGTATTGTGGACTATGTATCGAGGTACGTATCGTATCGGCAGCTTCTTGGTGATACCCAGCCCTACCCTCCCACACTCTCTATGTCTGTCTCTCTCCGTCCCTCTCTGTCTGTCTCTCCCCTGTATTGTCTCCCTCTTTCATTCTTTCTCTCCCTCCCTATAGCTCTCTGTATGTCTCTCTCTGACCCTCTTACTCTCCCTCTCAGTCCCTCTCCCTCTCTGTCTCTCTCCTGTTTTCTCTCCCTCTTTCACTCTCTCTCTCTCTCTCTCTCCTCCTAACTCTGTCTGTCTCCCTCTCTCCCTCTCTCTTGTCTTGTCTCCCTCCCTCTCTCTCTCCTCCTAACTCTGTCTGTTTCCCCCCCCTCTCTCTTGTCTTGTCTCCCTCCCTCTCTCTCTCTCTCCTCCTAACTCTGTCTGTCTCCCTCTCTTCCTCTCTTTCTCCCTTCCTCTCTGTCTCTCTCCTGTCTTGCCTCTCTCTTTACTCTCACTCCCTCCCTCTCACTCTCTCTGTCTGTCTCTCTCCACTCTTGGTTCCCTCTTTCACTCTCTCTCTCCTTCCCTCTAACTCTGGCACTCTCTATCGCTCTTACCCTCCCTGTCTGCCTCTCTCCATTCACTCTCAGTCTGTCCTCTCTTGTCTCCCTCTTTCACTCTCTCTCTCCCTCCCTATAACTCTCTTTCTGTCTCTCTCCTCTCTTGTGTCCCTCTTTCACTCCCTCCTCCTTCCCTCTAACTCTGTCTCTCTCTATCCCTCTTACTCTTCCTGTCTGTCTCTCTCCCTTCCTCTCACTCTCTCTGTTTGTCTCTCACTCTCCCAGTCTGTTTCTCACTCTCTCAGTTTGTCTCTCTCTCTCTCCCCCCCCCCCCCCCCCCGCCTTCTTTCTCTCTCTTTGACAAATGGCTGTTTTAGTGGAACTTTTAATGCAGAGAGTCTCGGATTTCCTCTGAGCGACGCAGTGTTCCAGCCACAGTCAGCACCAAGACCACTTCCTCCTGACACAAGCATCGAGGAGGAGAGGGGGACAGGGGGAGAGATGGAGAGAGGGAGAGACAGACAGAGAGAAGGAGCAGGAGAAAGAGGGAGACAAGAGAGAGAAGAGAGGGCTGACAGAGAGGGAGACAAGAGACAGAGAGGGAATGACAGAGGGAGACAGACAGAGGAGGAGGGGGAGACAGAGAGGAGAAAGACGGAACGATTAAGACAGAGAGAGAAAGTAAAAGGAAGAGAGAGACAGACAAGATGAGAGAGGAAAAGGTAGAGACAGAGATGAGATGAGAGAGAGGGAGACAAGACAAGGGGAAACCGAGAGACCAAGTGAGAGAGACAGAGAAGAGGAAAGAGAGAAAGAAAGGGAAAAGAGAGAGAGAAGGAGGGAGACGAGAGAGGGACAGAGAAGAGGAACAAGAGAGAGAGAAGGATGAGGGGAACAGTGAGGGAGACATGACAAAGGAATGAGAGAGAGGGAAAGAGAGGAGGAAAGAGAGAAGAGAGAAAGAGAGGCAAACAAGAAGAGAAAGAACACAAGTGAGAGGAAAAGAGGGAGACAAGATAGAGAGGAGAGAGACAAGAGAGGGAGAAAGGAAGCAACAGACAAAATGAGAGAGAGTAAGAGGAAGAGAGAGACAAGGAGACAGAGACAGTGGGAAAGAGGGAGATGAGAGAGAGGAGAGAAAGATGGAAAGAGAGAGAGGGGTGGTGGAGGCAGAGAGGCAGAGAAGAGAGAGAGGGGAAAGAGAGACAGAGAGAGAGAAAGAAGGGGAAAGAGACAGAAAGTGCGAGAGAGAAGGACGGAGGAGGACGATGATGATATCTGAAAAGTAAATGTAAATGTAACTGAGTACTACCAATCTCTGCTTTCTGGCCAGATGAACCACTTCCTCCTGAAATAAGCATGGAGGAGAAGATGGGGAAGGAGGGGGAGAAGAAAAGAAGAGAAAGGGGAAGGATAGGGGAGGGGAGACAGAGGAGAGATAGAGGAGAACGGGGAGGAGAAAAGAGAGGGGAGAAAGAAGGGGATGAGGGAGAAAAGGGGAGAGGGGAGGAGAGAGTGTGGAAGGAGGAGAGGACAGTGGGATGAGAGGATAAAGGAGAGGAAATAGAGGAAGTAGGAGAGGGAGGGGAATGAGAAGAGAAAAGAAAAGAGCACCATTACAAACACTAGCGTTAAGGGATTATACACAAACACCTTTTCTTGAGAATAGAAAAAGACAATAGTTCTTTGCAAACATATTTGTCTAAAAGGTCATAAAAAGGTCATATCTGCTGTGAGGCCGGAAGCATGAAGACTGTACTAATAAATACTGAGTCATGCTAAAGTCCCTCTCTTGGCTGTATAGCGTGATGTTTTGGTAGCTTCCTCCTCACATCCTGGATCAGATCTGTGAAGTCCATGACCAACACTCTAGCAAAAACATGAACAGTGTGTGAGTCTGTGTGACATTGCGCTCTAAGCCGTGTTTCTATTGGCACGACTCGCTTGGGGCCACATGGAGCGGGTCTACTTGGCGCGGCTCCCTCCACCCGAGTTGCGTTTCCACGATCCGGGCACGGCTCCAGGTCCAGGGGCAGGGCTCTGCGCCGTGAGACACTGACATCATAACTCATGATTTCTTAAGAAGTAAAATCTAAATCATAATTCATTCACAAAAAGATATTTAGTAATTCCAAGTTTGTGGTGCTATGAGACAAGGCTTAAGAGTAAAGACAAAACTACCTCCAGTTCTCTCTTATCCAATCGTCTTGTGCTACTCCACCTTACACCTAAAAAGTACTAAGGCAAGACTAGAGACCAAAGCAGAACTAAACCAGGACAAAACCAGAACTCAACCAGGACGAAACCAGGGCTGGGCAATGACTAATCCATAGATGCACTATAAAGACACAAACCAAGACTAAAACTTGCCTGTCCCTGATTTCCAGTGGCTCTAACCAAGCAGAGAAAGACATCCATTTGTGTCAAACCAAACATGGATGTTGTAAGGCATTTTCTAGCAGTGCAGCACTACTCCAAACTGATATCTTGATTCACTAATGCTATGGTAAATAACACGTACCCACCAGTGGATATGGAATGCATGAGGGATCACCAGGACACTATGGAGACCAGCATGGGGGCTTACAAGGATGCATGGTTCTGGTCTTGTGATTAAAGCCACTTCTTATATGTAGCCCCTTTTCACCAAGGACCAGGTGACCCCCACCCTATAAAAGCTGTCAACAGGCACATCTCAGGACTCTCTTCTTATCCTTTTCTGAGAGTCCGTTGCATCATTGTTCACTTTACCTTTGTGGAACTCATTAAACCCTTCTGACTCGATTTCAGTCTCTTTGTCGTCTTTGATGCTTACACCAGAAACGAACAATTCTTACAGCGTCTTACAAGTAAAAAGGAAAACAAAATAACACAGTGGACTGAGAAACAGCGCAAATGTCTGCAGAATCAACAATCAAATCACTAAACTCTTACGTATCTCAGGTAAAATAAGTTATATATTTTGTTGTGAATGATGTGAGAATTTTCAAGAGGAGAGGTCTTCTGCATTTGCTGCTCTACAGTCTGATTTCAAAGTAGACCTGGATTCAGTATACCCGTGAGCCGGTCCTCCTGTGTGGCCTCGGTTCTGGCCCCTGCAGACCCTCTGAGCTGCTGTTTAGTCCCACACTCCCTCCTGGATCAGAGCAGCTCCGGTGGATGCTTACCCAGCCTCTGGACCGTCTGAAGTGCTCTGCTCCCACAGGCTTAGCGCTAACACGCCGAAGCTTAGCAGGAAAGCTGAGGAATGCTCTTGAAGCCTGCCCAGAGCATAATATCAATGCTAATGCTAATGCTAATGTACTTCTATGAGCACAAATATATCAGTAGGACCGTGTGTCGGGTCAAAAAGTCAGCCCTGTTATAAAGCTGTGAATCAGAGTTCAGAATTATGTCCTATTATGCAAAATCCACTTTTCAGAGCTTTTAGCCATGTTATAGTTGTTTCATCTCACCATTAACTCACCTGAAGTTGTATTTGTGCGTGTCTGAACGATCTTTAATTGCTCAGCGTTGGCTCAGTGGGGTACTCAAGTCAATACCCTGCTTGATGTTTTGTTAATGAGCCCAAAACATCTCTGGAGCCGACCGGTGGTACCTGCAGACCCAGGTTCAGAGTCAGTCCATACTATTACTGTGTGAGTGAGTGGTGGCAGTTTAAGACGCAGCTGGCACAGAATGATTATGTCAGCGTCACAGGGTTATGTTTATTGAACCTTTGGAGAGGCTGAATTAAAATGATGTTATTGTAAAATAGCAGTAAGAGCTGTAGTGGTGCAATCAATAAAACAAAGCACTGGCAGAATAAATACAATTTAATAGGATAAAAGCAGGCTTTAAAACAAAGAACATGACAAGAAAAAAAAAAAAAAAAATAGGTAAAATGGGTAAAAACTGAGTAAAATGGGCTGGTATAAAAGGTTAAACTTTCTGGATAAGATACCTGGAGCCTAAGTGCTTTTCGGTCCTTTTCGTTCAGGGGCAATATGGGCACAGAACACACCGAACCGATCTTGCAGCCATAAGCTCCTCCTCAGTGGTGTAGGGGCTGTCCATGATGGTCCAACGCCTACCTGCCTACCTCCTTCTCTACGGTGCTCACGTCCCCATTTTGCCGCAGTCGTAGCCAACATCGATTCCGCCCCTCCTGTCACGTCCTTCTCCTTCCTCCCACCCTTTTCCCCGTCTCTCCTTCTCCTTGGTTACGAGCCACTGGAGCCATCAGTCACGTGGTGCGTATGCTTACTTGAGTAAAAGTTGTGGTTCCTCTTCCCACTGTGAGTAAGTCAAGTGACAAAAGTTTTAAATTGACGATATGAAATGATTTGAACATTTGTGTTTCTTTCACCGCTCCTTCAGATATGATTTAGTTTAATTATTGTTCCTGTCCTTTGAAAACACCAGATATTGTGCATTATTTAATGTTTTCTGCTTCAAATTATGAATCAGATGTTACGTCTTAACAGTTAAGTCACTCTTTCTTTTTTCTTGGACCATATTTCTACTTGAGTAATATTATTTTGAAGTAACGTTACTCTTAACCTGCTGTAGATATCTGCCTTTTATTTGATGTAGTTTCCTCTTTAAATATCAGGTGCCACAGAGATACCCTCCATCACGATCTTACTCTTTTTGTCACCAATGTCCTTAATGCGCAACAACTTCAAGAAAGACATAGACATAGGATGAACTGTGAAGATGAACGGCTCAACAATGTAACTTTTAAAGATATTTCCAGCTAACTTATTCGATATCTTAAACCTTGCCACTGTATCTTGTATCTGCAGGGGAAAAAGGCTTCTGTCAGTACTTTACTCTCACTGAACTTTGGGGGTCAGTAGTGTAAAGCCCCAAAGTCTAAGCCGGTTTCCCTCCTGGACCCCAGATGTTCCAGGTACGAGCCACCATCCACAGTGTTTCTGTTTAACTCATACACAGAATAGTTTTCTTCTGTCACTGCGGTTCCCCCTCACAGCTGGCCTTTGTGACTTTGTTCTCCACCACATGTTTGCCTTCATTATGGGCTCTGTGGTGTGCCTGGAAATGTGCCTCAAAGGTGCTCAGAGTACTTAGTTACATTTACTACGAGTTACTTTTTATGTTAAAGCAGACCTATCCCGCAGCAGACTTTTCAGAGCTTTCAACTATAGTTTTCCCTTCTCATTTACTTTCTCAAAGTTGTATTTGAAGTGATTCGTATTTGAGCAGTTTTTAATCGCTTATATTCAAGTCGCCATATTGCTGATCAGCGCCTGTTTGATCGCCACTGGTACACGCCAACTGCTCTGTACTTACTTTGTTCGCCAATTTTATTTTCCTAATCGGTGATAAGCATAGGATTGGGCAGCATCGACATTTTGGTACAAATGAAAAAAAAAATCTCCAGTTCTTTAACTTGGTCTGCAGCTATCCACAGTAGGTGCCAGCAGCATGTGGCTCTTCGCTGTGATGACGTTTATGATGATGCCAGGTCCCAATGGGCACCGCAGTTTTCCAATGTGGAAAGCAGCAGACTTATTTCTTTCATTAAATCATTTTAGATTAATATTACAATTTAAAATCTGCTAATTACACCATAATGATCCATAATGATGTCATAGATTATAACTATACAGCAGACACAAGCTCCGTATGTCTGATTTCAAGTATATTTATTGTACAGTTTCATTAAAGATGTTCAGTGTCAATCATTTAATATCTGCAACACATGTACAGTCACATACTCATACATATACACAAACATGTACTCAACTACACATATACACATGCATACACTTATACACTTACACAGACCTACTTATGTCATACAAATGCACACACCCATCCATACACATACATGCACACACATTTTCTTAAGTGTTGTGGATCTTAGATGTTAAACCCTGTGCACATGTTAGCAGTTAGTCAACTATGATCAAGATAATTTATGTTAATGCACTGAATACAAATGAGAGCACTTAAAAGATGCTAAATTATAGCCTCTATAAAGATAAATATTGCTTCCTTCCTCATACTTAAGATGTGAAGTATTAGTGCATTAAAGATAAGGCACCCTATAAATACCCACAGGAGCCAGTTACATTGTTATAAATGTCAGTTTTGTTTTCTAACGCTCTAAGACTCTCGCATTATGGGTGTGTAATCGACATCAGTTTTCAGGAGCCTAGGCTATCTTTTTAAAGTCATTTATTGAGGCCAGTGCTAAAATATGAATAAAGGATGCACTGTAAGTTCTCCAAATGTTACTGTTACTGCACTTTGTACCTGTACTAGAGTAATGTTGTTTTGCAGTGAGGGTGTATGTGACTTTGTTCTCCACCACAGCACATTCATTAAGGGCTGTGGTGTGTCTGGAAATGTGCCTCAAACATGTGTGAGTGAGGCCCAGGAACCTCAGAATCATGTGGTAATCTTGCCTGACAAATCCAGATTTTTATTTTTCATACAGAGTGATATCAGTCTGGTCCCCACACCCTCTGTCACGTCCCGAGCCAGAACCAAACACGGTTCTGGCTCACAAACCACACCTCAGATGATCAGTTAGATGAACAGAGTTTAGTGCTTCGCCCATTGATTCTGCAGAAATTTGTTATGTTTTTTGGCTTCCTGTGATATTTTTTCCTTTCTTTTATCCTTGTAAGCAGCCATATTTGGTTTGATACAGATGAACCAGGCATGTCCCATAATCTACCTGTCAATCTAACCCATCTGAACACACCACAGATTCAGGCTCACATCTTTGTAAAGTACTGGAGAAGTGTGTATCACAGGTGGCAATGGTGAATGTGTCTCAGATACCTCAGGATCATGTGGTAATCGTGAAACCACTGCAGCCTGTGAGAACCTCACTGCAGGCGGCACGGCTCACAAACTCTGCAAATCATTTTAACTGTAAGAGTGTGAGGATGAAAAGAGGTATGTTCAGACTTTTGAAAGTTGATATGTGATAGTAAACTTTAAAAATGGAGCATAGAAGACCATGCTGACACAAATATGACACAAATAATATACAAATGTTCTTGAGACTCTGACACTGAAAGCGGTGTGTGCTTAAAACAAAGTTTGGCTGTAGGGTCCCTGGCAGATGTGTCAATCATAAATCAAGCTTTAAGGCCGGTTTACAGTCTAGCTTCAAATCAACGCGGATGTGCTGCACAGCTCTCTGACGCACCAATCAGAGAGCTCTGTGAGGCACCTGACAGCCAGTCAGTACAGTGATGTGGTTCTTGCTGTGGTATGTATGTGCGGTGTGAGCAAAACGTTACTACGTGTCCGACTGCAAGCACTGTGATTGGTTAATCCACACTGAAACTTTCAGTCACTCTCAAAAGTGCAAAATTCAAATGGCACAATCTTTCATACAGCCTGGAGGATTTTGAAGAGAGGTTAGTGGGGCTGATGTGTAGATATCTGCACTTCCATGACACCTCCACACCACATCACAAAGATGTCAGAATGACACTCCTGGAAGAAAGAAAAGAAAGAAAGGAAAAAATATCTCAGGAGGCCACAAAACATGATGAATTTCTGCAGAATCAATGGGAATTTCTGCAGAATCAATGTGCGAAGCCCTAAACTCTGTTCATCTGAAGTGTGGTTTGTGAGGCGGAACCGTGTTTGGTTGGGGACGTGACAGAGGGTGTGGAGACCAGACTGATATCACTCTGTACGAAAAATAAAAATCTGGATTTGTCAGGCAAGATTACCACATGATCCTGAGGTTCCTGGGCCTTGCTCACACATGTTTGAGGCACATTTCCAGACACACCACAGCCCTTAATGAGGGCTTGGAGTTGATGAGGCCAATGACTGTAAGACAAAAGGGCATCAGGGACAAGTTTGTACACCTGAAGAAAAGCTTAACCTCACGTTCTGGTGACCCTGGAGGGAACACTATTCCACCTTGTCTATTCTTGTCATGTCAAACATTGGAAGTCAAACTTCCCATCCCAGGTAAACATATCTCTGATATCTGATAATTACTTTCCACTACTCACCCAAACAAAACAGATGCAATTAGATTCACTGGGTGTTATAAAGTGTTATCAGGACAACATGATTGGAGGAGGACGTGATGCACTGTTGACGACACCTTAGGAACAATTTGAACTATATTTTCTTTTCTTCTATATTGTTGTGCATATTTAAAAAAGGCTTTATTGGTCACGCACTTATCAAGCTCTCACTCAGTATTGTTTATTCCAGGAATTCAAATATGGCCACAACAACTGAACAATTTTCCGACATTCTGTGCTGTATAGAATGATAATATCCTCCCATCACACACCAGCCCTGAGAATGCCATTGATTGTTAGTCATTGTAGAGGCAGGCCAATTATAATCAGGAGATGACTCACAGTCAAGTAGATGAGAACACAACATAGTAACAAAGGAAAAAGCAGTAATAACAGGAAAATAATATAATAATAATAATATAATAAAATAGAAGTTAACAAGTACTGTCAGTATTCTTTGCCAAAGATACGGCTGATATAAAAGCGTATAATCCCATACATTTTAGAACAGTAAAGCAGTTTTTTTTTTATATTTGGAGAGGCAAAGCCGGTTTTACTCTCAATAACTATCACCTTAATTAGATTTTTTTTTTTTTTCTTTATTTTGTAATAACTTTAATTAAAAACAAACAAAATTATGAATGATGCAATGGAATTTACAGGATTGTCAAAGACTCTAAAATCAATCAATCAGTAACTGCATTTAAGTCATTTTTCATTCACTCTCACTGTCACACACTGTCTTGGTAAACGATTATTCTAGCCAGCCCCTCCGACCACCCACCACTCACTGACTCACATGTTACACTGATGCATGGACAAGGTTGGTGAAGTCTCTTGCCCAAGGACACAATAACTGGACAAGTGCCTCTTGAGCTACAGTCACCTCATTCATTCGGTCAGCGCCATTATTCTTGTCCCCATTTGTAGAAAGTAGTGTGAGTAAAATCAATCAAACTGTTCACAGGCAAGAAAATGAATGAAACGTTTTTACTGGAAGTCACAAATGCTTGTTGTCACATATTATGCAAACGATCATGTTCCCTCATCCCTTGTATTTCAATTGATTCATGCATGTTGGAGTAATCCTGTATTGTTCTGCACTTTACACTTGAATGCACAAAAAAATGTCTATTTTCACCTACCCCCTATACCCGCCCACTTCCCTGTACTAACTTGCAGTTATTCAAAAACATCTGGCTAAGGGTCAGTGCATGTAAATTTGGGGCGACTGTAGTTCAATTAGTAGTGTTTCTCCACTGATCTGAAGGTTGGCGGTGCGAATCCCACTCTTGACATTGACATCATTGGTAGAGCTGTAAAATCCACTGGCCCACAGGTTGGCGGTGCGATTCTAGCTCCCGCAAATGAATGCTGTTGTTGTTGTGTCCGTGGGCAAGACACTTAACCCACCCCTCCCTTAGTGTCTGTGTACACTGCTGTGAATGGGTGAGTGGTTCCTTGATGTAAATTGCTTTGGGTGCCTTGAAGGTGGAAAATCGCTATATAAAAAAATTGAAAAAGTGAATGTGAAAGTTAAAAAATATTTTGGCATTTTTTTCAATACAAACATGCACATGAAAATCTGTTGCTAGCTCTGTAGAAATACCACTATGAAGATTTTTTACAAGAAGTCAGTGGTCCCATTTCTGTGTCTAAGCCTTTAACATTGTATGTGAATTGTGTGGCTTATAATAAATACATTAAATTAATGATTTATGTATGCAATAGTTTAATTAGTAGTACGAGAAAAAGAGCATAATATGTTTCCTGTAAAGAGGGGGTATAATGAAATATTGATTTTTTGCTTTCCACTATGTTATAATATTATTCTCCCATCAAAAACATGTCTGAAGAAGGTTTATGTGTCATCCATGTTTGAGTAATCTTGTGATCTCTCCTGGGCACTATTCAAACCCTCCTTATGTTTAGCACAGGTCTGTCCAAGACTCAACTCAAGCCTACATCATCTATGCTCCCACACAAAAAAATTTCTATAAATATACAAAAGCACGATACAAAACAATATGCAACTACTTCACAAACCTGATGTGATGTGCAGTAGTTTCATTAGCAGGATGCACGCCGATGCACGGGTGACTTAGCGCAGAGAGCAAAGGGAAGGGAAACTCAGAGCGACAAAAGCAAAACTTAATGCGGTGATATGTGTTTGCAATTGATACCCCATACCCCAGAAGTGTAATGCCCACTTTGTAAAAATCCTTCCTGTTCAGATCATTATCTACAGTCTTGTTATACCCATACGTTACATTGAACCCATAGTGCACGCAGTCCTATTTCGCAACTCATTTTGGGGGTTGAATACTTGTCCTGACGTTGCATAATCTGCATTACTTCGTGTTGACAGAAGGCTCAGCTCTGCATTAGCTCTGCATTAGCTGTAGATTAGCGTAGCTGCGTTCCTCTGTCCTCCATCTTGTGGCTGTGGCTTTCTTTTCCGCACACTGGGTTCCCATGCAGTGTTTCTTCTGGCATGGTCCCACCTGCTCCAGGCCTGCCACAGCACTGCACAAGCACAAACACGAGCCTCCTCCTCTCACTCTGTGGTCTCAGATATGTGCTTCTATTCAAACGCTTTCCATTACAAGGTCAGCGAAGTAGTCCTGGATGATTCACACTTTCCTCTAAAAACTTGCAGTAAACCGTACTTATAGATAAATGTTTGAAACTTCTCAAACGGGCCTGCTCATACCAACGTCCAGGGACTTCTCGGGATGGCAGCTGCTTCGAGTTTAGCCTTCGTCAAGTCCAGGATTGAACCAGGTTTAGTCACATTGGTGGTTGGTTTTTACGTGTACTTGAGCAATAGTTAAGGAAGTGCACCGTTAGCATGCTAGTTGTTGTTAACATTATTGTAGAGGTAAAACTCTACTCTGGCCACTTAAAAGCACTTATAAACTCATGCTCGGGATGCGTCAGGTAAGTGATTAAAAACTTTGTACAACTGCAACTGTTTAAAATGAACTAGTTCTATTTTTCACATTTTTAAGATGGTCAAAATCAGGAAGCCTACAGCTTACACTTCTAGATAGTTCGTGGTTGTATTTCCTATATTTTTAGACTTGATGAACAGCCCATGTCAACTTTCTCACTTCGGAAACCGTGAAATTGATCTTGCATCTAGTTCTGAGTAAGCTGGTTGGTACTTGGAAAGCCAAAAATGTACTTACTTAAATGATCATTTGTATAAAACCTCAAGAATCACTGTAATGTGGAAAAGCTAAGTCTTAAATAGCACAGTGGCCTTCTGGGACCTACAAAGCGGCAAACAACATGGGAATAATGGTGCACTCTAGCCTGCATCTACTGTATGTACTAAAGCGGATTGGGTTACAGCTAAAAGGACAACTGGAGGCTTATCAACATTTCTGCCTCATTTACAGACTGGAAAACATAAAACTAATGGAGCTGAGAATGAGATAAGGGATTTGGAGCGTCTCTGTCTGACAATGAAAAGAGCTGTGAGAAGATTCAGAGGTCTGCAGGCTCGGGACAGGTACATGCAACGACAGCGGATCAAAGCAACTTACGGAGAACCTAATGGAGAAGACAATGCAGGATTCTGGTCTTTTTAAGAGGAGTCATTATGCAGAATCAACATTTCGGAGCTTTCCCATGTTATAACATTGTTCTCGCATCAAAAACAATCCTGAAGAGGTTTTATGTGTCGTCCATGCATGTTTGAGAAATGTAGCGTTCTCTCCTGGGCCCTAATCGAACCCTCCTTACGGCTGACAGTACGAGGCTCAGCCCACAAGCCTACGTTAACCATGCTCCCATATGACAATTTCCATAAATATTACAAAAATATGACACAAAGCTATACTACAACTTCACAAACCTGATGCGATGTGCAGCAGCAGTAGTAGTTTCAGCAGCGGGATGCACGTCGATGCTTAATGATGTGATGTGATTTAGTGTGGGGTGTGAAGGGAGGGGGAATTCAGAGCATTAAAAACAAATATGAAACTTATAAAATATGCTGCATCTAATTATAAAGCCTTTGTCTGATAATCAGGAAGTGCACTGTTAGCATGCTAGTTGTTGTTAGAATTTCTGTGATGGCAAAACGCTGCTCTGGTCTCTGAGAGTTGTGAAAAGTGCTTTTAAACTTATCGTGGTGAATAACTAGGAAAGTATAAGTAAGGAATAACTTTGGACTACTGCAAATTAACAGACATCTTGTATCCATAGAAAAAGACAAAGTTTAAATCTGTCAACTGGACAAATTGTCGTAAGAGTGAAGACGTTTCGCTGCTCATACAAACTTCGTCTTTTGCTGTGGATCAGACCTGGATGACTGAGGGTTTACACAGACATCTTGTATCCATAGAGGTACCCACAACTGTTACCTAGCAACCATAATGTTAACAAGGGTCAACACTTAGGAGATATAACATTATGACAAATATTTACTACATGTACGATCCCACCAAACCGTAATTAGAGAAACATGAAAATCCATCATATCCACTTTAAGACTTACTGTTGCAATGTCATCTCTAGCCCACCAACCTCATGGAAACTCAACAGATTTTTATGTCAGATGAGCAGTTGGGTTGTACTTGTAGCAAAGATCTTCTGGGAATCTTCACCCACCTCTTCAGTCCACAGTGATTCTCTGATGTTATAATGCTGTTTCCTCATCAAGAACATGCCTGGAGTTGTGTCTTGTTTTAGTCACATGTTTTATTCACTTAAAATACTTTGTTCCACCTTGTGATGTCATGGGGTAATTCAGAAAGTGCTCCACTGTGTTTTTAAACTCCACACACCTTCACTAGAATCATTTGGATAATTTCAGTCATGGAATTTCCAATCTCTACTAAACAAAAGGTAAATATTAACTCGCTATCAACTTGAAAACTATTGCTTCATGACATCTCAAGGTGGGACAGAGCATCTTGAGCTTTGGAGATGTAGACAGACTAATACTAAAGGGTTACTCAAGCATGTGTAAATGAAACAAAACACAACTCCTGGTCCGTTTTTGAGGAGGTATTGACATCCTTCATGGCTTCAAGCTCACAAGAGTAAATTTTGAGTAATATAGGACCTTTAAATAACACTAGCACCAAGAAGCAGAGATGTCTTCTGGATTTTAAAGACAGATACAAAAGTAGAAGAGGCTTCATATTCAGCCACTGTTTGTGTATTTGCTCCCGCATAAACAGCAGAGAATGATTCATCTTTCCTAAAACACAGAAACATCATGTGTGACATGTAATTCCATGAGTCTTGTCCTCGTGGAGCACCAAAGCTCAAACACTGTTTACATCCACTAAACTGTTTACTCGAAATGACATCTGAAAACGGCGGGAGCCAGAACAGTAGCAGACAGCATTAAGGCTTCTACATGTAATCTCCCATTTGAACATTTTGAGCAGGCGGTACAGTACAGTACAGCCTCAGTGTGATTAGTGTCATCAAGAGGATAGTGTAGAAGAGCTTGTTTGGGCCATTATTATCCAATATATTGAATCAGCTTTTTGCGTCACCACAAAGGAGCGCTCGCTCTTCTATTATTCTTGATTATGTGACTGAACAGTCTTAGTCTTACTGGGCTTATTTACAAAATCCATAATTGCAATTTAGCCCCTACTGCTGCCCGCTGTAGTAAAGCTACTGTATACTACTCTGTGTGAATGTAGATCGTGTTCACGTGAGAACAAGACAGGAGATGTGACCATGTGAAAAGTCCTCTGCTGTTTGAGAATCGTCTTCTACCTGGGGGAGTGAACAGTCCTGTGCTGGATTAGTAGAGCGCACTGATGTCCCACTTACACATTACAACAT
This sequence comes from Periophthalmus modestus, assembly GCA_019594935.1. NCBI lineage: Eukaryota > Metazoa > Chordata > Actinopteri > Gobiiformes > Gobiidae > Periophthalmus > Periophthalmus modestus. The sequence continues at coordinate 14,839,123 of JAIEZT010001214.1, forward strand.
CACCTCAGTATAGGCTAGTCAACACTTAATTTCAGGAGCATTTAAAAACAATAAGTAAGCATTGCATTCACAATTAAGAATAGGAGAGTTCACAGATACTGTCAAAAATTACAAATAAAAATGTGATTTAAAGATGCCAAACAAATGCCACCAAAATGACTCTATGATGTGAGCTTAAACAAGTCTGTCCAATAAACTGCGTAATGTTGCCGTTTCATATAAAACACCAATCAGACAATAACAAAACAAATTGTTCTTTGAAAATAAAGTAAACAGATCATTTGCGGTTTTTGACAACAGGCTGTACAACAGCAAATAACAGAAAATGTAGCGCAGCTGAGATTAAACAAACTTTAGTGCCGTTTTTTCTGAGGTGCACCACATTATTATTAACATTATAAACTGCGTGCTGCTGAGCTGCAGGTCCACTCGAGTGTCTCAAAACGTTGTTAAATGCACTGTAGCTTGAAAGTGCCCAGCTGTCCAACAATGGTACAATTTGCAACGTGTCTCAGAAGCTGTGACCTTGGGTAATGTTCATAGTTGCTCATCTGAAAGTGACGGACAAACCCTTTTCCTTGCTGAGACAGGTTAGCTAGCGCAGGGGTTGGCCGACCTCTTCTCACAATATCCAGCTTTTTGTGAAAGAGCCATCTTGAAAGTGCCGTGGAAAGTATATATCTGCAACCAGATCAATCTCTTCTCCTCCTTTGACCATTAAGGGCTAAAAATACAGCAATAGCTGTTGGATCTCCGGGTTTAGTTTGACATTCTGCAAACTGCCGCCTTTCATGCTGCATTCATTGTGTATGTGTATTCAATCACAGAACATGTACATGTCCAGTTTGCATAGGACCTTCTAGCTGGCCCTGATATGCAGAATCGAGATCTGATTGTCTGTTGAAACTGACTGTATCTGTGTCTATTTACAGTGGACAGGACCTGCTCTTTTATTCTGAAGGCCCTAGGAAAATGAACTTTGCCTAACAACACAAGCTAGCTGAAATATAACTGGATAAAAACTCTACCACAATAAACAACATTGGAAGCCACTCAACAAAGTGGACATAATATGACATAAAGAGAAACACTTTTGTTTACATATTAATGAAAATAAAATAAATTCACTTTTTTGAGCATGTTTAGGCCAGCAGAGAAGGCCTTTCTGGCCCTGACAGCCCACCACTGGTAGGGTATATCACTATACACTATCATTTTGGAGTATTACTTGCAACTGTTTATGGATAATATGTAATACTTAAAAGAATCAGAAGATTAGTTTTCTGCAGAAAGAAATGAAATCATGCTCAATGAAAACAGGACAAAAACTGTTGCGCTATCAAGGTACTCAGTGTAAATGATATTATACAATATTTACAGATTCAAGTGCACTTGTGAATAGGTGAAGGTTGACACGTCTGATGTGATACGAGTTCTTGTAGGTTTATAGAGTTCATGTTTAAATGCTCATAAATCCATGTAGCGCATAGAGTTCATTAATCCTGATAGTCCAGTTCCAGAAACAACATAATCCAAATACAAGAAAGACGGAGCACAGCAGTCCCACTAGCGTGAGTCCAGAGCACGCTGGAGGAGGTGGGAGCGAGTAAATGATAAAAGGGATTGACTACAGGGCCTACTGCACACACAAGTGTAGGATGAACAGTTCAGTCCACAGGCTTCCTTTCTTCTGCTTTATGGGACTATTAGCAGTTACCAGAAGCAGTCTCATGCACCTGGTCCACTCCTTTGTTTGCTGAGAGGAACCATCAGTGTTTTAAATGCAGTGGTGCTGCTTTTCCTACACCTAGAGAGCAGTGGGCATCTGCCTAGTATTATTGGGCAATGTCTTGTGGCTAAAACTTGTGAGATTATAGGACATTAATGCTGAAATATGCAGATGTAGGGCTTTAGTATACAGTAGCCTGAAACCAGTACCATCATTTTAAACATCTTGATTGTAAAAACAGTGTCCTGATGTGAATAGTTCTTTTTACTTTATTTAAAGATTTTCAGTTTTATACATGCACCTTCAACATATACAACAAAGAGCGTCCATGTCTTATGGTGCTTTTTTAGTGAGGTATATCTAAAATACTCCATTTGCAAACACATTATATACTCCCTTTCACCCGCTGAATAAAGGAAGGACGTTGTGCATCCTTCCACTTTGTTAGCATTTGTTTGATATGAGGTAGGGAGTGAACAGTCCTGTGCTGGTGGAGAGGGGTCTTCTGAGGGGACTAAACATTTCTCTCTCACTTGTTTGAATGACACTGTTGGCTGTCAGCACAAATGCTCCCAGAAAATATCATGTGAAACCACAGTGTGTTATATAAAGCTCCTTGGAGGACGTGTGAGCGTGAACGGTAAAATACTTCATTGTTTCATCTCCTGTCTCCAGCCTTGTGTGAGAGGTGGAAAATAACATCTCTATAGACCATAAACTCAGCGTGTACCTTTAATGCATGGGAACTCTCTCCAAGAAGTATCTGTCAGCAGCAGGAAAACAGGGCATGGTTTTGGACATGTTGGTGTTTAGTGGTCTTCCTTTGGCCCACAGCAGAGAACAGTACACTCCCTTTTACTGTAACTTGTGTCCAGACTTTGTACATCCTACTCAAACAGTCCTTAGGGGGCAGCATATCTATGGTAAGTGTTGAAAGCAGCGGAAAAGTAATAGGAGCCTGGCCTGTATGTCTGTTCAATGGATTTTACAAAATGGTTTGTTCTTGACCTGCCTCCTGACTGCTGCTCAGTGACTTCAGGATAAACTACATAGTAATTATATTAAGTAGGTATAATTTACAAATGGGAAGTAAGTTAACCATTTTCCCCCATAGACTTGTAATGAGAAATGCACTTAAAAAGGTAATTAGATACGGTAGAACTTAAATGCAACTCTGCTACCTGCTGGTCTCGCCACAGATTTGACCTTTTGTGCTTGTGTCTGCGCTATAGTTATAATCTATGACACCTGTCTATCATTATGCTATAATTTGGACATTTTAAACTGCAAACTCTAAAATGGCTTAATAAAAAAAACAAGTCTGCTGATTTCCCTGTACCTGTTTGTGGTTGAGCAAACTGCAATGCCCAACCACAAAAATGGAACGCACTTCAAGAACAAGATAATTGGACACTTTAGTGCAGCAATCACAATTTAATAATCTGGTAAAGTGGTTTCATACACACAATGGCACCTGTTTTTAATGTTTAATATGGATTTATATTCTTTGATATAATTGGACTATTTTATTTTTTTTCTGTTGAAAAGAGACTCTAAGTGCTGTCATTGAGTTCCCCTGTATAAAGAAAGATAAAGAGAGAAAACTGCGGCCCCCTCCAATGGGAGCCGACGTCACCGTAAACATCTCCACCTCTCAACCTCTGATGGACAGCTGCGCATCTCACTAGCAAGCAGTAGATTTTTAAAAATTTGTACCAAAATGACTATGTGATGCTGCCGATTGGTGATACATTAAGAAAATAAAATTGGAGAACGAAGTAAGTAGAGAGCAGTGGGTTTATATCGGTGGTGGTGAAAATGGAAGTTGAATCGCGTCTTGAAAATAAGTGATTAAAGATTGTTCAAATATGCACAAATCACCCTAAATACAACTTTGAGAGGGTAAATTTTCAGGGGGAAACAACTATAACATGGATAAAATCTCTGAAAAGTTGATTTTGCATAATAGGCCTACTTTGAATTGAATTAGTAGTGGACCCTCTTTCATTAAATTTCATAATCTACAATTGCAATGTTTAATTGTCATGAGCTACTTACCTGGGAATGTCTATGAGCTCAGATGAGTGTGATTGATAGGTAGCCAATTGGGGACAAGCAATATATATTTTTTCCTATAAACTCCGTGATAAAAATGAATATGAACCAAACGTGCCCATCCACTTTGGAGATCAATTTCTCAGCCTTGGTCGTGCTCTTTGAGTGAGTGACACGTGGATCTAACCAATCACAGTGATGCATAAACTCTCAGTGGAAGCATAGACAACTCAAATTACAGCTGATTGGACAAAATAAAGCTACTGTGTGAACAACAACTGGGATCAGATGGAAATCATGACCAAACCATGAGTTTCTGCCACATACCCCCGTCCCTGCTCCTGGTGATTGTGGTAATTGCTTGCAGTTGTGTTGTGGTGTTGCAGACCTCCTGAGGTGCAGCTCCTGGGCCGGATCAGATTCAGCCTCACACAGGGCCTCTCTGTGAGCTGTGTAGTCTGCTGTCAGAGAAGTAAGGACCATAACTTCACACTGCTATGATTCCTCTATAGTCCCTCTGTGCCCCCTTCTGTACCTCCTCTTTACACCCTCTATACCCTTTGCCTGTACGCCCTTTGTATCGTCTTTGTGCCCCCTCTGTACCCCCTCTATACTCTTTGCCTGTGCCCCCTTTGTACCTTCTCTATACCCTCTCTGTACCCCATTTGTATCCCCTCTTTACCTCAGTTTTGTACCCCTCTCATCCTCGTTTATACCCCCTCTATACTCCCTCTGTACCCTCTTTGTACCCCCTCTGCACCCTCTCAATACCCCTCTCACCCTTCTGTACCCCTCTGTACCCTCTTTGTGCCCCCTCTGTACCATCTTTGTACCCTGTCTGTACCCCATCTATACCCGCTCTGTACCTCCTCTGTACCCCTCTCACCCTCATTTATACTCCCTCTGTACCCTCTCGGTACCCCCCTGTACACCTCTCACCCTCGTTTATACCCCCTCTTTACTCCCTCTGTACCCCCTCTGCACCCTCTCTATACCCCCTCTGTACCCTCTCTGTACCCCTCTCACCCTCATTTATACCCCATCTGTACCCTCTCTGTACCCCCTCTGTACCCCCTGCTCCTTTGGCAGTGCGCTCCGGTGTAATTTTGGTCAGTGTTGCGAGTGGTGAGACTGACACTGGCGCACAGCCCTCATTCAGAGGAGCTAATGCTAATTGTAGGTTGCGTTCATATTCATCATTGGTCTCACAGGCTGAGAAAGGGAGAGTCTTGGGCAAAGGCCGTGTAACCCGCAGATCTGGCTAACACAATGCTAGCTAATGTTTCTGGACAGCTTTAAAGCTTTTTTATGATTGCCAAACCTCCAACATGTTCTGAATTCTCTCTGATTTACTGATGTTTTGCTTCACTGGTGGGTGATACAATAAAATGGTTGTATTGTTGTGCTTAGCCAGATGTAGAGGAAGTATCCCAGACTTTAAGTGTTGTTGATTTTTTTTTTTTTTTTCATTAAACTGTTGCAAGGTGTATTTTAAAAGGTACTATGTATAAGATTTACATTTTAAATTTCATAAACTTGACTTATCTGTGTCCCCAGATACGAGGTAAACATGTTTAAATCAAATACATGTTCAAATCGCTATATCGCGGTTCACCCTTTGCGGCCTCACTGTTTCGCTTTTTTTTTTTGGGGTGCAATTTTGCATGCTTTTTAACAGTGTATGAACGTGCATTGTGTTCTGTGTCCTGATTGGCTGAGGGACTGTAGACCATTGTCCATCAGTCTCCTCTGTGCCGTGTCTCTGTACAGTACAGAATGTGTTCAGACAAATTTACATAAATGTTCAATCGCAGTGTGACTCTTAAGTGCTGTATGTTTGAAGGTTTTCTCCTGGACAAAACCCACAATGTCGATGAAACGTTTTGCACTAACACATTTTTGAAACACTTTGGGCTTAAAAGAGTTTCTGTGCACCGAGAGGCGAATCTGTGGGTACCGCTGGAGCAGAGGCACATGAACAACACATTTAAAGCGACATAAAGGAAGAGGGACATAATCTACAAAGATTTGAACTTTGAGAGTCTTTAAACAAGAGAGAGATGTGAGAAAATGTTAATGCCTGTCTGAGAAAAGTGAATAAAGTGTGTGGTGAGAGGTTTTACAGCATTAAAACATATATAATATAATTGTAAAAAATAAAGCTGACTACTTCGCAGACTTCGCCTATTGCGGGTTATTTTTTAGAACATAACCCCTCGATAAACGTATAACCATTTTTTTTACCTTTTACTAATACCAACTGTAATGTGGATTTGTTCTGAAAGAGGGGGTATTATGCAAAATTGATTTTTTTTTTTTTTTTTTTTAGCTCTCTACCATAGTATAATGTTCCCTCATCAAAAACATGCCTAAAGAGGTATTAAATGTTATCCATGCTTGTTTGAGTAATTTCGCGATCTGTCCCTCCTTAAAGTTAGCTGTAAGATTCTGTGTACTCTACCCTTTTTACGTCATCCCTGCAATACCCCGTAGAAGTAAAATGCAAAAACATTACAAAAACATTGCACACGAACCAAGTTGTTCACTGTTTTGGTTCGGATCACCACCTGCATTTTGGGTTTCTTAGTATCTCATTAAAATAGTTACTGCATAATGGATGCTTTGTCTTGCTTTTTCTGCGTAGGTGTCTTGCTCATGACCACAACTATGGCAAAAGTTTGACGCTCAACGCACTATGCCACTCTGTCACAGTTGTTTATTCACTCAGTAAGGGAGAGTTTTTAATATGAGCACTTCACTTTACGTTAGTCTGGCAGTCATTTCCTGGTTTTACAATCTAAACATTCAAGGTCTGAGAATCAAAAAGGCATGTGAGATATTTCAAGTCAAAGCTTATGAATGGAAGCATATACAGTATATATAGAGAACTGTATTATTATTTATGTTGGTATTCTTTGTATTTTAATAAGAAATGCTTACGCTATTATTATGATTGGGTTGTAGCTAGAAATAGCCCTATGAAAAATGACCTCGTAAGTTCACAAGCACCCGTTTTGTGCTAAACCAGTGGTGCAGGTGGGAAGCGGGCATTACCATCAACAGCCTTGCTCCAATTGGCTCTTTGGTTGCTGTGATAATTTGTGCGTATTTCTAAATATTGAACTCGGCTCCAAAAAGCCTCGATGAGCTTCATTTGACTTCAGCCGAACGCTATGGGTGATGTCACACTCACTTAGTCCACTTCTTTATACAGTCTATGCTCTCCTGTAAAGTTTTATGACCCTTTCCCCTGTTAAATCATGAAAATAGTGCTGTGTAAAACATTCCAAACATTTCCAAACAAATGCTATAAGAGTGTTCCCATGTCCCACCAAAAGGAGGCCCCGGGGAAGACCCAAGACACACAGAAGGGAATATGTCTCTCGGCTGGCCTGGGAACGCTTTGAAGTCCCACCGGAGGAGTAGCTGGAGGACTTGTCTGGGGTGAGGGAAGTCTGGGAGTCCCTGCTTAGACTGCTGCCCCCACGACATGGCCCAGGATAAGTGGCAGAAAATGGTGTGTCAGCGAGGATTTAGGACAATTAGGACCGATGTAGAAAAGTGAATTCAGTAGCACTATTACTGGTAATGTGGATTTTTTTGAGCCGATACCACTATCATTATTATTATTACTATTTTTCATTTATTTTTTTGCCGGCAAAAGACAATTTTTGCTGATACCAATACCTATCTTTTAAAATCCATACCAAGGCCCACAAATGTATGATACGTTAAAGTATAAAGTAAAGAATCCAAAATTAACTACTTTTGTAAAAAATAAAACAAAATGATTTTACGTTGGATATAAAACAATTGTGTATGTTTGTATTGTCATGCAGAAATATTTTGTCTCTTCTATTTCCATTTTTACTCATGAGTTTGTTCAAAAAGACTAATCTGATGCACTGAGGACAATCTGGGAATGACACAGAGGCAACACAGACTGGGGCAGCAGCAAAAAATGCTACATATCTGTGCTAATATTTTTTTATATCATCCAATACCGATATTGAAACATATTTCTCATCAACTATTATTGCTACTAATACTACTATAGACACTATTTGCCTAGATCCCAGTTTTTATTAGACTTTCATTACACACATATATGCACACTTGACTAAATATAAATTTGTGCAGAGGTGGGTAGATTAGGTAAAAGTTTGTGAAAGTAAGAGACGTAACGTTACTTCAAATTTATATTACTCATCTCAAATTACAAAGTAGGGCTCCAAGAAATTACTTAAGTAAGAGTAAAAAAGTATATCGAAAAAAGTACTACTCAAGTAAAAGTAACTTAAAGAGTAAATGTTGGGTCGTAACATCTGATTTAAAATTTAAAGTTAATGTAATTTGAAAGATAAAACATTAAGGAAAACACAAAATCTGGTATTTTCAAAGGACAGACACAAAAATGAAACTAAATCATATCTGAAGGAGCAGTGTAAGAAACACAAAGGTTCAAATAATTTAATATCTTCAACATTTGTCACTTTTGTCACTGTAGACTTACTCACAGTGGGAAGAGGAATCACAACATTTACTCATGTGAGAGTACTGTTACCTCAGTTAAAATATTTCACTACTAGGAGTAAAAAATATGCTGCTAGAAAAGTACTCTGAAAAGTAGAATTTCTTTAAAAAGTTCCTCAAGTAAATGTAACTGAGTGAATGTAACTTTGTTCTACCCACGTCTTATTATCAGTAGCAGATCAATGGAGCTCTGTGTTCATTGGTGCAGGAGCAGCATTCTGTGTATTAGCTTCATTTCCTGAGAGCTGAGACTCTAAACAGGAGCAGGCCACAGTGTGAACTGATGAGGGAGAAACGTCCAATGAGCTCTGAGCACTCTGATGGAGTCTGTGGAGCGTGGCGTTTGAAGGAACAGACGGGCTTTGATTGGTCGGATGTGTGGCCGCTCTGTGTTCAGTACAAAAACAAGTGTGATTACAAACACAGGAGGTGCTACGGGGCTGCAGACGTGCATGGGCTCCATATGTTCAGGACGAGGGCAGAAAGAAAGAAAATCAAATCAACTCAAATCAAAATCAAATCAACTCTAAACAATATCAAATCAAAATCGCAATTTGAATTGGAGAAATGCTGAGTCCTAATGATACGAGCCATGAGCTGCGTGATGTGAGATAAACATGAGACAGTGGTGGAATGTAACAAAGTACAAGTAGTAAAATACTGTACTTAAGTAAAAAAAAAGGCATCTGTTCTTTACTTAAGTACATTTTAAAGTGGATACTTTTACTTTTACCACATCACACTTGAGAGCTCGTATCTACTCCACTACGTTTTTGAACAGGACTGACTGAAAAGTAAAAGTGTTTTGTTTTTTTTGTGATAGTTTGAAACTGGCTGAAAAGGCTGAGGGTTTATTTTTTATCATAGTTATCACAGTAGCCATAATAGAGCAAATAAAATAGACAAATAAAAACAGCAATATATATCAATTAAATTTCTAGTGAACGAAATTCAGTCTTTATCAAAATCAACCACTAGATTTGAAGCTTATAAAATCTCAACATTTTTAAATGAGCACTTTAATATTTTTACTAAAGTTGATTTTTTCCATGTGACACTTTAACTTTTACTTGAGTATTTTTTCTCCAGTATCTGCACTTTCTGCTTAAGTAACAAAATGGAGTACTTCATCCACTATTGAGATGAGATAATCTTACATACATTTAGCGAAAATAAAATTATAATGTACACTCCTTAATTTACTAGTCAAACAATAATTTAAAAAAGTTAACAGAGACTGAGCCCAGAGCGTACAGGGCTAGAGGAGGACTTACAACTTACTTATGATACAATCTGACTTTTTTACATTTAGATACTTAAAAAAGTAGTAGTAAAAAGTCCTGTTGTGTTATATTTATTGTGTCAGACAATTTTGTGATATTTATATTTTTGCAATATATGGTGTATCCCTAACACAATAATATAATTATGTGTTTCAGACCACTACAAATAGTAGATGGAGCCACAAGGGTTCGTTTACAGCATACGGTGGTCCCTCGTTTATCAGGGGAGTTACATTCTAAAAATAACTCGCAGTAGGTAAAATCCACAAAATAGTCATCTTTATTTTTTACAATTATTATAGATGTTTTAAGGCTGTAAAACTCTCACTGTTGAACTGACTCATCTGTCCCTGCAGCACAGACAGAGAGGGTTTATCCAGGGCCCAAAGCTGGAGACGGACCCTCACAAGTCTGCACATTTATCACACAGAACATGGAGCGTGAGCCTGCGGTTTGATCCCAGTTGTGCTAAACCTCCTTGCAACACCTAATGTAAAAATCAGACACTAAACTTAAGGCTGATTCACACTTGAAAGTTCGTACCAAAGCCTTATTTTTGGATTTAGACCTTACAAAGTGTTCTGTTATTTTCGTTAGTTTCCCGGATGTTTGGTTTCACACTACCTCCCGCAAATCCAAACTATCGGACTTTCCGCGGCGCCACCTCTACTATCGTCATGACAACAGGAGCGCGCCTCATGAACACGGAGCATAGAGGAGCTGGAAAGATTTTTTCCTTGTTTTGAGACATCTACAGAAGCCAGATTTGATGAACTTGGGCTTGACAGTGATTAGCTTAAAATACAGATTGACAAGAAAAAAGACAAATCAGAAGCAGCATTAGGCGGGTGTCAAGAGATATCTAACATTTCATTGGTTTAGCGCCGACACGCCTTTTTTTACAACTTATTTTTTTATCCGCTGTGACAGGATACACCTTCACCAGAATGATTTAGATAATTTCAGCTCTGGAACTTCCTATCTCGGTATCTCGGTTATGAGGTAACAATCAAGAATCAATCCGTCAATCGTCATGAGTGATGTTGCAAAAGTCATCTGGACGCTGTTTTTGACATCTAGACAAAAACAGCTTCCTTCACCTCTCTTTCACACCAACCTCTCTGCTTAAAATCTGCACCTCGCTGTCTTGAAATATGCGGTTTGTGGATTTAAGATGAAGGTGAACAGCCGACTGCAAACCGCAATGTGAGTGTCTTCTGTGTTGATACAGTCTTAATGACACGGTGTTGAAAATCCTCACCAAATCCCCACCATCATGTAATAACCTCTCTTCATACGTGTACGCCGTGTGTGCTAACATTTTGTGTGCGGTTTCTGACCCAAATGCGAGTGTTGATGTGTTGTATTTGTGCAAAGTCTAGAGTTATAGACGGGGATCTCTTTTTCCACACAGACGCGGCAGAAGGGCCCATGCAGAGCTGGAGGTGCCAACGCAAAACACTCTAGAACGAGAGGTAAAATGACTTCAGTAAATTTGGGACTAATTTATTTAAAGGGCCACTATGTCGCTTTTCTTTAATTAAATGAAATAGTTATTACTGCTTTAAAGATGCATTATGTAACTTTCCTGTTGGAGGATTGGCCGTCTGCTTGTCTCCATGGAGATGTTATTGATTTGCCTGGAATATGACATCAAAGATATCGTTTTCATGGAGAGAAGCAAATGATACCACTTAGGCCAAGTCACTGGTCAGATCTGTGGAGAGGCGACGTCACTCAATAAAACTGCTTGTTTACAAAAGTATCTATATATTGAAAGACATGACACTGCAACATTGGCCCGTACAGTCCTGTGGAGTGTGGTGGGTGAGGGTCTGTGGTGGGACGACGAGTAGTGACGTCCTGTAGATCAGCTCTGATCTACAGGACTCTGCTGTGGAGTCACTCAACAGTCCCATATATGTTATGTCATCAGTCATGATGCATCACTACGTTGCATAAGAGGGCTGCAGTTTGGAAGGAAAACTTTAACTTTGGTTGGAATAATTTCCAGCTTGTCATATTAATTTTCAGCTGCAGTTGCAGTTTAAGAAATATTTTAAATAATGGTACAGGAGTTTTCCATCTCTTTATTTACGACAAGACACCTTGAGATTCCCAATCTTGACTGATCTCTGAAAACTAAGGAGTGGACCTGAGTAGTACTTGGATGGAGACCTGTGGAGACATTGTGTCCTTAGGCAAGACACCACTCATCTTGTGAAAGTGGTGTGTTGATGTTGGGAGGAGCTGCTGGCACAAATTGGCAGCCTCTATCCTGTCAGTCTGCCCCAGGGCAGCTGTGGCCACAGCCAAGTGTTGAATGAATAAATAGTGCACTGTAAAGCGCTTGTGTTTCTTGTTGCTGTATTGTGTGCTGTATAAATCCAATGTGTTATTTGTGTGCATATTTTTGTTAGATGTGTTTCTGTACTGGCTAAACTACTATGATTGATGACTACATTTAATAAATGAGATTTGTTTTTGTGATCCACTTTTTTGGATTTTGTTAAAACTCTAATAATAATAATAATAATAATAATAATAATAATAATAATAATAATAATAATAATAATAATAATAATAATAATATAATGTGTCTCACTCTTCCTTTTCATTGTCATTAACTGTTTTCCTGCACAACTAAGTCCACTATGCAAGAAAATGTCACCATGCACCTCTAGCTATCCACTAGTTCTATTCTGACCATTAGCATCAGCAGCTACTTAAATTACATAGCAATTACTGGCTGTTACGCTATAGCTTTTTTCCACTCATTTCGCAGTAACTTTTTGAATGCCCTCTGCTCCCTCCACTTTTTGCCATATTAGCTCCACTCACTATTGTGCTTTGTGCGCCTTGTGGTTGGACATTTTTTCTAGATATAATATTCATTTTACCTTCCATAAATCCCGCATGCCAGCGTTGGTCCAGTAACACATGTATTACCGTGACGTCAAATCTTTCCCTCTGCCTGTTCCAGTTTATGTCAAATCCACTCCCACCCAGAGTGCTCCAGTTTTTCCATTTTGGCTTTGATCGTCTGTAGTTAACATCTTAAAACGTAAGTCTTCATAAATATGTATTATTCTCCACATCCAGTGCAAGTCATTCCACCAAAGCTGGCTGCTGTTGCCTGATAGAGAGTATTAGAGCGAGCCTGGACAGAGCGGTCTGTGCAGGAAAGATTTTCAATACAGTAAACCACTCGGTCCTCCTGTCCAAGCTCTCTCAGAACCAACTTGCCTCTGATGCATTTCATTGAGTGAAATTGCATCTCTCCAATCAGGTGCAGTATGTAAGAATAAACAATGGAGACCTGCACACAGGGGACCCACAAGGGATCATTTTGGGACCCCTTTTGTTACACGCTGATATCAATGACGTCCTGAACATGTGCAAAGATGTAGTCATCTTCCTGTACTCAGAGTGTTTTCATATACGCACATGGAAGTGATGTACAGCATGTGGCCACCAAGTTATCCTCTGCTATGGATTTGTCATTGGCTCCAATATTCATGTCTCACACTGAACATTAATAAAATAATTAATGAATATGCATGTTACAAAAACTGACTAAATTAAAGACATGCCCAACATCTTTGTTAATGGAGTAAAAATAAATATTATAACCTAGACAAAGTACCTAGGGGTTCATTTGGACCAAAGTTTAAAAAAAAAAAAAAAAACATATATAAAAGTACACAACTCAACAGTTCCAAAAAGGTATTTTTTTTTCAACAGTGGAATCGGCTCCAGACAGTCTGAAATCATTAGTCATTTCACTAGAAACATTTGAGATAATCAAGTGTGTTAATATGTAGTATAGAGTACACATTATTTGACATGATTTGCACTCCCTCTATTTGGATTTGATGTCAGCGCAGTATCCACTGTCAGCAGTGGGAATGAACCATTGAAAAAAAACAAAAACTAGTAATCTAAGCAACTTGACCAGTATGCTAATATAAACTCACAGATGTAATGAACGTGATCTGACGACAGAAAAGCTCAGAATGAGTCTGACAGTGAGTAATGGACTTTTGTCTGTGATGTAACAATCCAGGGAAAATTAAAACACAGTGCTCTCCGAGGCTCAGACGGGGAGTGACTCGTAAACAGGAGTAATGAAACAACTATGAATTAAGCTAAATACAACTCCAGGTGTGTTTTTGATGAGGGAACAATGTTATAACATGGTCAAAAGCTCCAAAAAGTCCATTTTGCCTAATATATGTTCTTTAACCTTGCCGCTCTTTAGATCTCAAACACTCACTCCCACCCTTCTGGTGCTCTGGTAGTCATCAAAAAACTGTATTTGTATTTTTTAGGCTGCCTTTCTCACATCTGGCAAAGGGACTACCAATGAAAGTTACGTATTAAATGAAGTCAATTTCAAGTACAACAACTGCTGTCAAAACTGTACTGAAGTATTAAGTACACATGAGTACTATAAGGTCCTAGTTACTTTCTGACACAATTTCAGTTATAAATTAGTCTTTTTAACTAAATGAAACCGTTTAAAGTTGGATTAAGTAGTTTTAAAGCTCCACGTTCTCTGAGTCCAGTGAGAGCAGGTGATGCTGTTGTGAGTCTGTGGGAGCAGAGACATGACACTGCACTGGGACAATGGAGACTGGTGCTGTCACTCTTATGAGTTTAAATGTCACTAATTACTTTTACATACTCAATTACAAGTACATGTTTAAAAATATACTTTAAAAGTACAATTAAACAAAGAGTTCAATATGTGTATTTGTATTAGTTACTTTCCACTCGTGCCAGCTCCCCACAGATCTCTCGTGCTCTGAGCCCATTTGAGACCCCGAGTGGCTGATGTTTTTCCAGGCTGCTGTGGGGGAGTCCTGGGGCCCTCCTCCTCCTTCTCCTCCTCCGACTGTTTTCTCTCTCCCTCTTCCATGCCCCCCTCCTCATTCCTCTCTCTCCGCTCCATACCCCCTCTCTCTCTCCTCTATGCCCCCCTCCTCCTCTCTCTCTCTCTCTCTCTCTCTCTCTCTCTCTCTCCTCTCCATTCCCCCTCCTCTCTCTCTTTCTTTCTCTTTCTCTCTCCTCTCCATGCCCTTTCTTCCCTTTCTCTCTCTCCTCTCTCTCTCTCTTTCCTCTCCATGCCCCCTTCTCCTCTCTCTCTCTCTCTCTCTCTCTCTCATTCCTCTCTCCCCCTCTATGCCCCCTCCCTCTCTCTCCTCTATGCCTCATCCTCTCTCTCTCCCCTCCATACCCCCTCCTCTCTCTCTTTCTTTCTCTCTCCTCTCATGCCCTTTCTTCCCTTTCTCTCTCTCCTCTCTCTCTCTCTTTCCTCTCCATGCCCCTTTCTCATTACTCTCTCTCCTCTCCATGCCCCCTCCCTCTCTCTCCTCTATGCCTCGTCCTCTCTCTCTCTCTGTCCTCTCCATACCCCCTGCTCTCTCTCTCTCTCTCTTTCTCTTTCTTTTTCTCTCTCCTCTCCATGCCCTTTCTTCCCTTTCTCTCTCTCCTCTCTCTCTCTCTTTCCTCTCCATGCCCCCTCCTCATTCCTCTCTCTCTCCTCTATGCCTCGTCCTCTCTCTCTCTTTCTGTCCTCTCCATACCCCCTCCTCTCTCTCTCTTTCTCTTTCTTTTTCTCTGCTCTCCATGCCCTTTCTTCCCTTTCTCTCTCCTCTCTCTCCATGCCCCGTCCTCATTCCTCTCTCTCCTCTCCATGCCCCCTGTCTCTCTCCTCTATGCCCCTTCCTCTCTCTCTCTCCTCTCCATACCCCTCCTCTCTTTCTCTTTCTATTCTCTTTCCTCTCCATGCCCTTTCTTCCCTTCTCTCTCTCCTCTCTCTCCCCATGCCCCGTCCTCATTCCTCTCTCTCTCTCCTCTATACACCCTCCTCTCTCTCTGTCTTTCTCGCTCTCTCCATGCCCCTTCGTCCCTCTCTCTCTCTCTCTTTTCTCTCTATGCACCCTCCTCCTCTCTCTCCCTCTCTCTCTCCAGTTTGCCCCCTCCTCCTGGATACTACACGCTGCGCTCTAACTTCAGCTCAGTCAGAGGAACTTTAACTTTTGAGCCTCTCCATCCAGCTCACTCTCACACAGAGGCGACACACACACGCTACCACACGCCAACACGGACATACGCCGCACATGCACTAACAGCAGCCGCTAACATGGACCACTACAGTTTGACTCTGCTCTGGATGTGCAGCCTCTTATTAGGTGAGTGAGAGCATGTTTATGAATGAAAACTGCAGGTGAAGCACTTTTACTAAGTTGTAACACAAAAGTTTTGGTTGAAATTACTTTATATTTGGGATCACTTTTTAATAACTGCACTTTCTACATTATGCAAAATTAACTCGTGGGGTTGTTACCTCTTCAAAAACATACCTGAAGTTGTGTTTTGTTTCATTCACACATGTCTGAGTAATATTTTATTATTAGTCTGTCTACATCTCCAAAACTCAAAATGCTCTGTTCCACCTTGTGATGTCATGAAGTGGTCATTTTCAAGTTAACATGTACTTTTTACCTTTTGTTTAGTAGAGATTGGCAATTCCAGCCCTTAAATTATACAACTGATTCAAGTGAAAGTATATGGAGTTTAAAAGTACTTCCTGTATTAGAGCATGACATCACAAGGTGCAACAGAGTGTTTTCTGTTTGAGAGAAGAGCTCAGCCTAAATATACAGGTTTGTGTGTTAAACATGTGTGAATGAAACAAAACATAACTCCAGGTCTGTTTGTGATGAGGAGACAATATTATAACATAGATCATGAAGAAAGATCTGACTCATAATGAAAAAAATGTTTGTTAAGACTCATTCAGGCCAAGTATCTGTGTCACTGGGTTAGAGTTATTAATTAAGCCTGAATCATTCTTAATAAACGATTTGTTCATTATGAATTAAGTCTTTACTCATGTTTTTTACTAAGGCTGTTCAAAGTATAGTTATTATAAACTTTTTTTTAAACTTTTAACCAAATGTTGAAGTTACAGTACTCTGCGATTGACTTTTACTGTTACAAATTTGAAATTAAAATGTACTTCTCAGATTAGATTTAATGCAGTATCTTTTCTACTTGTACTACTGTAAGTAGCAGTACTTGGTGAATGACTTACTCGGTTACAGTCTCTGATTCATGCAATATATTTTTACTTGTACTTGAATATGTTTAAGTAATAGCGCTTGGTGAATGAGTAGTACTTTTACTAAGGTACAACTTTTAATTGAAATTGTGTATTAATAGAAAGTTGAAGTTACAGTACTTGACAAATGGGTTTTACTAAGTAACAAGTAGTAGTAGAAGTATGAGGAAAGTTTGAATGAAAATGTACTTCTCAGATTAGATTTAATGCAGTATATTTTTTTACATATACTTGCAGTACTTGATGAATAACTATTTCTACTTGTTACAATAATCATGTGAAAATATCAAATGAAATTGTACTTTTCAGTATTTTTTTCTTTCCAAGTACTGTTCCAGAAACAGTACTTGGGGAATGGGGATACTTTTACTCAAGTACAATTAAAATGTACAACTTTTAATTGAAACTGATAAAATGTTGAAGTTGCAGTACTCGGGGCTTTTTCTAAGTTACAAGTAGTAGTAGTATGTGGAAATTTGAAATGAAAGAGTACTTTGCAGATTAGTTTTAATGCAGTACTGTACATCTTTTTCCTTGTACTTGAGTATGTTGAAGTAACTACTCGTGAATGACAACTTGTACTCATATTTTACAAATACTATGTGAAACCTTTAAATTAAATTCTTCTCAGAGTATAGTATATCTTTACTTTACTTGAAACATATTATTTTGAAGTAATAGTATACTCCAGAGTAAAGGTTACTTTTCCCATTGTCAGGAAGTATCAGTCTGAAACTACCGAAACATCACTGCATCTTTAGTACTTTCCATTATTGCACAGTATACAAATCTGTGTATATCTGATCAGTAGGCTATACAGTATACCACTTATATATCAGAAAATATTTCACTGGATGACTACTTTGTACTTCTACTCAAGTGATACTATTTAAAAGTAACAGTACTCCCCTTCCTCTCCTTATGGTGTCTGCTCAGTGGTGGGTAGAACGCAATTACATTTACTTGAGTAACAATTTAAAGAACTTGTACTTTTCAGAGTACTTTTCTGGCTGCATGCTACTCCTACTTGAGCATTTTTTTTAAAATTGAAGTAACAGTTCTCCTACTTGAGTAAAAGTTGTGGTTCCTCTTCCCACTATGAGTACGTCTACAAGTGACTACAGCTTTATGTCGACAATATGAAATAATTTGAACATTTGTGTTTCTTGCAGCTCTTCAGATATGATTTAGTTTGTCTCATTTTTGTGTCTGTTCTTTGAAAATACCAGATTTTGTGGATTATTTTATATTTTAAGTTACACATTAACTTCAAATCAGAAACCAGATGTTACTCAGGTGATCAGTTACTCTTTAAATTACTCTTACTTGAGTAGTACTTTTCCTGAATACTTTTTTTACTCTTACGCGAGTCATTTCTCAGAGCACTACTTTGTACTTCTACTTGAGTGATGCGTTACTCTTACTTGAGTACAGTTTCTGGCTCCTCTACCAGCTGTGCCTGTGCCTGTGGATGGGACTTGCTTCTTGGATGTTAATAATGGCACTTTAATAGCTGGTCTGAACTGGAAACTTGATGTCAGACTGCGGTGCACTTAAAAATGCACTGTCTCACTCAGAGGGATTCACTGGAGAATTCAGACAGAGAGCTTACAACGCACATTTGCACAAGTTAAGTCACTTTAAAGGTCCTATGCACTACTTCCTTGTATTTGAGCAAAATGTATCTTCCCCTGGTACAGAAATATTGTATAAGCTGCTCTTAAGGTTAAAATAAGTCTACTGTGTGCTGTCTGCATCTAATTAGAAAGCGTTTGATTGTCCAATAATCAGGAAGTGCGCGTTAGCATGCTAGTGGTTAGCGTTTCCATCACGGCAAAACTCCACACTGGGTTCTGAGAGTTGTGAAAAGAGCTTTTAAACTCATCATGGTGAATAATTAGGATGCTCTGAATGCAAAAGGTAAGTGAGGAATAACTTTGGACCACTGCAAACGTATTTTTAACACAGTAAAAATCAGGTGCGGTGACTTTAATTGAGAGTAACAGAGGGGTGACTTTCTCAAATCAAACTTTTAAATTATAATGATATTTTTCCAGTGTGAGCTAAAAGTGATTCGCATAGTAGGTTTATTACTTATGGAGTACTGGAGTAATGTATGTATGAAGGGTTAAACTGGATATGCCAGGACTAAACCAAGACTAAACCAAGACTAAACCAGGACTAAACCAGGACTAAACCAGGACTAAACCAAGACTAAACCAAGACTAAACCAAGACTAAACCAGGACTAAACCAGGACTAAAACAGGACTAAACAAGGACTAAACCAGGACTAAACCAGGACTAAACCAGGACTAAACAAGGACTAAACCAGGACTAAACAAGGACTAAACCAGGACTAAACCAGGACTAAACCAGGACTAAATCAGGACTAAACCAGGACTAAACAAGGACTAAACCAGGACTAAACCAGGACTAAACAAGGACTAAACCAGGACTAAACAAGGACTAAACCAGGAATAAACCAGTACTAAACCAAGACTAAACCAAGACTAAACCAGGACTAAACCAGGACTAAACCAGGACTAAACCAAGACTAAACCAAGACTAAACCAGGACTAAACCAGGACTTAACCAGGACTAAACCAGGAATAAACTAGGACTAAACCAGGTCTAAACCAGGACTAAACCAGGACTAAACCAGGAATAAACCACGATAAATTGTAGTTGCTCTATGTAACTTTTCTAGTGGAGAGTCTACCACATATGGAGATTGTGTTGCTCATCTATATCCACAGACACAAGCAGGTCACAAAAGGCAAAGTTACAGGTCAGATCTGTGGAGAAGTGACCACTCTCTTTAGAATACTTAGCATATTTGCATATTTTACCTTATTTGCAAAGGTGAGTTGTCCATCCGTTACATTTACTTGAGCAACTTGTTCATGTAATTTTACTTTTTAGAGTACTTTTCCTGCAGCAATCCTTTACTCCTACTTCTCTTAAAAGCTGTGGTTCCTCTTCCCACTGTGAGCAATATCTACAAGTGACAATTTTTTTTATGAAATGATTTGAACATTTGTGTTTCTTGCACCGCTCCTTTTGCGCATTTAATGTTTTGTCCTTAAAATTTACATAAACTGTTCATTAATAAATCCGATTATATCCAGACACTCTTTAAGTTACTCTTACTTAAGTACTAGTTTCCCAAATAGTTTTTAGCTTTACTTCAGAATTTTTTGAACCACTTTGTACTTCTACTTACTCTAGTAATATTTATTTGACTTTACTTACTTGAGTATATTTTTGGCTGCACTACCACCTCTTTTTATTTGATTAAAATATGTTCACTGTGTAATAGAAATAAATTATTGTCTGCTACTACTACTTGCAGCTCTACTGGTTCTGTTATGGGTTGTGGCCGTACAGCATTGTAGCAGGGGGCGGGTTTTACATAGTGAGAGTTTTATGAATGGACTTCTTCTGCAGTGACATCACTCCCTGACCTCTGACCTCGTGTCTTGCTCAATGACAGGAGCAAGATAAATATCAGGAGCTGTGATGAGAGATGAGAATATTAGAGCTATGAATCACAAGGACATTAGCGACAGTGTGGTTACTTTGAAGCAGACCTATTATACAAAAATGAGTCTTTCACCATGTTATAGTTGGTTCCCTTTCCCTACTCTCTCAAAGTTGTATTTGGAGTGATTTGTGCATGTTTGAAGTAATCTTTACTCTCCAGCAAACAAAATGCCATTGCTCTGAATATCTGTTTTCCTCATCCTCCATTAAACAAAAAAAAATATCTGAATAGTTTTTGCAGTGTTCTTTTGACACCGCAAAATCTCACATGAGGAGGTAGGAGTTAGATTTATATAACATAATTTATGACATTGGAAAGAGCTCTTATTTCGCTTTTTATGAAAGGCCCTATTGTGTAACTTTTTAACCCAGCCTCAAAAATAACTAAATAATTTGACTAAAATAAAGCATTTTTTTCTCTATTGCACTGAAAACAATAGAAAAACTAGCTTAATTACGGTGAGTGGGCTTACCCTTTTCCTTGGCTATATCTTGCACAGTATTATTATTATTATTATTTATTTGAAAAGGGACAATCCACATTAATTAGTAAATGTGCCGAGTTAGCTGACTAGAGGTAATTTTCATCGGTTGTCCCCAGGCCAGATGTAACAAGGCAATCTACAATTAAGAGAACATTTCATATCAAAAATATTCAAAGATAAGAATTAAACATATTGAAAAACAATATAATGTGAACATAATTAAAAATATGTACATTTACAAGTACCTATTTACAATTAGTGCTCGCAAGACTGAGTTTCCACAAGCCATTTTTTGGCATTCTTTTTAAATGAAAAAAATGATGGAGACTCTCTAATGGCTTCAGACTCTGTGTACCACTGTTGGGAGGCTTTGACTGAGAAAACTGCCTGACTAAAGGCTGATCTTCTGTGAGGAATAACACAGTCTGCCCTTGCTGCTCCTCTGGTCACTCGGCCCTCACTGGATCTAAACTTTACAAAATCACCCAGTGACGGCGGGGCACTGCCATGTTTGATTTTATACACCAAGCAGATGTTTTTAAATTAGTAAGGCATGTAAGGTATAAGGTAATCAGTAAGGCATAAAACGTATCTATCGCTATGGACATTATTCCTTGGAATGGTTTTAATTTTTTATTTTCACAGAATTATACAGCTGACTTCAACACCTCCAGAGAGCTGTCGCTTTAAATCCATTTATTTTCATTCAAAATCTCTGGCTCCTGATTCTCCTCCCTCTGGACACACACACACACACACACACACACACACACACACACACACACACACACACACACACACACACACACACACACACACACACACACACACACACACACACACACACACACACACATACACACACACACACACACACACACACACACACACACACACACACACACACACACACACACACACACACACACACACACACACACACACACACACATGTTGTTTGAAATGAAAGTCGATCCTATCTGTTCTTATAGTTCAGAGCCACTGGAAAATGTTGAAACGTGGCCAGTTCTGTGGTCAGTCACGAGTGAAATGTGTAAAGCAGCTCTACATACTACATACCAACAACATACATGTACAGAGAGAGAGAGACCAACAACATACATGTACAGAGAGAGAGAGAGACCAACCATATACATGTACAGAGAGAGAGAGACCAACAACATACATGTACATGTACAGAGAGAAAGAGAGAGAGAGAGAACCAGAGAGAGAGAGAGAGAGAGAGACCATATAGAGAGACAGAGGAGAGAGAGAGAGAGAGGAGAGAGAGAGAGAGGAGAGAGAGAGAGACATGTACATACAGAGAGAGAGAGATCAACCACATACATGTACAGAGAGAGAGAGAGACCAACCCACATACATGTACAGAGAGAGAGATCAACCACATACATGTACAGAGAAAGAGAGAGACCAACCATATACATGTACAGAGAGAGAGAGATCAACCATATACATGTACAGAGAGAGAGAGAGAGAGGCCAACTGCATACATGTACAGAGAGAGAGAGAGAGATTGATTGAACCACATACATATATGTACAGAGAAAGAGAGAGAGACCAACCATATGTATGTACAGAGAGAGAGAGAGAGAGCAACCCATATGTATGTACACAGAGAGAGAGAGAGAGCAACCATATGTATGTACAGAGAGAGAGAGAGACCAACCATATACATGTACAGAGAGAGAGAGAGAAGAGAGAGAGAGCGAGAGAGACCAACCACAAATATGTTCCACTGTGTACAGAGAGAGAGAGAGAGAGAGAACCAGCCATATATAGCCTTGTACGAGAGAGAGAGAGAGAGAGATCGGAGAGAGAGAGAGAGAGAGAGAGAGAGAGAGAGAGAGAGAGAGAGAGAGAGACCGACCAACCACATACATGTACAATAATATCGCACGCACAAAAAGCATTTGATGAGTTTACTTTCACTTTTGGGGTACATGGTTGTGCTACAGCTGAGCTTGCAGGGCTTTGGAGTGACTGAATGACTCCAGAGGGGGAGCGGACATGTGTTGGGTAAATATTTAGTTGGATATTAGACTCGGACCTAGTACAATCTGTGGAGCCAGAGGAAGGAAGAAAGACCAACCAGGAAGAAAGAGGAGGGAGTCAAGTGCAGTTAAGTTTACATGTTTTGGATAATTCAGGCCTTTTCAACTTTGAGTGTTTAACCAGTGCTGTATCCCATGATATAACTATATTTTATATGTATATAGATGAAAAATGAACTGAACTTCCGCCCTCAAATTGAAAACACTCTGCTCCACTGTGTGCTGTCATTAAGTGGTAATACAGGAAGGATTTGAATAATCCGCAGCAATAGAATAGCCTTGTTGAAACAGCTTTACTTCTCGGTGCACCAGAAGATATTATAGACTTTCTGTGGCATCTCAACTGAACAAAGAATAAAACAGCACATATTTTTATAAATGGCAACAATTTATGGTTATTCTAGTGTACTGCAATATATAGCAGTTCAATATAGGCTACAAATATCTAACTTTAAAACTGCATCTTCATGACATCATAAGGCGGAGCAGACTGGAGATACATTTTTTTAAAGATAAATATAAGTTTACTTCACACATCTTTAAGTCCATGTCATCAAAATACACAAACGTTACCCCGTGTCCGTCCTGATCCGCCACTTGCAAAAGTTACAGGGGTTTTTATGTTTTTAAAATTGCCGCTCCATTGGGAGACTTATGTAAATTCTTTTAACAACTTTTGATCCAAGATATGTCCCAATGATGCTGCCTCAGTTTAGAGTTCAACAGATAAAAACCCTGGGACAAGTTAGTTAAAGGTTGAGTGTTAGATTTTGGATCTGCGCAGTTTGATTCTAATTATAACATATGTAGATCAGTGTGTTGTAGTGTCATTTTAGTGTAGGAAGGAGCAGATTTTCAAATATGTAATCATGATCATGATGCTATTGCTTAATACTAAATAACATAAAAAGCATAATATGTCTTCTTTAAGGTATGTTTCTTTTGTATCTATTTCAAATTTTGGTTTGAACATTTAAATTTTCTCACCTCCATAAATGTGTCCTACAGTGGTTCTTGTGGGCAGTAAAGTCTGGCTGATTGCTCCCCCACTGTCGGCAATAAAACTTAGTCTATAAACCTGTCTGTAATGTTCTGCTGTGAGGACAGGCCTTATCTGCTGTGAGGACAGGCCTTATCTGCTGTGAGGACAGGCCTTATCTGCTGTGAGGACAGGCCTTACAGCTGTGAGGACAGGCCTTACAGCTGTGAGGACAGGCCTTATCTGCTGTGAGGACAGGCCTTATAGCTGTGAGGACAGGCCTTATCTGCTGTGAGGACAGGCCTTATCTGCTGTGAGGACAGGCCTTATAGCTGTGAGAACAGACCTTATCTGCTGTGAGGACAGGCCTTATAGCTGTGAGGACAGGCCTTTTTCTGCTGTGAGGACAGACCTTACAGCTGTGAGGACAGGCCTTATAGCTGTGCTGTGAGGACAGGCCTTTTCTGCTGTGAGGACAGACCTTACAGCTGTGAGGACAGGCCTTATAGCTGTGAGGACAGGACTTATCTGCTGTGAGGACACTTCAAACAATCATATCTGCAGGAGATCAGATCACAGAGTGGTTTATTATTGACCACACAAGTTTATGGAATTTGTTATGAAAGTCTTTAAATTCATCATTTAGTTTTAATTTCTGCAGTGAACAGGTCTGCAGGATTTTGCTTCTCCCATTAAGCTAAAATCCTGTAGACCTGCTATTTTCTGAACATATAAAACACAGAGGGTACAGGGCCAGCCTTCTTTTGCCAAACAGAGGATCAAATATCAAATAAAAACATAGCTAAAAGAGTCACAGTTTAGTCTAGGTGTATACAGTCCTGAATGAAGCCCAGAATACGAGTTTAAAGTAAGACTTCAGCGTTAGAAAAATGCAGTGTCCGAGGTGGCCCACTAAATGTGCAGGACTGACCTAGAACCTCTCCTTTATTCAGAAGTTTAAAAGCTTTCTTTGGAAGTTCCCACTGGCTCCTGCCTCTTGAACATCTGCTGTCCTCCCCTCCTCCTCCTGGTGTATTTTCACTGGCGAAGGCGACACTGCTTTAAAACGGCAGACTGGTGGAGTATATGGCCCAGTGTGGAGCAGCTTCCAGAGAATACATGTGTAATGGAAACGCACAGAGTCAGTGACACAGGCTGATACGGCCTGGTTCAAGTCCAGGCTAATGGGGACAGTGCTTTTGCAATACTGTGACGCTCTTGGAGTCAGACGTATGCAAAAAGTGCTTTATTTTATCACCTGGGTGGCAGCTTCAAAGACAATGCTTAAACTAAACACCTAATCTCCGCCAATAACCACATTTCAAATATAGCTGCTAAACTGTGCAGTACGTGGAGAACTAAAGTGGAGAGTGATGGAGGAGGAGGGGCATAAGGAGCAGTGGGATTGGTCTAACCTTGGTATCCAGATTTCAATTCATTTCTGTGTGATGTCACGTAGTACTTGAAATTGCAGAGGCCACTAGAGCTGCAGTAATCATGAACTTTTTCATATCTGGTTGGACATGGGAACAAATATGACAAACATAGAGGTCATTCCAGTTCTGTTACCGAGCTACAATAAAAAAAAAAAAAAAGGGGGCCCAAAACATGTTTAAATTGCACAATAGTTATGATCAGATAAATCACAATACATTTATTTTGTTAAATTAAGTAAAAAAAAAAAAAAAAAAAGCATTTCTTGTGCGTAAACTGTCTCCACATTTTGGATGGAGTTTTCTGTGTTGGTGGGGTATTAAACTCAGTGCTACTTCATGTATTTTTGTACTTTTCCTCACAACTTAACTGATGTAACTACGATGAATATTTACTGCGGGTACTTTTCCACCAAAGCAAGTCAGAATTAGAAAAACAGGAAAATATGTGATTTAAATATGGTATTTGACCCTCCGCTAGCATCAGTGGGGAGTGAACTGTGTTTAGATAAGGCAAAAAGCAGCACAGCTTATTAGCTAATACTTGTGTGGTCGAAAGAGTCAAATTTCCATCTCAGTTTTGAAACTAAGGAATAGGCTCAATACTCTTTAGCGATTTGAACAGCGTATTATGCAAAATCTTTTATGACTTTTATTTTGAAGTTTTCTACCATATTATGACATTGCTCCTTCATTAAAGAGAATAAGTTTTGTATGTCCTGCTGATGCATGTTTAAGTAATTTAGCGATCTCTCCCAGGCCCTATTCAAACCATTCTGTCCAAGGCTCCCCCATGACAGTTTTTCATAAATATAACAAAACCATAAATCAAAATCATACACTATAACTTCACAATCCTGATGCGATGGGCAGTAGTTTTATTAGTGGGACGCATGCAGATTGTAATGTGATTGCGCTCTGAAGGGGGAGTGGCTTGGTAAACACGGTGATCTAAATGTTATGTGTTAGCAGTTAATCCGCCCTCTTTAAACACTGAATTATGTACTTTTTGGATTACCCACATGTGAATGAGACAATTTAGACCATGTACTCGCTAATGAAGAGACAACTTTATGACATGGTTAAAAGCTTAAGTGGATTAGGCGCACTACGTCTTCTTTAATGTGTCTAGTCACACAGGAGGCTGCAGATTAGCGCCTGCCTCATAGATGTGGTCCTCTGAAGATCAGCTCCTGTATTCTGGCGTAGGTCCAAAACGGTAGTCCAGGTCTTTACGCATGCATAAGTACATCTGTTTAGCTCTTATAAAAGCTGGTGTAGGTCTAACACAGTCGTTCAGTGTGTTTCTCCTTGTGTCTGGGTGGGTTTTCTTCAGGCACTCTGGTTTCTTCCATCAACTCAAAACATGTACAATAGGTCAAATCCTTCAGCTTAGATAGTTCTGACCAAGACTGGCTCAAGAACTGAAGATGGGTTCCACTGCTCCTGAGGTTTCCCCAGAAGTACTGAAAGATGGGTCAAATGCAGAGATAATAAATGACCTTAAAGCACTAAATGCACTTATATAGGGTTCTAACAGTTAACATATAACCAGTAGTGGAAGGTAATGAAGTACAAGTAGGAAAGTACTATACTTAAGTAGAATTTGTAAGTATCTGTAGATTAGTTAAGTACAGTTAACAGTAGATACTTTACTTTTACTTCACTACATTTGAAAGCAGGTATCTGTCCTTTCTACTCCACTACATTTTTTAACATGACAGAAAAGTAAAAAGTACTTTTCATATGATTTGAGGTGTTATTTTTACCGTGTTTGTGGGAACATTCTGACTAAAGTTTTTGAGATCAAGGTTCAGCACTGAGCAAACAACAATAAATACACAAAATGGATTTGTATAATTACTGCTGACCAAAATATGTATTATGTTATAATAAGTATCAATACATTTAACATTAGTGTGAGATACTTTTATATTTTACTCTTAAAGTACATCATCATTATTTCATCCACCACTGCGTATAACATATTTAGATCACCATTACTTTTTACTGTTGTAATTAGTTTCACTTTTGTTTTTGACGCTCAAAGTCACAATACATCATCAGTATGAGTCCCGCTAATGAAACTACTGCACATCACATCAGGTTTGTGAAGTTGTAGTGTGTTGTTTTGTAGCCTGCTTTTCTATACTTATCAAAAAACTAGCCGTGTGGGAGCATGGTTGACACAGGGTTGAGGGCTGAATTGTACTGCTAACTGTAAGTAGGGTTTGAATAGAGCTCAGGAGAGATCACTAAATTACTCAAACATGCATGGATGACATCGAAAACCTCTTCAGGCACGTTTTTGGTGAGGGTTATAACACAGAAAGAAAGCTGCAAAAAGTCGTTTTGGCACAGTACCCCCGCTTTAACACAATCGTAGGGCTCACATAGCACTAGTTGGCTCCTGTAGGCTGCTCAGGTTCCAGAGTGTTGTTCTGGGCACGGTCTCTCTTTGGCGCAGCGGTTGCGAGCGACTGAGGAGAAGCTGCCGATATCACTGGGAGTATGGGATGGCCCGGGAACACTGGAGCTCCATGTGGAAAGCCTGTCTGGTTCTGTTAAGCTCCTCACTTTCACACTGTGTTCTTTGGCCCTGGCTCATGTTAAAACCACACAGAACACAGCAGGGGGCTAAAGATATGCATTTTACACAAGGACAGGGAAACAGACATTGTGGTCATTTTTACATCTTGGCCAGTGTATCGGCATAATATGTCTTTGTCTGTCATGTAAACGCTTAACCATTTATGAACTTCCTGTACCAACACCGTTTAACTATGGAGATATGGTGGTGCGCCAGCTGTCATTTTTATGTCTTACAGTGTGGATATTAAATGATGCTTATGGGATTAGAATTAAAGTTGGGGTATTTTACTTCTAAGGGGTATTAACTGTTAACACATAACATATTTAGATCGCTGTGTTGCCTTTTTTTCTTTTGAAAATGCTATATTTGGAGAAAACAATGTATTATCGTCTTTCTTTGCTCTCCATGCTAAGTCACTCCCCCTTCACAGCGCACTTAAACATGCATGACAACTTAAACTTCTTCATGCATGTTTTTGATGAGGGAACATTATAATGCGAGACTGCATACATAAATGGACATAGGTAACCTGCTAGTCACAGCGTTCCAAATAGGAAGTAAGCATATCTTTTCCGGCTCCATCAACTCTGGCTCCAATTCACTTTCTATTGGTATTTTTATTTTGCTATTGTGTCCTTAAATCACAATATGAACATTAATAACAACAGACACCTTCTTTCCCTGAGGTTGCTCCCGCTAGCGTTAGCAACAGGTTTAAGTGATAGCATTGCCAAGCCTCCCTGAAAAACCAGCAGATCCGGGTGGGAAGGAGCGTTAGCTTCAACAGCAGCGCTTCAGATTGGCTCTTCGGTTGCTATGATACGCTCGGTCGGAATTTCAAATATGGAACTCTGCTCAAAATTCGCCCCAATAACCGTTAGCCTCGATGAGCTTCATTTGGCTGGAGCCGAACGCTATGGGTGACGTCACTCTCACTTAGTCCACTTCTTTATGTGGTATAACATGGCAGAAAACTCCACAGTTGATTTTGCATAATACCCCCTCTTTAAGACTTTGACAGTAACACTTCTTGCATTCTTATAAGCTACTCATAATATCGCTATCATCAGATTACGTTTTTCACTATGGTGTGATGCAACTTTAGCATTTAATCGGCTCCGCTACAGTGCCGACTTATTGCTCTGAGCCCGATCCTGCTCCTCGTGTGTCTGCAGAAAGACTTAGGAGCTTTGGTGAGTGCATATTCCCAGTGTTTCCTTTGTGTCCACGGCCCACAGCAGGAAGTCTCAGTTTGGATCAAAGACGCTAAATATGTCACCATTCATAAAACAGGAAACGTAGAGCCATGTAAGAATGTGTCAGTGTTTACAGAGAGCGCTGACGGTCTGAATGGACTGTTAGTTAAAGAGAGCTGTTTCTTTGTCTTTCTAAAACAGTTTACCATAACAGAAGCCTAGTACAGTTACGTAACATCCATTGTAACAGAAGTGATCCCTCCCCTGGTTCTTTGAAGAATTTAGGTCAACAAAAGGCAAAAAGACCACATTTCTGGTGTGATATTTCCAGCAATAATATACTGTATACAATGTTACCAGTCGTTAAAGCAGCCCTTTTTGCACAATCGACTTTTCAGACTTTTAATCATGTTATAGTTGTTTCCTTCCATCTTGAAGTTGTATTCAGAGTGATCCATGCATGTCTGAGTAATCTTTATCCTCCTGTTTAAAAGATGTGTCCTTCATTTTCACCCCCCACTGCTACACGCCCACTGCTCTGTATTTGCTTCCTTCGGCTCACTAGTGTGATCTGCAGCTATCCATAGGAGAAGTCGACAGCACACGCCGCTTTGTTGTGATGATGTTTACGGCAACGTCAGCTCCCATTGAGCGCCGCGGTTTTCAATATTGTGATTTTAAATGTCCATGTTATAACGTAATAACCCACAGATGTCATAAACTTCAGCCTGTAGGACACTGGGCTCTGTGTCCTTCAGCTTGTAGGACCCTGGGCTCTGTAGGACACTGCTGTGGACTCTGTGTGTGTGTTTTCAGTCTGATTCACAGCTGGTGTTTGTGTGATCTGTTTACACCACACTGAACATATCCAAATGTTTGTGAGTGGAATGCAGACGGTGGACATGTCACAGCTGTTGTCTTTATCAGGAGACAGCTGTGGAGACAAGGGCTTTGTATTAGACATCTGTATCGTGTCTATGATTATGTCTGTGAAGGTACAATAGTTGAAAATGTGTTGATTTATACTCTTGTAAATTTGAAAATATAAAATTTTTACTCATTTACTTTACAAATTTCATTTTCCACTTCCAAATACAATTTTACACTGACAATTTGTAATTTTCTAAGTACAAATCTGAAATTTACGCTTTCATGAGTTTTGAGACATTTGTTGCGCGAGTTTGACACAAAATGATTTGTAATTCTAACATGTCATTTTCTGAAAACTTCTTTAACATATTTTGATGAGCTGGACAAAATGATGTGTGGATTAAATTTGATCTTTAAAAATGGCTCTCCAGTGCCCCATGCAAGGTTACAATGGGCCATAAACATTCATCTCAACATGACACTGGAAATATTGAATTGCATGTCAAGCTAAGGTTGATATGCAGCTCTCCCACTGTGGCGCGCTCTTCTGCACTTGAAAGGGTTGCGAAGGCCCTTTTTCACTGCTTGCAGTTTTAATTATTATTAAAGTTATTTAAGAGCCTGAATGAAATGAGCTGGGGCCACAGTTAAAAGTGTTGTAGAAGTGTGCTTCAGCATGTGGATTTAACTTAACATTCAGACTTTATAGTTTAAACCTCTCATCACGTTTGAAATCTTTACTGCAATTTCAGTAGCTGTAAATGTCAACATCGTAATTACAAACAGTCTATGAAGATGACTCATGTTGTGGCACTATCCCCATTTTTCTCATCAAAACAGACTGCACTCTATTCACTACAACTCTAAAACAGTGCGATCTCAGCCACGACGCCATCTGTCACCAATCCCTCATCACCGATTATTCGACATAATGCTTAGATTAAAGCTAAATGGTTTTAATGGCACTGTCTGTATGAAAAGTGCTGATAAGACAGGCTTCTTGTGGCGTATCCATTTAACCACCAGGAACCACAATGCTTGGGCCAAACGGCATCTTGCAGGGACTCTGACAGCTTTAATTTGGAAACTGGTGGTAAGTATGATTAGTGAACCATAGTTTTTTGGGGTTTTTTTGTACTAAATGGACCAATTGCCTTTGCCACCCTGCAGGAGGGATAAGAGCTTCAACTGAAGGATAATGAGAAAATTGCACACCTATTTCCAGAACCGATTTAAACCTGCACATGCACTGGGAAAACAAAGCATCAACACTGTGTGAGTGAAACATTGAAGACATATTCTACATAAAGCAATAAAACTGTCATGACAACTCCTGAGACATTGTGAACTATCAATTAAACAACATATCATACATTATACAAAATCTATGAGATTTTAACCCCCATTTGGTATAAACTTGGGTAAAAACAGATTTTGAATAAGACAACAACAATATCATAGTTGTTCAAACTAAGACATGATACA
Organism: Periophthalmus modestus; assembly: GCA_019594935.1. NCBI lineage: Eukaryota > Metazoa > Chordata > Actinopteri > Gobiiformes > Gobiidae > Periophthalmus > Periophthalmus modestus. The sequence continues at coordinate 14,870,509 of JAIEZT010001214.1, forward strand.
ATGGAGAACAAGAATGCAGACAAGACTTTCTGGCAGCATATAGAACAAAGACTTCAAACTGCAATGTGTCTGTAGTTTTTTATTGAATAAAACAAGAGGGATGTGTCTAAGGCTTCCTCCTAGAAAATAATTTTTGAATCCACCTGGTGAAGCAGCAGATGGCAGATGTACCCCTGGATCTGCGAGGAGAGAGCAGCTCTGTATGGACCCCAGGTTCTACTGTATAAAGCTCTTCAGTATGTACTTGGGGGAATAGTTGACAGATTTCATCTACTGTAGCAGTGGTGACGGCCTGAAGCACACTTTTTGAGTAGGAGCTCAAATTTTGAAAAAGTTGTTTTCCTGGAAATATCAGATTTGCCATGATGTTCCAGACCATTTGATCCTGAAAACAATGATAAGTAGCACTGCTGGAACATGGAGATGTTTGATTTTTCAAGTCTGTCCAGGACAGACTGGGCCATTCCAGTGGACAGAGAGCTCAGAACATGTGAATGAAACAAAACACAACTCTGAATATGTAACAGCATTATAACATGGTCCAAAGCTCACAAGAATCCATTTTGTATAATATAGGACATAGGTGTCAAACTCTGGCGAGTCAATTTCAAATTAATATTAGAGCTGGCCCGCCGGTATTATACGGTGGCAGCGCTGTAACACCGCATTCACCGCTTATACTACAAATCCCATGATGCTCTGCTGTTGTTTTGGCGCGTCAATTAGGACAGAGGCAGACACGCCCCCTCCTCTGTGTCAGTAGCGTCTGTGCATGTGTCAGACACAGACCGCAGGCCGCAGGTGTTTTACACGCGCGGGACTGAGCATTATTCATCAGCGTCATTAGCATAACAGTAAAAGTCAACTTTCAGATACACATCAAAAATGGCAAAACGGAAGGTGGACATTGAGAACCGGGGGTTTCAAACAAGGTGGGAGTCGGATTAAACATGTTCACGGAGGAGGCAGGAAAACCTGTGTGTCTCTGTGTGGAGAAAGTGTCGCGATAATGAAGGAGTATAATCTGAGACTGCATCATGACACGAAACACGTGGACAAAGACAAGAATATGGACATGGAACAAAGGCTACAGAAGGTGGAAGAATTAAAACGAGGTCTTAAATCTGCCTGAGCGTGACAGAGGAGTTTTTGGCGTTACGTCCTATGGCACAACTAGGAGATGGAGCTGCCTCGGGAAAAACTCGTGGGTTTGACAACAGACGGAGCACCTGCGATGTGTGGACACAGGAGCGGACCGGTGGCGAGGACGGGGGAAGATCAGGAGGAAAACATCACATGTGAGCTGACAGCTTCTCATTGTATCATAAACCAGGAGTCGAGGGCCGTGTCCCACTTTGCCCTAAAATGCGCTGTTCGCATGGCTCATTTGTGCGGGTACTTCGACCCGCACCTCGAACAGTTCATCGAGCGGTGCATTTGGCGAAATGGGACAGGGCAGTTCTGTGGTAAAGCCTTGAAAATGGAACATGTAATGAGACCATCACGCTGCAGTTAACTTTATCAGAGCCATAGGTTTAAATTATCGCCAGTTCAAAACATTTCTGAGCGAGTTAAACGGAGCTGGTGATTTGTCCTGTCACACTGAGGTGCGATGGATAAACCAGGGAAAGGTGCTGCTGATGTTTGAGCTGCTTGAGGAGATTTGTCTGTTCTTGGAAACCAAAGGGAAAGACACAACACAACTCTGAGACGAAACGTTTGTGTGTGAAATGTTTTCTGTGACATGACGAGTCTGAATGTGATGAACCTGCAGCTGCAGGTCGGGGTCGTGTCTCTGAGATGTGCAGGACAGTGAAGTTTAAAACCAAACTGACTCTGTGGGAGGCACACAAAGTGTTGTTTTTCTCTCATCCATAGAGTTTTGCACTTTATTGTATTTCAATCCAATTATGTTTTAAAAATATTTCAGTTGAGTGACTGATAGAAAATTGCTGATATTATTTATTTCTTTGTAAAATAAATTGATCCTACTTTTGCCTTTTCCCTGAGCAAATATACTGATGGTGCCTTGGATAATCCTGCTTCATTCATTTAATGTGCATGTTATGGGGATTTTTATATAAAGGAAGTTTGTCTTTTGTGCCTGTTGAAAATAAAAAATTACTGACAGAGCCATAAGAAAATATTGCTTCATTTATCCGATCATATAGTAATATATTTGTTAGGTTTTCAGTAGGTTCAATTAGGTTCAGTAGACTATGTGCGGTCATTTTACATTTTTTTCAATGAACATTCGATCAGTCCGGCCCTCGGCTTGTAGCAAATTCTTTTTCATTTGGCCCCCGATCCATTTGAGTTTGACACCCCTGATATAGGACCTTTAAATGTCATCGTGGTTTGGCCCCTCGGTATCTGTCTGACCTGCTCGTACCTCACACCACTTCTCGTGCACTCAAGTCGGCAGATCGGGTTATTCTCCATGTCCCAAAGACCAGGAGAAAACAATGAAAGAGAAAGTGATGGTGCATTTGCAGTGGCTGGTCCGAGGCTGTGGAATCAGCTCCCTCTGCACTTAAGGCTGCCCCACTCACTTCCTGTTTTAAGTCCCTCCTAGAGTCACTTTTTCTCCTTGGCTTTTAACTGAGTTTGATGATCTGCTGTGTACCATTTGTCACTGTTGTGTGTTCTGTTTAAGTTGTGTACAGCACTTTGTTGACTGCGTTGTTTTTAAAGTGCTTTTAAAGATTACTTAAACATGCATGGGTGACATCTAAATCCTTTTTGGGAGTGTTTAATGAGGGAACAACTCTATAACATGGAAGAAAACTCCAAAAAATAAGTTTTGCATAATAAGGTCCTGTATTACATTATTTTGTGATCTATGTTATAATGTGTCCTCATCAAAAACATACCTGGAGTTGTGTTTTGTTTTATTCACACATGTTTAACACACAAACCTGCATATTTAGGCCGTGTTCATTGCTCAGAATACCACTTTGTGATGTCATGTGGTAATACAGGAAGTGCTCCACTGTGTTTTTAAACTCCATAAACCTTCACTAGAATCATTTGGATGATTTTCAACCTGCAATTGCCAATCTCTGCTGAACTAAAGGTAAAAGGTAGCTGTAAAACTATCATTTCATGACATCACAAGGTGGAATGGAGTGTTTTGAGCTCTGGAGATGTAGATAGTCTAATATTAAAGGATTACTCAAACATGTGCGGATGAAACAAAACACGACTCCAGGTATGTTTTTGAGGAGGTAATAGCATTGTAACATGGCTTAAAGATCACAAGAGTCAATTTGGCGTAAAATAGAATCTTTAATGTTGTAAAAAAAAAGAAAAAAAGTCGTAAATATTTTGTTATTTCCTTCACAAAATAACCGCTATAATTCCAGCTATTAGTCTGCTGTGCTGTCGTACAAATGAGCCTGTGTGTTTTCTGTTGAACATTATGGGACAGGTTTACAAGCACAGGTCAAAGGTCAGGCTGCACGTCCACTTGAGCTAACAGCGTGGCTAATTACTCCAGAGCCGTACTGACTCCTGGGCTTTCCTCACAGCGCCTTCTGCTTTACACCAAACAGCAGGTTTTTCACTCTTAGTCGTGTTGGTGAAGTCTTTATGTTGTACTGAAACATGAATGACACTGCGGCAATCTGTGCATGTGGAGAGATGGACAAATACAGTGATTTTTGGTTCGTGAAGCTCTTTAAACACTTTCCCCACCCGCTCCTCCTGTCGGTCAGTCTCCATCATACTGAGTAAGTGACATGTGGATTGTACTACTAACATAGAGCTACTTAATGCACATGGATTATTCATTGGAGCTAAAACACCTGTCAGGACCAGTGAGTTGCTGCTGTATGTAGTGCCAGAGGACCCATCTCCAGATCTTGAACTAGTCTTGGTCAGTTTTGGGTTGATGGGAGATGCAGGAGAACCTGGAAGAAACCCACCCAGACAAAGGTAGAGCATGCAAAGGTCAAACAGAAAGGCCTGGGCGAACTTGGAAGCATGCTTCACTCAGCCACTGTGCAGAGTCTACTACCTGTATGGCATTAAATAGCCTTTATATCAACTGGAGTGTGTCAACCAAACATACATTGTTACTTTGGGCTTGCCTCTCTAAAAATCTTACTTGTAACTTGGCCTGGTGGCACCTGCATGGATCCATGTAGCTAGACATTGGTTCTGCGCAGTATTGTTCCTCTTTCTAGTATTGCACTTCTCTGGACTGAGATGTTTGATGTTTGTCCCGGGATCTGCTGTAGCCACTCCTCCAGTTTGGGGGTCACTGCCTTAAGTACTCCTCTAGGATTTCTCTAGTTTCTCATGGTCTTTTTCAAGAAGTTCCCATCACTTCCCCCGCAGTGTCCACCACAACAGCATTACTCTGCTGTGTGTCCACCACTACCATGTCTGGTTGGTTCATGACCATTCTGTCAATGTGGATATAAATACACTGACTGATATGTTATGATGTTACTGCAATGCACATAACAGTATAATCATAATGTGTGCACGTGTTTGTGACAGACACAAATGAGTGGCTAGACTTCTCTCGTCTGTGGTCATTTGAGGACAGAGTAGAGCAGACCGCTACATATGTGGAGGAGCTCTCTGGACCTGCAGCTGAGAGAGGAGCTGAGCGGAGAGATGGTCAGATACATGCTCCTCACAGTTATGGTCAGATACTTGCTCCTCACAGTTATGGTCAGATACGTGCTCCTCACAGTTATGGTCAGATACGTGCTCCTCACAGTGTTACGGTCAGATACATGGTCAGTTATGGTCAGATACATGCTCCTCACAGTGTTATGGTCAGATACGTGTGCTCCTCACAGTTATGGTCAGATACGTGCTCCTCACAGTTGTTATGGGTCAGCTCCTCACATACAGTGCTCCTCACAGTGTTATGGTCAGATACGTGCTCCTCACAGTTATGGTCAGATACATGCTCCTCACAGTTATGGTCAGATACGTGCTCCTCACAGTTATGGTCAGATACGTGCTCCTCACAGTTATGGTCAGATACGTGCTCCTCACAGTTATGGTCAGATACATGCTCCTCACAGTGTTATGGTCAGATACGTGCTCCTCACAGTTATGGTCAGATACGTGCTCCTCACAGTTATGGTCAGATACATGCTCCTCACAGTTATGGTCAGATACGTGCTCCTCACAGTTATGGTCAGATACATGCTCCTCACAGTTATGGTCAGATACGTGCTCCTCACAGTTATGGTCAGCTCCTCACAGTTATGCTCCTCACAGTGTCAGTTATGGTCAGATACATGCTCCTCACAGTTATGGTCAGATACGGTCCTCATATGGTCAGATACTGCTCCTCACAGTTATGTGCTCCTCACAGATGGTCAGATACATGCTCCTCACAGTTATGGTTACGGGCAGATATGGTCAGATACGTGCTCCTCACAGTTATGGTCAGATACATGCTCCTCACAGTTATGGTCGGTCAGATCACGTGCTCCAGATACATGCTCCTCACAGTTATGGTCAGATACTTGCTCCTCACAGTTATGGTCAGATACATGCTCGTGCTCTCACATTATGGTCAGATACGTGCTCCTCACAGTTAATGGTCAGACAGTGTTACGGTCAGATACATGCTCCTCACAGTAATGGTCAGATACAGTTATGGTGATACCTCCACAGTTATGGTCAGATACGTGCTCCTCACAGTAATGGTCAGATACAGTTATGCTCCTACTCCTCACAGTAATGGTCAGATACATGCTCCTCACAGTTATGGTCAGATACGTGCTCCTCACAGTGTTACGGTCAGATACTTGCTCCTCACAGTTATGGTCAGATACATGCTCCTCACAGTTATGGTCAGATACGGTCAGATACGTTGCCTCACAGTGTTACGATCAGATACATGCTCCTCACAGTTATGGTCAGATACGTGCTCCTCACAGTGTTATGATCAGATCACAGTTATGCTCCTCACAGTTATGGTCAGATACGTGCTCCTCACAGTTATGGTCAGATATGTGCTCCTCACAGTTATGATCAGATATGTGCTCCTCACAGTTATGGTCAGATAGGGAGGCAACTGCTCCAAGGTGCTAACCACTGCCCACATCATGTTTTTATTTAGGACATGTGGTTCATTGTTATGTCCGATTCTTATTTTAACTTTGACGATCAAACGCTGAAGTCATCTCAGGACAGAATGTTGTTAAGAGGTATTTTACTCTGGATTCAATATATTAGGCACTGGACGTGGTTATAGTACTCAGTAATATTTCACTCAAGTGCAAGTATTCGTAAGTAATATATCTGGCAGTGTAGTCCATAACAGTACTGTTACTTAAGTAGAAGTTTGGGTTCCTCTTCTCACTGTGAGTAAATCTGCAAGTAACAAAAGCTTTATGATGATAATATGAAATGATTTGAACATTTGTGTTTCTTGCACTGCTCCATTTTTGTGTCTGTCCTCCTCCTTCCAATTACATTAACTTCAAATTATAAGTCAGATGTTACGTACCGACAGTTACTCTTTACCCTTACTTGAGGAGTTGTTTTCCGAAATACCTTCTTGGCTACTCTACCACCTCTGATCAAATAAAAGATATGAACTGACTGACAGAAAGAAAGAGAATGAATGGACAGAGGGAGAGAGCCACAGACGGAGGGGAAGGCATATGAGGTCAGGCAGGAGACACAGAGCAGAGAGATGGAAAGAGAGACGGAGAGAGAGAAAGGCTGATGTACCTGTCTATGATAAAACATGGTGATCTTACATTTGTACATGTTATTTAAGGTGAATGAAGTGTTTGACTTATGCAGCCTAAAATAGTGTCGATCAGATGGAGGGTTAAGCTACTACAAATGTGCTTCTTTAGACCACCCTGATCCACATAGGTATGCAGCATCCAGTGATGGAAGGTAACAAAGTACAAGTAGTATCTGTACTTTATGTTTTACTTTTACTTCACTACATTTGAGAGCAGGTATTTGTACTTTCTACTCCACCATTTTTTTTTAACTGGACTTGACAAGTGGTAATATCCTGACTAAAGTTTCCGAGTTCAAGCTTCGACTTTAAGTAACATAAAAATAAATTAATATGAAAAATTAAGAAGTTGTGACCAAAGTATTGACCAAAATATGTATAATTTTTAATCAATGTCACTATATTTAATACTTTTACAAAACTTTTACTTTTTGCTCTTAAAGTATGCTGTTTTAAAACAGCATGTACTTAAGTTATTTTTTCACGTGATACCTTTACTTGAGTAACTTTTTACCTGTGTATCTGTACTTTTACTTAAGTAAACAAAACTGAGTACTTCATCCAGCCTCATACTCCAGAGGGCATTCATCTATCTGTTAGCGTCATGTGAGTAATTGTTTGCTCCATGCCCCATATTGAATGCAGAGGTAAACAGCAGATCTAATTATGAAAGCCACAGATCTGGGTCTCAGGACGATTATCCAATCAGAAACCAAACATCAGTCTTTCATTTGTGTTGCCAGTTTCAATGCTAAAATCCAGCTGGTTTAAACCTAAAAGGACTGTCTCTGATCTGAATCGTCACTACTTAAACCCCAGCACCTGCAGACAATCATTAATCAGTGCTCTTCTCCATCTCTCCTCTTTCCTCCTCCACTTCCTTCCTCCTCTCCTCCCTTTCTCCTCTCCACCCCTATCCACCTTTACTCTCCACCTCTCCTCCTCCTCTGAGCAAAACTCCGCAGTCACTGTTAATAAAGTGTAACATCCTCTACTCCTCTCTTGTCTCCTCCCCTCCTTTCCACCTTTTCTCCTCTGCAATACTCCTCCTCCACTCCTCTCCACCTCCCCTCCCCTCATCTCTTCCCCTGTCCAGCTCTGTCCTCTGCGCAACTCTCTGCTCTCCTCTCCACATCTCCTCCCTTCCCCCTCCTGTCTTCCTCCTCCTCCTCTCTCTCCACCTCCCCTCATCACCTCCTCTCCTCCCTTCTCCTCCTGTCCTCCTCTCTCCTCCGCTCCTCTTCCTCATCACTTCCTCCTCTCTCCTCTCCTTCTCATCACCCCCCCTCTCTCCTTTCTCTTTTTCACCTCCCCTCCCCCTCCACCTCCTTTCCTCCTCTTCTCCTCCTCCCCTCTCCCCATCGCCTTCTCCTCCCTTCTACCTCTGTCCTCCTCTTCTCCCCTCTCCTCTCATTACCTCCTTTCCCCCTCCACCTCCTGTCCTCCTCTTCTCCTCCCCTCCTCTTCACCTCCTTTGCACCTCTCCTCCCTTCCACCTCCTGTCCTCCTCTCTCCCTTTTCATCACCTCCTCTCTCCCCCTCCACCTCCTGTACTCCTCTTCTCCTGCCCTCTCCTCCTCTCCTCTTGAGCTCCTCCTCTGCACCTCTCTTTCCTTCCACCTCCTGTCCTCCTCTCGTCCTCTTCCTCTGGGGAAAAACCTCATCACCTCTCATCCTCATCAGAAATCCCTCCGTCGTACGCTGCTGTCACCGCTAATAAAGCAGAACACATAACTTTGCGGCACTTTGGAAAAACTCCGTGATTGGTATTTTAATTGAAAGCAGGTGTCGTTCCTCCCGGAGCTCCTGGAAAATTGTCGGAGAAGGAGGAGTGAAAGTGGGAAAACACACGGACGCTTTGATCAGGTCCCGTGGCGGCCATTTTGTACATGTCCCTAAACAACAATCGAACAACGTGTCAATGTAGATTTATGTCAGAGTAAACACGGGGACAAGTGGGAGAGAAGGAGGAGTGGAAAGAGGGAGAGGAGAGGGAGGGAAAGGAGGAAGAGAGAAGATGATGAGAAGAAAGAAGGAAGAGAAAGGAGGAGCGAGGAGGAATGGAAAGGGGGATGAAAACAAAGGAGAAAGAAGGAGATGAGAAGGAGAGAAAAGTGGAGGAGGGGAAGAAAGATGAGAAGGAGAAAAATGGACGAGAAGGGAAAAGGAAGAAGGAGGGGACGAAAAGGAAGAAGGGGGGAAAGAAAGGAGCGAGAGGATGGTAAAGCAATTGAGGCAAATAAAGGAGGAGCAAGAAGGAAGAGAAAGGAGAAGAAGGAAGTGGAAAAAGGAGGATGGGAGAGGAAGAGGAAGAGGAGAAAAGGGACAGTAAGGTGGAGAAAAGAGTAGATGACTGGAGGTGAGTAGGGAGAAGGAGGGAAGAGGAAATAGGGGGTAGAGGAGGAGAAAGGAAGAGCAAGAATTAAGAGAAAGATGGAAAAAGAAAAGGTGAGAATGAAAGTGGCGAAGGAGAAGGTGAAAGAAGGATGTGGAGGAGGAGTAAGGAGAAGAAGGGGTGAAGGAGGAGAAAAGAGGAGAAAGAGGTGAAAGGAGGAGGAAAGGGAGGAGGTGGAGGAAGGGAGAGGAGAAGAGGAAAGAGAAGAAAGCAGGAGGAAAAGAGGAGGAGGAAAGAGGAGAAGACGGAATGAGAGGTGGGGTGATTAGAAAGAGGGAAGAGAGGAGGAGAAAGGGGAGGGAGGAGAAGAGAGGAAGAGGAGAAGTTGTAGGAAGAACAAAAAGGAGGAGGAAAAGGGAAGAGGGCAGGGGAAATGGGGTAGAGGAGAGGAAGAAGAGAAATTAGGAAAAGGAGAAAATAGGAAGAAGAGGAAGGAGGAGGAAAAAAGAGGTGGAAAACTGAGGATGAGGAAAGAGAAGAAAGAAGGAGACCAAGGCGGTTGGAGGAATGGGAGGTGGAGGAGAAATTTGAAAGCAGAAGGAAAAAGAAGGAAGTAAAAGGAGGAAGAGGAGGAAGGAATTTGAAGAGAGAAAGAAGATGATACAGTGGGAAGAGAAAGGGGAAAAGAATAGGAGAACGGTGGGAAAAAAATAGCAGGTGAAAGGAAGTGGAAGAGAGGAAGGGGAGAAAGTAGGAAGAAGAGAGGAGAAGAAAAGAGGAGGAAGAATAAGGATGAGGAAAGAGGAGAAAGAAGGAGGCCAAGGGAGTCTGAGGAATGGGAGGTGGAGGGGAAATTAAAAAGGAGAGCAGATAAAGGGGGAAGAGGAGGATGGAGAAGGGAAAGGGGGGAGAGAAGAAGAGAGGAAGAGGAGGAAGAAGAGGATACAGTAGGATGAAGAGGAAGTAAGAGGAGGAAAAGAAAGGATAAGACTAGAGATGTTGGAAAGACAGAAGCAGGAGCACTATAAGCAAACAAATGAACAGGCAACATATTCTCTGGGAATATTTGCAAGTCCAGCGCCCCTCTCTGAATCACACTCGAAATCTCACTTTTGTAGATAAACCAAATATTTGTCCTCCTCTGAACCTCTTTCCCCTCTCTCCTCCTTTCTCCTCCTTCTCTCCACCTCTTATCCCCCTCTTTCCTTTTCTCTACCTCTCATTCTCATCCTCTCTCCTCCCCTCTACCCACCTCTTCACCTGCTCTCTTCTCTTCCTGCCCTCTCTACACCTCCTCTTCACCTCTCTCCATCTCGCCTCCTCCTCTTCTCCACCGTCCTTTTTTCGTCTCTCTCTCTCCTCTTTTCCACCTTTGCTCCTCCCCTCTCCTCTCTCTTCTCCCCCTGCTCCCTCCATCTCTCCTCCTCTTCTCTTCCTGTCCTTCTACGACCTCTCCTCCCCTCCTCTTCTCCACCTCTCTCATCTCTCCTCCTCCTTTCTCCATCTCTCTCCCTCTCTTTCCTTCTTTCTCCTCTTCTCTTCTTTAAATCACACATTTGTAGATAAACAAAACCAAATATTTCAAATATGAGGATGTTTTTTTTTTTTTTTTCATGCTGCTGCTCCATTTTTCCTCCATGGTCCCTCAGAACCTTCTGTGACTCTAAAACAATACATAGCGATAGGAGAGTAGACTGAGTACAGCTGTGGTAATTTGCACAGTTAGAGATATACTAATGTGTGTTTTTTTTAATGGCTGATACTGATTTTTTATAAACCCAGAGCCGATGGAGCACGGCGCTAAGCTCTCCCGATATTTTTGGGTCGATATGAAGGGTCGATTTTGATCATTTCCTTCCAATTGTCTTATATGTGATTACTACAAATGCTATCTCTGGCTATAATAAGGAAAAAATATACTCTGCCTGGCCAAAAAAAAAAAAAAAAAAAAAAAAAAGTTGCCAAAAAAAAAAAAAAAAAGGTCACACACTCTAATATTTTATTTCCGTCCAGTGCTAGCATTAATTTTTCACCAAGATGTGGCATTGATGATGTCGATTTCTTCGCTTCTGCAATGTCACAAGATTTCTTTCCATCCAGTGTTCTTAATAATTTTTGGACCTGTGGTGGTCAATGATGATGGTCCATGACGTCTCATTCATTGAACCACTCTTCTCCAACATTTGAGCCCAAAGAATCTGGCATGTCATCTTGGAATATGCCCGTGCCATCAGGGAGAAAAAATCCATAGATTGAATAACCTGTGCCATTCAGACTATATATTAGTCTTGAATGGATTTTAGTGGTATATGCTGTGTTTTTGTTTGCACATTCAGTGTATTCAGGTAGTCAGCTGACCTCATTCTTTCATTCTGGCCTCAGTTGCCCACGCAGTAATTATCCAATAGGAGGCTCGTATCTATTTGCTTAATTAAATTCAGGTGGCGACTTTTGTTTTGGCCAGGCAGAGTATATGTGACAATGATATTTTGACCTCCACAGTCCCCTTTTACTTCAAAACCCATAAGCATCCTGCCCACAGTATCCAAAATACTGGAAAAGTGTGTAACAGAACAACTTACAAGAATTTAAACTATAGCTCGTCTAATCTACATGAAATGCTTTTTGGTTTCAGAAAACTACTACAGTAACAGCCGTATGCTTTCTTTTGGAAAAATTAAAACTGAACCTTGACAGAGGAGGCGTTATTGGGGCAGTGTTCCTCGACCTCAAGAAAGCGTTCGATACGGTCAATTGTCAAATTCTGCTGGATAAATTATCTTATTTTAACCTATCCTCAAGCACTGTGCAATGGATGAAATCATTTTTAACACATAGAAGACAATTTGTTAAAGTGAATAACTCGGCATCTGCAACCTGTGAAAACCAGCTTGGCCTCCCTCAAGGCTGAGCTCTATCTCCGTTATTATTTTGTCTCTATATTAATGACTTTCCACACAGTTGCCCATCCAATGTACAGTGTCAGTTATATGCAGATAATGCAATTATTTATGTTCATGCAAAAAATAAAACTCTTGCAGCTCAGGAACTAACATCTGCCATGAACAAGGTTTCAGAATGGTTACAGAGGTCACAGCTAGTATTGAATGTATCTAAAACGGTTTGTATGTTCTTTTCTAAGAATGCTGTTTATGATGATAATCCTCCTGTATTGATAAATGGAAAAAAAATAATTGAAACTGTTAATTAATTTAAATATCTTGGAGTAATGATTGACTCAAAACTTAATTTCAAACAGCATGTTAAAAAAATAGTTAACAAAATGAAATTTAATCTGTCAAATTGTAGACATATTAGAGTTAATTTAACACTGGATGCTTCTAAACTATACTTTAATGCAATGATTGAAACAGTTTATAAAGCTGGCCTTCAAAATTTTAGATCACTCAAAGTCATATGATCACGGTTAATTCTAAAACAACATAAACATTTTAGGTTAAAACAATATGATCATAAATTGGCAGACTTCATCATTGTGTAAAAGATTCTGCACGGGTTGGGTCCCACATATCTGCAAGAGTTGGCAAAAATGCACATTTGATCTACAAGAGCAGTTCTGCACGGGTGACTCCTACAGCTCTGCACTTTTGGACAAATGTGTTTCTTTTTGTCAAAAATTTTCTCTTTTCGAGCTTCTCAAACTTGGAATACTATCCCAGTAACAATACGTGAGCTGCCCCACTCCCAGCTCATTTTCAGAACAACTCAAGTCATGGCTGTTAGACAATCAAACTTATCCACATAATCACTAACCTGAATGGATTTTAGTAGTAATGCTGTGTTTTTGTTTGCACAAGACATTATTGTACATGTACTGTATATAGAATTGCAAATGTAGTTTCTCATGAATGTAAAATGTTTAGCTTATTAAGGTGTAGGCTGTGATTATAGGCAGATGTGGTGTATGAGTGGACTGTAGTGTGAATGTATGTACTGTAAGTTTGTGAGAGATCTGGTGATCTGAGGGCAGTGGTCTATGGATGAGCTTTAAGATATGAAAGAGGTTTTTGTACTTTGTATTTTGTATTACTTTTTTTAAGCTGTGGTGTGGCTGGGTTTTTTTTTTTTTCCAGCGAGGGACAAAGGATGAAAATTAGCACAGGCTATAATCCTGCATATTTACAGTTGTGGGATTCGTTCCCCATGCCTCTGTTCTTAATATGCATTGTCCCTTCATTAAATAAACCTAGGGATGAGCGATACCACAGTTTTGATATCGGTACAATATGATGTACTTTTACAGGTAATTTTGTGATACCCATACCGATACTACCCTAACTTTATGGCATTTCAGTAAATATACTGCATGTACACAAAGGTTTGACACAAAGCAATGAAGAAATAACCCAAACATGTCTAAAACTGATGCGAGGCGGCTTAAAATGTACTTACAAATTAGTATTGTTATAACAAAATAGTATCGATACCCACATTTGCACTGAGCCAGTATCGATATATGTTTACTTTAATACTAATACTTCCATCGCTACTTCAAACATGTAAAACACTCAATGACTTTTTTGTATTAAAGTGCTCAAATAATGCATCGTCTTTTGTTTAATCAGGTGGCCAGCCCAAAACAAACTGTGAAAGACCGAGAGCCAGTGCGCTAAAAACTACAAATACTGGCCTGATATTACAGCCAACTAATACTTTTACTTTCACTTGTTTTTTATACAATATTTTTTATACCAGGAACTGTTATACACCAAGGTTGAGGAGTCCAAAAATGTCAGTGTTAATGTTATTTGCATTTGTTCATTTTATGAGTATTTCTAATGAACCTCATCAAGTTTGAATGATATATCGTATGTCCTTCTATTTGTTCATTTTGTTTCATAAGGAGAAAATCCATGTGCGCTTTTATACTGTACAAAGCAAATGTTCATATTTCTGTGGTTGCTAAACGGCCTGTTTCTTTTTGTAGGTTGCTGTGACTGCTTCAACATCGACACAAAGAATCCTCGGATCATTAAAGGTCCCAAACAGGCTCAGTTTGGCTACACGGTCCAGCAGCACGTGGCGGCGGGCGGCGAGAAGTGGTGAGGGGGTTTCTGTCACACAGCAGAACACACAGAACTTATGGAGGAGATGGTCTCGTTCACTCTGGGTCAGAGGGAATGGTTTATTTTGTTCTTTGGAGAGATACCCACACACAAACAGGCTGTTATTATGATAACATCTTATTTATTTATTATTTTATTTTAAATTTTATTTTATTTATTATTTTATTTATTATTTTATTTATTATTTATTGTATTTATTTTATTTTATTTTTAAATTATAAGATTAGAGACAATGCAAACAATAAAAACTTTAGACATTTTGAGTTGAGGGAAAGTGGGAGTGTAAGTGTGTGTGTGTAAATGTGTGTCTAAGTGTGTGTATGGGTAGATAAGTAATAAAACAGAAAAAAAAAAGAAATACGAAGGAAAAGGGTGGAACATTTAGAAAGAAGAGAAAAAATAAATAATTTAGTGAGGTTGTAATTATTTTTTAATTTCCTTTCTTTTTTTTTTCTTCCTTCTTCCATTTAAAAAAAAATATATTCCCTTTTCTCCTTATGTTGCCCTATTGTTTCTGTTTTTTTTTTTTTTTTTTTTTTCAAGATGTGGTTCAACTTTCCATAGAAAACAAGTGAACGGGTCTTTGTGCACCAGTGCAGCTAAAAAATCTTCCAGCAATGATTTCGGTAACTGTTAAGTAAGCGCTCCTGCTCTAAAGTTTGATTTAGAATAACAAAATAACAAAGCATAAAATGGGGATGCTCTGTGATAATAGTGAATAACTCTAGCCAGTGGAGTCATGTGTGTTTGAGAGTTTTATGGCTGTACTTTCTGTAGTTCATGTCTCCTGCACCACACCTGCCGCTCTGTGCTTAGCCTGAGCAGAAGAAACACAACGTCAGGCTGATTCTCTGACAGACCCGGCTCACACAATAGGATCAGTCCTGGATGTTTCCTGGATGTTTCCTGGATGTTTCCTGGATATTTCCTGGATATTTCCTGGATCAGTCCTGGTCTCCGGCTCTGGGGTAGTGTCTTCCTGGCTTTGTGTTGGTGATAGACACATGATCGCACTGGGATACTCTCTGTCAGTCCTGTTGGCTGAGCTGTATATAAGTAAGTCGGTGTAATTGGTTTCTTGCCTTTGCTTGTGTTGGAAGCCTCATATAAACTCCCCTTTTCAGCTCCAGGTGTGCTACTGTGGGAGTTTTGAAAAGCCTTCAGAGAAACATCATTTAGTTTGTCTAGATTGACTTATTTATACAATACGATCAATATTAATGACATCTGCAGTGATGAAAAAAATGAATAAATGATGACATTTCTTAGTTTCATATTATCAACCAGGAAATTAAATATTTACATGGAGTGATTGTAGGTCAGGGTATCCAAAACTGCTGATTTGGAAACTGCTTTCAAGGCAGAGGGTTAGTTCAAGTTTATAGCCCACAAAAAGGGTAAACTAATGTGGCAAAGATACAAATGATATATACTTTTTCTTCCAAATACTTCAACAGTTACTCTCAAAATCCATGTCACTAGGTGTTTTTGATGATCAGATTTAATTTGTGCATGTAAACATAATGGAAATGTACACACTGTAGCCACAATTACTACTACTACAACTACTATTTCTACTAGTATCATCACTACTACGACCAAAGCACCTACTGCCACCACTACTACCATCACTCCCACCGCCACTCCTACAATCGCTACTACCACCACCACTACTGCTACTACCAACACAACTACTGCTACTATGACCACTGCTACCACTATCACTACTATAATTGCTACCACAACCGCTACTAGTATGACCACTTTTACTACTACTACTACTACTACTACTACTACTACTACTACTACTACACTAATCTTTTTGTAACTAGCAGTAGCCTGACATTGATAGTCTAACAGAGCTGTGTTGTGCTGCTACTGCCACCACCTTCTACTGCTACTACTACTACCACTACTACCATCACCATAGCCACTACTCCTACTAATGCTGCTACTACCACTATCACAACTACTATTACTACTAGTACTAAAACCACTACTACTAACACCACCAGTGCTACAACGATCACTATTACCCAATATCACCACTACAACTACTTTTCCTAGCATCTTTACTACCACCACCTCTACTACTACGACCACTACCGCAACTACTACTACCACTCCTTTTACTATTACTACTGCATTAATCCTTGTGTAACTTGCAGTAGCCTGACGGTGATGGTCAAACGGAGCTGTGTCATGCCACTACTGCTACTACTACCACTACTACTACCATCACTACCACCACTACTCCTACTAATGCTGCTACTACAACCACTACTATCTCCACCACTACTACCACTATCACAACTACTATTACTACTAGTACTAAAAGCACTACTACTACTACTAGCAACACCACCACTGCTACGACAACCACTACTACCACTATCACCACTACAACTACTATTACTAGAACCTCTACTACCACCACAGGTACTACTACGACCACTACCACAAGTACTACCACCACTACTTTTACTACGACTACTACTACTACTCCACTAATCCTTGTATAACTTGCTGTAGCGTGATGTTGATGGTCTTACAGAGCTATGTGTGTCATACTGCCACCGCCATCTCTTCTGCTGTTACTACTACTACTACCACAACTACTACTACCACTACCACCACACCTACTACTACACCAACTCTGGTGTAACTTGCTGTAGCTTGATATCTGTGGTCTGTGTTGTGGTTTCCCTCAAAAACCCACAGTTCCCCGCACAATGGGCCCAGTGTATTCTGGGTAATTCCACAGTTGTAGCCGTCATCTTTTTTATGGTTCCTTTTGGCAAGTTTCACACACTCTAGAGTCCTACAGCCATACCATGTATACATTTGTGTACAAAGAGACAATATTAGATTCTTGGAAGGCCTGAAGAACTGCCAGCTGATAAGACCTGCATTGTGCCCAGCTCGGGTGCACAGATGTGGGCTTGTGTGAAGGTGATTGGTGGGGTCTCTTGGAGGAGAGAGTCTATGGGAACCAGGGCAGAGGACAGACTCGGCTCATATGGTGTTCATAATGTGGATCTGGTATGAATGATCTGAACCAGGCTGGATAAGTAGACACTCCCTGAGCAGTTACATAGTTTACAAGATAAGAGCTGTCTTTACACAAGAGATACGGTGTGCTGACACATCTTTTTTTTGAGAAAATCAAAATATTTCTGAAACATCTCATTGCATAAAAAACAGTAGCAGAGTGTGCGTATATTCATAGAGATCTATAAGTAGACTTTGCTGTCACCTAAAATTTCAAACTCGATTTCGAAACTAAAGAGACACGATACTCAAGACCGATTCCGATACGACCATCATGAGAAAAAAAAAACATTCTTTAGACAATTGAATGGCATTTTCAATGTTAAGCAATAGTACTTTCTTAGAAGTACTGTTGTTGTATTACTATGTGGTCTTATATCTGTGTAATACCGCATTTCTTCAGGGAAGTTTCATAGTGGTCCATGGGTGTATACTAGTCTACGTGGTCTTATACCCAAAAGTCACTTTTAAATATTCAGTAACTCCTATAATTCTTAAGTTAAACTCACCAAATTTTTTGCAGTAGGTAAACTGAACCTTCAGAGATTTTTGGCAATATATACAGTTATAATTGCTCATATACACTTGAACTTATCATGAAACTAGGAGAAGTAAAAATGGCCTAAGTTTAAAAAAAATAATGTCCACCATTTTCGGTTTTGCTGTGAATAGCCCTATACAACACACTTTGCATAACATTTGAAAGTATTTCCGGGTTTATGGCTCTTATTTGATCCTCGATATTACGTTTTAAGTTGTTTATTGTCTGAGGTTTATTCACAAACACCTTTTCTTTAAGATAGCCTCACAGGAAGAAATGGGGACTAGTCAGGTCCCGGGAGATCACATACTGCCCCCTGTCTTTGAAAACCACTTATTATTCCTTTAATGGCATTTACACTTGGGGCATCTCTGGTATTAAAATGTTGACGGTAACACCGCTGGGCTTCTGAATTTGACCCATGTGACTCAAAGTAGCACTGTACAATGAGGGTTCGTTCCTTGGTGCTGTATTAGCTCATTAATGTCGGAAGGGTCGTTCTACATGCTCTGAAAAAATAAAATAAAAATATTTAGAAACAAAAGTCAGTGATTTTTGGGCCACCACAGTACTTGTTCTGATTCAGCTCAAGGTCATTCTAAAGCTATTCAGGAAAGATTCATTTCTGTCTTGTGACTTTTTAGTATCGATACTTGTGACTTGTGGGTTGATCATTGCAGAGAATTTTACAGCTAACCACAAGGAGGGTTCGAATAGGGCTGGGAAGAGATCGCTATAATGCTCAAACATGCATGAATGACACTTAAAACCTCTTGAGGCATGTTTTCGATGAGGGAACAAGCTTATAACATACCGTAGTAGAACTGATCTTGCACAATACCCCCTCTTTACTTTGATTAATATAGTAGTATACCAAAAGAAATATGGTTCAGGTACAAGTACTGAAAACCAGTTATTAGTACAAAAAAGATGAAAAGTATCCAGTTCTATGTGTGTCTTTGAACTTTATGAGGGTTTGAAGTAAGTCCCTTCAAAGTCCCCCAGTCCCTAGAAGGAACCCCCCTCCTTTCTGCTCACATTCACACACATCTGGCTTCAAAATGATCATCTGTGTGTGGTGCATTTAAAGTTGAAGTGGTTGAAGGTAAACAAGTTTTTCCTTCATCCGACTCCTACTGAGCACTGCAAACCGTGTCTATAAAACTGTAATGCAACGCTATATCAAACTATTGCGAATGGTAAGAAATCATTTTTGGAATCCAGGAAAAATATGTTATGTAAGTCATATCACCCCATTACTTGAGCGTGGAAGTATTCAGCATATTAACGCAACGCTACGACTTAAAAGGACTTCAAACCAGACCAGCAGGATGTGTTATAGAATGTTAAAGAGATTCCTGTAGCAGTGAGCTCCTGCTAAAGTCGTCCTGTTACATGTGAGCTGATGAGAGCCACAGGTGCACACTCTGAGGGACTGACTTCTGACAGCTCTGTTAAAACCTTACAGGGAAGTGGTCAGACGTACGGCGGACATTTTGGCTCAAAGTCAGCTGTTAGCTTGTCTTTCAAAGGAATTGTGTGTAGCCTGCCCGCTTACTGTTTTAAAAAAGCTATTACAACATAGTCTGTATATATGAATGGCTAATAGCTAACACACCAGCCACATTCCAAATAGGAAGTGAGCATGGGTGCAAGTGGTTCCTTCGAGCTCTGGTTGCAATTCACTTTCTATTGAAAAAAACGTTGCCTCTCTGTAACTGCTGCTGTCTCGTCAGGTCTTAAAATCTTCATATTAGCCCGCTTTATGTGCTCCTGATGTTTTTATTTTATTATATTATCCGTAATTCAAGATATAAACATTAATGACAGACCAATCCAGTGCCTGTTTCCGCCAAGGTCACTCCCGCTAGCATTAGTAACAGCGTGACTGACAGCATTACAAAGCACCCACCTCCGGCCAAACAGTGGTGCCGGTGGGAGAGTTATCTTCAACAGCCTCGCTCCTGATTAACTATTTGGTTTCACGCTTGGATTTCCAAATATCCCTGGTTGCAAATTAGCCGCTATAACTGCTAGCCTCAATGAGCTTCATTTGGACAGCAACCATCAAACTCCCATAGTCCACAATTAAACAGGTATTATGTGTTACTGAACTAAACCTGGGTTACCAGTGTTTTAACCTGTAGAGAGAGGACACATACAAGTTTTTCTCATTCTCAGTTTATGGACAGGCCTCATTTGAAATCTCAGAACCTCCAGAATTCACTCCCTGAGCTGCAGAGGCTGCACTAGCATGATTGACTGCAGGTGCTGGGGTTTAGGTGGTGACCATTCAGATCAGAGAGAATCACTTTAAGTTTAAACCAACTGGATTTCAGCACTGGAACTGAGAGAGAGGAGGGGGCCAAGAAGTGAGGGTGGGTGAGAAAGGAGGAGAGAAAGGAGGAGAGATAAAAGGGCGAGGGTGAAACAGAAGAGAGAGAGAAAGGGAGAGAGAAAGGGGGAGAGAGGGTGGGGATAGGAGACAGAGGAGAGAGAGAGGGAGTGGAGAGAAAGCGAGAGCAGAAGGAGAGAGAGGTAGTGGAAAGAGAGAGGATGAGAGGTACATGGAGAGGAAAGAGAGAAAAAGAGGAGGGAGAGAAGCGAGAGAAAGACAGGAGAGGGAGAGAGCAGATGTAGAGAGAAGAGAGGGAGAAGTTGAGAGCGGAGAGAGAGGGAGTCTGCAGCTGACACTGTTCAGCTGGAGTATGGAATGTGCAGACAGAGGAGGAGCACAACTCTCAGCACGACACTAATAATAATATGACTGAGACATAATAGGTCAGATATGGTGGAGTTTTACAATAGTTCAGAAATTTAACCATCTGTGTTCTCAGATATGAAGCTGGTATATGAAGTGAACCCCAAAAAATGCACAGTTTGCTTATCCTCCAGCTATGTGCACTGCTTATTTCCACAGATAAGGTTAATGCAATACTGTGGGACATTTTTAACAGGTATACAGTGCTACATACTACCCTTAACTGTATTGATCGCATCATGAATAGTTTTGGGGTCACCATTAAAGATATAACATAGAAACTTGTTATTTTTTTATTAGGCCCGAGCCCCTACAGGGCGTAGGGCTTATTGCTTCCTCAACAGTGAGCACATGGGCAATGCCCGAAGTCGCCCCCTGTCCTGACTCCAGTATCCTAGAAACCCATGTCGTAGGTATGGGATATGCATATTTGTTCTTGCTAACATGTCATCATCAACATTGAGTCAATGAAGAGGCTAATGTAGATGCTATTGTATATCCAGGATTCACCTGGCTCCTCCCAGACACTGCTATGATGCTCGGGCTTTACGACAGAGAGAACTGACACTTTTGTCCTGATGGCTGTAATTCTCCTTGCACTGCCATGACACTGGATTTGCTGATGACTCTACCTGTTGATCAGACTTTTGTTTGAGCTTTTGAGCAATTTAAGTTCACTGAGCCTTGAGCAATTTAAGCTCATGGCTCAGTGAGCTTAAATTGCCCCCCGGGGCCAAATAAATAAAATATTGATTGATTGATTCCTAGCTGGAAGCAGAAAAGCAAAGTGGAGAGGTTCCAGATATGACTGAAGTGTAGACATTTGTAGTGGTCATCATAAACAGCTGATCCTAAAGAGCACAGCTGTGGCACAGGCCTGAGAGGAAGAAGATGTTACATATAAATGACACATGTGGAGAAGGTCAAAGGTCAGAGAGAGGAAGGCACGCTCACAAAGTCATCTGTTATCAATGAAGAGAGCGGGGGTGATTCATGTGCAACTGCTTAAACCTGTCAATCATGGGACTCCGAATATAATATAAACAGGGGAGACACTACGGGCAAAACTCCTGTCTTTTTTGTTTTGTTTTTTTTATTTTTTGGTCAGTTTGGTGTCTCAAAACAGTTTTCTCAAAATGCATTTTTCTCCCACATAGACATAAGGATTCCCCCTTATAGTAGCACTTGCATACACCAAACTTTACAATCTTGTACTTGACACAATTTTGACAAATCCTACAGAAGGATTTATGTGATAATGTCTGAGGTGATTGGACCAAAACTCACAACTCGGGGCAGTTTAACAGTGTTTATATACAAAATGTGAAATTTAAGTTCAAACAATGAAGGTAGAGTCCGAGCAGAGCTAGGTGCAGGACGAGAGCCAGAGTCCAGGGAACAGGGAGACGGAGACGAGAGGCAAGACACACGATACCAGGCAGGGAGCAGGGTCCAGGGCCGAGGCAGAGACAGCGGAGCAGGAACGAGCAGGATGCGAGAGTCTAGGAGGATCAAAAATATTACAGTGAGTGAAGCAAAGTGGCAACGAGTAACAAAGCAGAGCTAGGTCAGTCACATTTGACATGTGGACGATCTGGCCACCGAATGTCTGGTCCCGGCTCCTCTTACCCACGGCAGGTGGTGATGATAACGCTGACGAGCTGCAGGTGTGCGTGGGAGGAGCCGGAAACTCCGCCCAGCTCCAGAATCAGGCAGGCGAGGGAAGGGGGAGGAGAACACAGGACACACAGCAGAGACAGGAACAGGACACAGGAACAGGCGGATCATGACAATTTATGAATATCTAAGTCTACAAAAATAAGAACAACAACACAACAACAACAATAATAAAATAAGCAAGAAATTTTAATCTAGCTTTATTTTTTATTAGATTCAAATGGCCCCAAAAATTGTAAATTTTTTTGAAATTGTGTATGTGTATGTGTATATATATATATATATATATATATATATATATATACACATACACACATATATATATATATACACATACACATATATATATATATATATATATATATACACACATATATATATATATATATATATACACATATATATACATATATATACATATATATACATATATATACATACATACATATACACATTTTTACTATTCACCTGCTGTTTCGCCTTATTCCCCATTTGACTGGCTCATTCACATGTACACACGTGTCGATGTATACAGCCTGCACTAAAGACCCCAAGAGCTGCTTATATGATATATGAGTTCTGGCAAGACACCATTTGTTCAAATACATGGAAATAAATCAGGTAGACGCTTTTAAATAAGTTATGAATTTTAGCTAGACACAGATGTTACCATGATATGACTTATATGACCTGACTTATTCAGCTTTGTTGTGGCAAGGTTTAAATCAGTTCAACAAGTAAATTTTTGCTGGTGAAGCACATCTCCATGCAACAAAAACAAAAAACAACATTTTAAGAGATTTCTTTGATCACGTCTTTCCAATCATAACTAAGAGCTGACCTTGTGCATCAAAAGAACTGCATCATTGAGTGAACACATGTGAGGCACATATGTGTCTGTCAGCCCCTCCGTTTAATAGCTCACTATACGATGTGATTAGACGATACAAAGCAAATACAGAACAGAGCGCATGGACTGTCAAACTGAAACAGCTCTGCAGAGTCTAATGCTCCTCTGTGAGTCTCTCTCCTCTGTGAGTCCCACTCTGTTCTCTGTGAGTCCCTCTCTCCTCTGTGTCCCTCTCTCCTCTGTGAGTCCCTCTCTCCTCTGTGTCCATCTCTTCTCTGTGAGTCCCTCTCTTCTCTGCGTGTCTCTCTCTCCTCTGAGAGTCCCTCTCTCCTCTGTGAGTCCCTCTCTCCTCTGTGAGTCCCTCTCTTCTCTGCATGTCCCTCTCTCCTCTGTGAGTCTCTCTCTCCTCTGTGAGTCCCTCTCTCCTCTGTGAGTCCCTCTCTTCTCTGTGTGTCCCTGTCTTCTCTGCGTGTTCCTCTCTCCTCTGTGAGTCCCTCTCTTCTCTGTGAGTCCCTCTCTTCTCTGTGTGTCCCTGTCTTCTCTGCGTGTTCCTCTCTCCTCTGTGAGTCCCCTCTCTTCTCTGTGAGTCTTCTCTGTGAGTCCCTCTCTTCTCTGTGAGTCCCTCTCTTCTCTGTGTGTCCCTGTCTTCTCTGTGAGTCCCTCTCTTCTCTGTGTGTCCCTGTCTTCTCTGTGAGTCCCTCTCTTCTCTGTGAGTCCCTCTCTTCTCTGTGAATCCCTCTCTCCTCTGTGAGTCCCTCTCTTCCTGTGGCTCTGTCTAGTCTCAGCTCTTTCCATGTCTCCTGCCCA
Organism: Periophthalmus modestus; assembly: GCA_019594935.1. Taxonomy (NCBI): domain Eukaryota; kingdom Metazoa; phylum Chordata; class Actinopteri; order Gobiiformes; family Gobiidae; genus Periophthalmus; species Periophthalmus modestus. The sequence continues at coordinate 14,894,351 of JAIEZT010001214.1, forward strand.
AACACTGCTCCAGATGCACCAGGTCTGGAAAAGTGCACCAGTTTGGCACAGGCAGAGGGAATGCCAGGATATAATGTAGGTAACAGTGCAGTGGAGCCGTGGCTAGCACTCATGCCTCGCAGCAAGAAGGTTTGGGTACGATTCCCGGACAGGGCAGGTTTTTATGTGCAGAGTTTGCATGTTCTCCCCGTGTCCGAGTTTCTTAAGGGCACACCGGTTTCCCCCATCAACCCAAAACATGCACAATAGGTCAAATACTTCAGCTATGGTACTCCTGACCACGATTAGCTCCAGTTGGGACCCGAGGCGCTGTGTAGCAGTAGCTCATTGCTCCTGACAGGTTACCCCAGCTGCACTGAAGTTTGGGTCAAATGCACAGTATGAATTTCCCTCACGAGGGATCAATAAAGTGTACCTTACCTTAAAATACAGCCATTCATGTATTTTTAGTCAGTGTGCTGCCTGGTTTGGATTAAATGTTGTTTATCTTTTAGATGGTTATTCCAAACAGCTGTTCGAAGGGCTTCTTTTCTATTAATATTTAAGAACTTAACCTGATTCATTTTGACTGATATGATCAATACTCGGGAATAAGCTTTTAAACTGGGCTTACACTGCGGTTTTGTATTTTCATTTTAAGATGTTCCATATTATTCCCAAACTCACACTGTGTGATTAAATTTCATATGAAGCTCACGGAAGGTGTGTGCACACTGTTTGGAGCAATGGACCTCGCACTGTATTGAGTGATGGACCTCACTCTCTATGCATTGATGGTCGGACACGGTGACCTCACAATGTTTCGAGCGATGGACCTCACATTGTATGAAGCGATGGACCTCACACTGCACAAAGTGATGGCCGGATACGCTAATCTCACACTGCAAGGAGCAATGGACCTCACACTGTATGTTGAGATGGTTGTATACGCTCACCTCACACTGTATTGAGCGATGGAGCTCACACTGTACAGAGCGATAGACCTCACACTGTACGGAGAGATGGTCGTATACGCTGACATCACACTGCATGGAGCGATGGACCTCAAACTGTATGGAACGATGGTCGAATACACTGACCTCACACTGTACGGAGTGATGAACCTCACACTGTACCAAGCAATGGTCATGTACGCTGACCTCACAGTGTACAGAGCGATAGACCTCACACTGTACGCAGCGATGGTTGTATACGCTGACCTCACGCTGTATCTGTGTATTCCAAAGGGTGTGTTTAGCCTCTACAGACAATGTAAATAGCAAATTCCTGGTCCTTGTAAGTCAATGATTCTTCAAACAATTCAAATCAGTCAATACATATTTCCTTTTGGACGGTGTTTGTGCTCTATGCTCTTTCTTTTCTCAACTCCTTTTCCACAAACTGACATTTAACTGATGTAAAACTATGATAACTGTTTAGCACAGGTACTATCCCATTGACCCAAGTACTATTTAGAATAACATAAAAATCTGTCATATGCACTTTAAACCTCCTTACTCCATTCATCCAGTCCTCAGCTACTCTCACAACTCCTGTGTAACAAAAGACCCATTATTATTAAGGTAATCATAACCTGACCTGAACTCCAGCGGCTCCTCAGATGACCAAAAATATGGAAAATGCTGATGTGGAGGATATTGTTAGCTTTCAAAACATGAGCGGTGTGTGTGAGTCGGAGTGAGGCTGTAGATGCGTTCCAACACAGAGCCAGACTTCCACATGGGCCGGTCTGAGGTGTGACAGACTGGGCCAAACTACATTTCCTCTCGGCTCTGGTTGCAACTATAAAGTCTGTGCATGATTCCAGGGATGCATCTCTGTGTTTTCAATCATTGGGTTGTGTTAATATCGTAGAATTTCATGATGACAAAATCTGTTATGGAGTTAATATTACTGTCCTGTTTTTTAAGGTGCACTGTGTAACTTTTCTGGTCTTGTCTTTTTGTCTCCATGTTATTACTTTGCTTTAAATGTTACAAATGATAGTATTAAACATATATATCTCACATTTATTAAATTATGGCTGTAATTGCTGTACATTGTTATGAGGTGTGCCTCTGCCCAGATCTGACTTGTAACTTGACTTGGTGGCTTCATGTGTGTGTCTCCATGCAGATATTTAAGCTGTAATACCATACTGTGGGAAATTCTAGGCAAAGGAATAGCATCTCCATGGAGACAAGCAGATAACGCAACTCAACGAGAAAGTTACATAGTGCATCTTTAACCGTTAACTAGGTGAAAACATCTGCATATACAACCTGTACCACTGAATTTATTTATAGCTGTGATTGGTTTATTTGTCCAGATAGTTAGTAGAATACATTTAGAAGAGTAGTAGTTGAAGTAATTTTACTACTATTGGGTATTAACTGTTAACACATAACATATTTAGATCACCATATGTGTGAAAATGCTGTATTCACTGAAAAGAACGTATAAACATGCTTAATAAGTTTAATTTTCATTTTTGAGTCTCCCCTATCTTTGCTCTCCATGCTAAGTCACTCCCCCTTCAGAGCGCTATCACAACACAATCAGCGTGCATCCCGCTATGAAACTGCTGCATATTGCATCAAGTTTGTTAAGTTGTAGCGTCCAGTTTTGTATTCTGTTTTTGTATATTTACAGATAATTGTTGCGTGGGAGCATGGATGACATAGACTCGTGGGCTGAGTGATTGCCTCTGGAACTATAGACTTGAACTCTATCTATAAATGGACGCACATTAATCTCTTTCTCTTTTTCCCAGTTTTTTTTTTTTTAGTTTCTCCTTGCTTGGCAGGAAGGTCTAAGGACAGGGGGTGTTCTGGGACAGTTCTCAATTTGCTTGTTTTCTGTTGATTAATTCACTTGTCTGTTTCTCTTTCATTGATTCTCTAACTTTCTGATGGTTAAATCAATTCTCATGTTCGGCCCTAAGAGGCAACTGCGGATGTGATTTTGGGATTTACAAAAATAAATTGAATTAAATCTTGGACAGAATTTTACTGCTAACTGTAAGAAGGGTTTGAATAATGTTTGGGAGAGATCACTAAATTACTCAGACATGCATGGATGACATCTAAAAACTCTTCAGGCATGTTTTTGATGAGGGAACTAAAAAAAAAAAGGAGAAAAAAAAAACTTCATAAGCAATATTACTCTATATACTTACTTCAAATGTTACTATCACATAAGTAGTGTTTTTAAGACAAAATAGTTTTCAAAATGAACATTGAAATCAATTGAATCTAAACCTCATTTATTCATCTAAGTCTATAAATAAATAAACCTTTTTTCCTTTTTGTTTAGACATTTAACCTGTAGAAATAAAGCTGTAGTATGGAGAAAAAGTAGTCCGTGTGTTCCCCTGACTGTACCCCCACACTGAAGGTGAATGAGCCTGTTCTATGGCTCAATACAGCCTTTATGTTGAGGGATGTGCTTCAGCGCAAATTGTAAGATGAACTTTGACCTCTGAGAAATTATACAAATTGTGTCCGGTGAATGCGCACTGGAATCTTAGAACACTTAGAGAAACAGGAACTAAGCAGAGGATGAGGTACTTCACTTAAAGATGCACTGTGTAGGGTGGTTAAATCAGATAATAATTGATATTAAAACAAGTGCTGAAACATTTGAGCTGGTATCGATACTAAAAAAGTCACATTCACAGGACAGAAATGAGCGCCATGCTTTGTTATTTCAGCTCTATAGCAGACAGAAGCAAAACATGTCTACTTTAATTAATACTTGTATGAAGGCTTTATTAATCTACACCAGACACTAGTCCAGAAACGCATTTGTTTCCTCTACCCTGGCCTCTGTAACTACCCCAGCTGATGACATATCTCCGACCCCTCTGTCCCTCTGGAGGTCAGGGCGGCTCTGCTTTGGCCGTTGGACCGTTTCGGGTGTCCTCCTCTGGGGCTGCCCCCCTCTCAAGGGAGGGGGGCAGCCACTGTTTGGGTCGACCTCTTCAACTGCTCATGCTTAAGATTCCACACTGACAAACTTGTTTTTACTTCTTAATGTCATTTACTTCTGTTAGTGTTGTCTCGATACTGAAATTTCAAACTTGATTTCAATACTAAGGAACAGACTCATTGGGCAGTGTTGATTTCAGTACAACCATGATAAAAAACACTGTTTCTATAGACAATAGAATGTCATTTTCAACATTAAATAGTATTACTTTCTTTTATATTACCATGTGGTCTTACTATGTGGTTGTCTTGCTGGCACATTGAGCAAGATATTTCATTTTTATCTTGAAATTGTACTTAATATTTTGGGATTTTGACCAACTAAGAAGTGTAGCAGGCAGTTCAAAAGACAGAAATTAAGGACTATTGGATTGTGTGACTTGAGCAGTTTGTTTTTCCTGTATCCATGGCGTTGGTGCGTGGAGCTAGCCTTGCCAGCCAACTAGCTTTGGCTTGTTACAACAATAAAACGGGCTTTCTTCTGAAAATATGGCAGAAGACGTTCCAGAGGAAACACTTTGAGGGGATGGCCTGTCTCATCACCAACCAAAAAAACACCATTTCTTTCCAAATAAAAAACAGAAGATTGAGAGTGAGGTTTCGTTTTCTGAAGCGGCTTTTCTATTGTGTCTTCAGAGCTCACCTGTCTCCCCCTTGAGGCTGGTGTGATGCTGCATGACAAAGAGGACACAGACAAGGATTACTTTTGTCCTGATTGCCATTACTCTCCTCACACTGCCCCAACATTGGCTCTGATGATCTGTCAGGCTGCACTGACACTTGTTTGAGCTTTTCCATTATTATTGTATTTTATATCTGTGTAATCCCTCAGTTCTTCAGGTTGATTCCATAGTGGTCCATGGGTAAATACTAGTCTACGTGTCTTATACTTGTTCTGATACAGCTCAAGATCATTCTAAAGCTATTCAGGAGAGGTTCATTTCTGTCCTTTTTTTGTATTGATACATCCTCAAATTAGTTTCTATAGTAGTATTTAATTACGTATCGATTAGTATCTAATTCTCAGTACTTTTTACAGCATCATTCAATAGTATTTCGGCTCTTAGTTACATTTACTCAGTTACATTTACTACTTTGTACTTCTTCTTGCAACATTATTTTTACTTGACTGTGATTTTTGGCCCATTCTTCCACACTAAGTAGATACTTTTCCCAATGTTGGGTTTCAGATGACATACAAAAATTCTATAGGTCAAACATATTTAATACAGTTAGGGGAAGCTAAAAAAAAAAAAAGTACTTGTTGTATGCAGTGAGTTCTGAGGTCTAGACAGTAACAGAAACGATCAGGTTCAACATCTGGAATTTCCTTTTGGTTATTTTATGTGTAATTAACGAAGCACTGTCTCTGGCCCCCATCTGAGAGTATGACATCATCACAGTCTACAATCTGATTCAGGTTGGCTCCATTCAAAGAGCTTGATTTTCCATCTCTGAAAATGTTTATGTTTTGGTATCCTTCTGTTAAGACCTTTAGTCCAGTTGACAGAATCGTCGTTTGCTCTAAATCCTCCTGTAGCTCTTGCAGATTTAGTTTCAGTTGGTGTCTTGAGTTTCCATGCCTGTTAGCTCCTCTCTGTCCTCATTTGTCCCTGAGCAGTTTATGGGTTTTGGGTTAATTTCTTTGTATGTGTGGTTTATTTAGACTTTTATCATTAGCCTTTATGGATCCACACTGGTTCTGTCTGTACGTAGATGATCTCTCAGTCTGGTCCCCACCTTCTTTTAAAGTCAGACAGAGTTGTCCAATCAGGTCTGTTTATTTTAGTGACACATGGGAAACCGAGGAGCTCATTGGTGCTTTATCATTTAGAACAAAATCAAACTTCTCTTACCTCAGATTAACATGGTGTTGTGCAGAGATCTTTGACATTTGGTTATGTATCAGATCTCAGAAGCTAACCCAGACCTGGTTAGTTCTCGGATGGGAGACCACTGCTAGATGCCACAGTGGAGCAGAAGTGGCAAAATTGTCATTGTGTCCTTAGGCAAGACTCTTCACCTGCACTGCCGGGTATGAATGTGGTGCGTGAGTGTTTGGAGGAGCCAAAGGCGCAGATTGCTTCTGTCAGTCTACCCCAGGACAGCTGTGGCTACTATAGCACCAAGGGCTTTGTAATGAATGAATAATGCACAAAATTTTAAAGTGACTTTGAGTTGGAAAAGTGTTATACAAAGGTCACTGACAGTTGAAAAAAACTCTTAAAAAATAACTCTTTTGTTTCTAAATATTTAGCCCGAGCCCCTACAGGGCGTAGGGCCTATTGCTTCCGCAACGATGAGTGCCTGGGCGAAGCCCAGGCACTCATCGTTGCTAACTGTCTTGCCGAACTTGTGCGCGCAGCGCACAAGTTCGGCTGAGGTCGCGACCTTGCCCTGATTCCACTATCCCAGCAACCCATGCCGTAGGCATGGGCCATCTTTATTACTGCTAAAATGAATGGAAGTCAATGGGAGATCAGTGGCGGGGCCCGACGTCATGGCGCCCGTCATTCGCCATAGACCCCACGGTGACGTGGGGAAAGTCGAGAGCTTTCAAAAAACGTATAATATGTCATTCTAATGTTTTCGGATATATTGTTTTTGCTAAAAAATATTATTATTTTTATTATTAGGCCCGAGCCCCCTACAGGGCGTAGGGCCTATTGCTTCCGCAACGATGAGTGCCTGGGCGAAGCCCAGGCACTCATCGTTGCTAACTGTCTTGCCGAACTTGTGCGCGCAGCGCACAAGTTCGGCTGAGGTCGCGACCTTGCCCTGATTCCACTATCCCAGCAACCCATGCCGTAGGCATGGGCCATCTTTATTACTGCTAAAAATGAATGGAAGTCAATGGGAGGTCAGTGGGCGACCCCTGACGTCATGGCGAATGACGGGCGCGTCAGCGCCCGTCATTCGCCAATGACCCCACGGTGACGTGGGGAAGGTCCAGAGCTTTCGAAAAAATGTATAATTTGTCATTCTAATGTTATCGGATATATTGTTTTTGCTAAAAATATTATTATTTTTATATTTTTTAGGCCCGAGCCCCTACAGGGCGTAGGGCCTATTGCTTCCGCAACGATGAGTGCCTGGGCGAAGCCCAGGCACTCATCGTTGCTAACTGTCTTGCCGAACTTGTGCGCGCAGCGCACAAGTTCGGCTGAGGTCGCGCGACCTTGCCCTGATTCCACTATCCCAGAAACCCATGCCGTAGGCATGGGCCATCTTTATTACTGCTAAAATGAATGGAAGTCAATGGGAGGTCAGTGGCGGGCCCCGACGTCATGGCGAATGACGGGGCGCGTCAGCGCCCGTCATTCGCCATTGACCCCACGGTGACGTGGGGAAAGTTGAGAGCTTTCAAAAAAACGTATAATATGTCATTCTAATGTTTTCGGATATATTGTTTTTGCTAAAAATATTATTATTTTTATTTTAGGCCCGAGCCCCCTACAGGGCGTAGGGCCTATTGCTTCCGCAACGATGAGTGCCTGGGCGAAGCCCAGGCACTCATCGTTGCTAACTGTCTTGCCGAACTTGTGCGCGCAGCGCACAAGTTCGGCTGAGGTCGCGACCTTGCCCTGATTCCACTATCCCAGCAACCCATTGCCGTAGGCATGGGGCATCTTTATTACTGCTAAAATGAATGGAAGTCAATGGGAGGTCAGTGGGCGACCCCCGACGTCATGGCGAATGACGGGCGCGTCAGCGCCCGTCATTCGCCAATGACCCCCACGGTGACGTGGGGAAGGTCCAGAGCTTTCGAAAAACGTATAATTTGTCATTCTAATGTTTTCGGATATATTGTTTTTGCTAAAAAATATTATTATTATTATTATTATTAGGCCCGAGCCCCTACAGGGCGTAGGGCCTATTGCTTCCGCAACGATGAGTGCCTGGGCGAAGCCCAGGCACTCATCGTTGCTAACTGTCTTGCCGAACTTGTGCGCGCAGCGCACAAGTTCGGCTGAGGTCGCGACCTTGCCCTGATTCCACTATCCCAGCAACCCATGCCGTAGGCATGGGGCATCTTTATTACTGCTAAAATGAATGGAAGTCAATGGGAGGTCAGTGGGCGACCCCCGACGTCATGGGCGAATGACGGGCGCGTCAGCGCCCGTCATTCGCCAATGACCCCACGGGTGACGTGGGGAAGGTCCAGAGCTTTCGAAAAACGTATAATTTGTCATTCTAATGTTTTCGGATATATTGTTTTTTGCTAAAAAATTATTATTATTATTATTATTATTAGCCCGAGCCCCTACAGGGCGTAGGGCCTATTGCTTCCGCAACGATGAGTGCCTGGGCGAAGCCCAGGCACTCATCGTTGCTAACTGTCTTGCCGAACTTGTGCGCGCAGCGCACAAGTTCGGCTGAGGTCGCGACCTTGCCCTGATTCCACTATCCCAGCAACCCATGCCGCAGGCATGGGGCATATTTATTACTGCTAAAATGAATGGAAGTCAATGGGAGGTCAGTGGGCGACCCCCGACGTCATGGCGAATGACGGGCGCGTCAGCGCCCGTCATTCGCCATTTGACCCCCCACGTGACGTGGGGAAAGTCAAGAGCTTTCAAAAAAACGTATAATATGTCATTCTAATGTTTTCGGATATATTGTTTTTGCTAAAAAATATTATTATTTTTTTTTTTTTTTTTTTTTTTTTTCTTCTTTCTTCTGCTTTTGAACAGGAATTTGACCCCCTGAACATATTCAAAAACTCACCAAATTTTGCCCAAAATTCAGAAGTGGCGAAAAAAATTTATTTTTTTATATGGTGCATCATTGGGCATAAAAAAATGGCGCGACAGCGCCACCTACAAAAGTCAAAATACATTGCGTCAATGGGAGACGCCCCAACGTCAATTTTGTCGTAGAGCCACAAAATTCGGTACACACATTCTTCATGTGATGCCAAACAAAAATATTATTATGGCCACGCCCCCTGACAACCGGAAGTCGGCCATCTTGGATTGAAAATTCCGAAATGCCGAATCAGCATTTTCGTTGACGTCGCATTTTCGTCAACTCCTCTGAAGGCGCTTCACCTGAAGGGCTGAAAATCACTGGACATCATCTAGACAAGTGGGGCATCAAAAGTTATCCGATTTACATTGATATGTATAACGGTTTCCGTGCGGCGAAGCCGCAAATTTCCATCGGAATTTTTGCAATTTTCAAATTTCAAAATTTGCTCCCATTTGCGCATACTAAGTCCGATTTCACTCAAATTCGAATCATTTGTAAAACTTTCTGGCCTAAACCTACTCATTGTGAAAGAAACAAAATTGGCGCGATAGCGCCCCCTACAGAATAACAAATACATTTGTATGGAGGTCCCAAAATTTAGTTTTCACAAATTTTACAAAATTTCACACAAAATTACAGTGGGTCATTCCGATCAATAAAGTCAATCAGACCCATGCCATTTTTTGCACCGTGTTGCCATGACGATGCGCCAAAGTGCCCATGTTATCCTAATGGGAACGCTCCGAAAATTCCCCATTCATGAGAAAAACATTAGTTTCATGGAATTCTGTGAAATTTGGCAGAATTACTCTTCATGTCATCCAAATCAAAAAAGTCAATCACACCCATGTCATAATTATTACTCTGTTGCCATGGCGATGCGTGAACTACCCCATGTTATTCTAATGGGAAAATTTACAAATTTTTGGACATTTCAAAGTCTTATAACGACTTCAAACCTTCAATGACGAATGTGAGATTTGGCACGTTGATTCTTTACATCGTCCCCGTCAAAAAAGTCCAAGGGTCCAACTTTGTATTTTGCACGGTGTTGCCATGGCGATGCCTGGAAAAACCCATGTTGGTGCATTTTGTGCATCAGCGCTCCAATGTATTTTGGCTTTGTTTGGTGACAAAGTGCAGCCCAAAGCCACAATGAATCAGAGGCATGTGGCGCGTTAGCGCCACCTACAGGGGGGAGTGCCGGGTCGGCCGAGTGCGAAGCCCGGCCCGCGAGGGCCGTTCGATGCCGCTTGCGGCTTTAATTATTTTATTTCTTCTCTTCTTCTGCTTTTTGAACAGGAATTTGACCCCTGAACATATTCCAAAACGCACAAATTTTTGCCCCAAAATTCAGGTCTGCCGAAAAATTTATTTTTTTATATGGTGCATCATTGGGCATAAAAAAATGGCGCGACAGCGCCACCTACAAAAGTCAAAATACATTGCGTCAATGGGAGACGCCCCGACGTCAACTTTGTCGTACACACCACCAAATTCGGTACACACGTTCATCAAGTGAGGCAAAACAAAAAATATTATTATGGCCACGCCCTCTGACAAACCGGAAGTCGGCCATCTTGGATTGAAAATTCCAAAATGTCGACTCAGCATTTTCGTTGACGTCGCATTTTCGTCAACTCCTCTGAAGGCGCTTCACCTGCAGGTCTGAAAATCACTGGACATCATCTAGACAAGTGGGGCATCAAAAGTTATCCGATTTTATTGATAAGTATAACGGCTTTCGTGCGGCGAAGCCGCAAAATTCCATCGGAATTTTTGCAATTTTTAAAATGTCAAAATTTGCTCCCGTTTGCGCATAAAAAGTCCGATTGAGCTCAAATTCGAATCACTTGTAAAACTTTCTGGCCTAGACCTACTAATTATGAAAGAAAATAATTTGGTGAAATAGCGCCCCCTACAGAATAACAAATAAATTTGCATGGAGGGCCCAAAATTTAGTTTCCCAAATGTTACGAAATTTCACACAAAATTCCAGTGGGTCATCCCAATCAATAAAGTCAATCAGACCCATGACGTTTTTTGTACCGTGTTGCCCATGACGATGCGCCAAATTGCCCATGTTATCCTAATGGGAACGCTCCGAAAATTTCCCATTCATGAGAAAAACATTAGTTTCATGGAATTAAGTGAAATTTGCCAGAATGACTCTTCATGTCATCCCGATCAAAAAAGTCAATCACACCCATGCCATATTTTTCACTCTGTTGCTATGGTGATGCGTGAAATACCCCATGTTATCCTAATGGGAAAACTTACACATTTTTGGACATTTCAGAGTCTTATAACGGCTTCATACCTTCAATTCAAGTATGTGAAATTTGGCACGGTGATTCTTTACACCGTCCCCGTCAAAAAAAGTCTGAGGTGCCAACTTTGTATTGTGCACGGTGTTGCCATGGCGATGCCTGGAAAAACCCATGTTGGTGCATTTTGTGCATCAGTGCTCCTAATGTCTTTTTGGCTTTGTTTTGGTGACAAGTGCAGCCCAAAGCCACAATAAAACAGAGGCATGTGGCGCGTTAGCGCCACCTACAGGGAGTGCCGGGTCGGCCGAGTGCGAAGCGCGGCCCGCGAGGGCCGTTCGATGCCGCTTGCGGCTTTAATTAGGCCCGAGCCCCTACAGGGCGTAGGGCCTATTGCTTCCGCAACGATGAGTGCCTGGGCGAAGCCCAGGCACTCATCGTTGCTAACTGTCTTGCCGAACTTGTGCGCGCAGCGCACAAGTTCGGCTGAGGTCGCGACCTTGCCCTGATTCCACTATCCCAGCAACCCATGCCGCAGGCATGGGGCATATTATTACTGCTAAAATGAATGGAAGTCAATGGGAGGTCAGTGGGCGACCCCCGACGTCATGGCGAATGACGGGCGCGTCAGCGCCCGTCATTCGCCATTGACCCCACGGTGACGTGGGGAAAGTCAAGAGCTTTCAAAAAACGTATAATATGTCATTCTAATGTTTTCGGATATATTGTTTTTGCTAAAAATATTATTATTTTTTTTTTTTAGGCCCGAGCCCCCTACAGGGCGTAGGGCCTATTGCTTCCGCAACGATGAGTGCCTGGGCGAAGCCCAGGCACTCATCGTTGCTAACTGTCTTGCCGAACTTGTGCGCGCAGCGCACAAGTTCGGCTGAGGTCGCGACCTTGCCCTGATTCCACTATCCCAGCAACCCATGCCGCAGGCATGGGCCATCTTTATTACTGCTAAAATGAATGGAAGTCAATGGGAGGTCAGTGGCGGGTCCCGACGTCATGGCGAATGACGGGCGCGTCAGCGCCCGTCATTCGCCATAGACCCCACGGTGACGTGGGGGAAAGTTGAGAGCTTTCAAAAAACGTATAATTTGTCATTCTAATGTTTTCGGATATATTGTTTTTGCTAAAAATATTATTATTTTTATTATTAGGCCCGAGCCCCTACAGGGCGTAGGGCTATTGCTTCCGCAACGATGAGTGCCTGAATTTGGTAATTTCGAAGCCCAGGCACTCATCGTTGCTAACTGTCTTGCCGAACTTGTGCGCGCAGCGCACAAAGTCGGCTGAGGTCGCGACCTTGCCCCGACTCCAGTATCCTAGCAACCCATGCCGTAGGCATGGGCCATCTTTATTACTGCTAAAATGAATGGAAGTCAATGGGAGGTCAATGGCGGACCCCGACGTCATGGCGAATGACGGGCGCGTCAGCGCCCGTCATTCGCCATTGACCCCACGGTGACGTGGGGAAAGTCAAGAGAGCTTTCAAAAAAAACGTATAATTTGTCATTCTAATGTTTTCGGATATATTGTTTTTGCTTGCTAAAAATATTATTATTTTTTAGGCCCGAGCCCCTACAGGGCGTAGGGCCTATTGCTTCCGCAACGATGAGTGCCTGGGCGAAGCCCAGGCACTCATCGTTGCTAACTGTCTTGCCGAACTTGTGCGCGCAGCGCACAAGTTCGGCTGAGGTCGCGACCTTGCCCGGATTCCACTATCCCAGCAACCCATGCCGTAGGCATGGGCCATATTTGTTACTGCTAAAATGAATGGAAATGAATGGGAGTCAATGGGGGACCCCGACATCATGGCGAATGACGGGGCGCGTCAGCGCCCGTCATTCGCCATTGACCCCACGGTGACGTGGGGAATGTTGAGAGCTTTCAAAAAATGTATAATATGTAATTCTAATGTTTTCGGATATATTGTTTTTGCTAAAAATATTATTATTTTTTTTTTTTTTTTTCTTCTTCTGCTCTTTGAGCAGGAATTTGACCCCCTGAACATATTTGAAAACTCACCAAATTTTGCCCAAAATTCAGGTCTGCCGAAAAATTTATTTTTTATATGGTGCATCATTGGGCATAAAAAAATGGCGCGACAGCGCCACCTACAAAAGTCAAAATACATTGCGTCAATGGGAGACCGCCCCGACGTCAACTTTGTCGTAGAACCACCAAATTCGGTACACACATTCTTCAAGTGATGCCAAACAAAAAATATTATTATGGCCACGCCCTCTGACAAACCGGAAGTCGGCGGCCATCTTGGATTGAAATTCCGAAATGCCGAGTCAGCATTTTCGTTGACGTCGCATTTTCGTCAACTCCTCTGAAGGCGCTTCACCTGCAGGGCTGAAAATCACTGGACATCATCTAGACAAGTGGGGCATCAAAAGTTATCCAATTTACGTTGATACGTATAAACGGTTTCCGTGCGGCGAAGCCGCAAAAGTCCATCGGAATTTTTGCAATTTTCAAATGTCAAAATTTGCTCCCGTTTGCGCATACAAAGTCCGATTTCACTCAAATTCGAATCAGTTTGTAAAACTTTCTGGCCTAGACCTACTGATTGTGAAAGAAAAACATTTGGTGCAATAGCGCCCCTACAGAATAACAAATACATTTGCATGGAGGGCCCAAAATTTAGTTTTCCCAAATGTTACGAAATTTCACACAAAATTCCATTTCGTCATCCCAATCAATAAAGTCAATCAGACCCCATGTCGTTTTTACCGTGTTTGCCATGGCGATGCGCCGAAGTCCCATGTTATCCTAAATGGGAAGGGTCCGAAAATTTCCCATTCATGAGAAAAACATTAGTTTCATGAATTAAGTGAAATTTGCCAGAATGACTCATCATGTCATCCCAATCAAAAAAGTCAATCACACCCATGCCATATTTTTCACTCTGTTGCCATGGCGATGCGCGAAATACCCCATGTTATCCTAATGGGAAATTTACACATTTTGGACATTTCAAACTCTTATAACGACTTATTACCTTCAATGAAGAATGTGAAATTTGGCACGGTGATTCTTTACATCGTCCCCATCAAAAAAGTCCGAGGTGCCAAGTTTGTATTTTGCACGGTGTTGCCATGGCGATGCCTGGAAAAAAACCCATGTTGGTGCATTTTGTGCATCAGTGCTCCAATGTCTTTTGGCTTTGTTTGGTGACAAATGCAGCTCAAAGCCACAATAAAACAGAGGCAAGTGGCGGATCAGCGCCACCTACAGGGAGTGCCCGGTCGGCCGAGTGCGAAGCGCGGCCCGCGAGGGCCGTTCGATGCCGCTTGCGGCTTTTATTTTATTTTTATTTTTTCTTTCTTCTGCTTTTTGAACAGGAATTTGACCCCCTGAACATATTCGAAAACTCACCAAAATTTGCCCAAAATTCAGGTCTGCCGAAAAATTATTTTTTTTTATATGGTGCATCATTGGGCATAAAAAAATGGCGCGACAGCGCCACCTACAAAAGTCAAAATACATTGCGTCAATGGGAGACGCCCCGACGTCAATTTTGTTGTAGAGCCACCAAATTCGGTACACACATTCTTCAAGTGATGCCAAACAAAAAAAAATATTATTATGGCACACACCCTCTGACAAACCGGAAGTCGGCCATCTTGGATTGAAAATTCCGAAATGCGAGTCAGCATTTTTGTTGATGTCGCATTTTTTCGTCAACTCCTCTGAAGGCGCTTCACCTGCAGGGCTGAAAATCACTGGACATCATCTAGACAAGTGGGGCATCAAAAGTTATCCAATTTAGGTTGATACCGTATAACGGTTTCCGTGCGGCGAAGCCGCAAAATTCCATCGGAATTTTTGCAATTTTAAATTTCAAAATTTGCTCCCATTTGCGCATACTAAAGTCCGATTTCACTCAAATTCGAATCAGTTGTAAAACTTTCTGGCCTAAACCTACTCATTGTGAAAGAAAAAATTTGGTGCAATAGCGCCCCCTACAGAATAACAAATAAATTTGTATGGAGGTCCCAAAATTTAGTTTTTCCCAAATGTTACGAAATTTCACACAAAATTCCAGTGGGTCATCCCAATCAATAAAGTCAATCAGACCCATGTCGTTTTTTTGTACCGTGTTGCCATGACGATGCGCGCCAAAGTGCCCATGTTATCCTAATGGGAATGCTCCGAAAATTTCCCATTCATGAGAAAAACATTAGTTTCATGGAATTAAGTGAAATTTGCCAGAATGACTCATCATGTCATCCTGATCAAAAAAGTCAATCACACCCATGTCATAATTTTCACTTTGTTGCCATGGCGATGCGCGAAATACCCCATGTTATCCTAATGGGAAAATTTACACAATTTTGGACATTTCAAAGTCTTATAACGGCTTCAGACCTTCAATGAAGAATGTGAGATTTGGCACGTTGATTCTTTACATCGTTCCTGTCAAAAAAGTCCAAGGTTCCAACTTTGTATTTTGCACGGTGTTGCCATGGCGATGCCTGGAAAAAACCCATGTTGGTGCATTTTGTGCATCAGTGCTCCCAATGTCTTTTGACTTTGTTTGGTGACAAGTGCAGCCCATAGCCACAATAAAACAGAGGCATGTGGCGCGTTAGCGCCACCTATAGGGAGTGCCGGGTCGGCCGAGTGCGAAGCGCGGCCCGCGAGGGCCGTTCGATGCCGCTTGCGGCTTTATTATTATTTTTTTTTTTTCTTCTTCTTCTGCTCTTTGAGCAGGAATTTGACCCCCTGAACATATTTGAAAACTCACCAAATTTTTGCCCAAAATTCAGAAGTGGCGAAAAATTTATTTTTTTATATGGTGCATCATTGGGCATAAAAAAATGGCGCGACAGCGCCACCTACAAAAGTCAAAATACATTGCGTCAATGGGAGACGCCCCGACGTCAACTTTGTCGTAGAGCCACCAAATTCGGTACACACGTTCATCAAGTGATGCCAAACAAAAAATATTATTATGGCCACGCCCCCTGACAAACCGGAAGTCGGCCATCTTGGATTGAAAATTCCGAAATGCCGAGTCAGCGTTTTTCGTTGACGTCGCATTTTCGTCAACTCCTCTGAAGGCGCTTCACCTGCAGGGCTGAAAATCACTGGACATCATCTAGACAAGTGGGGCATCAAAAGTTATCCGATTACATTGATACGTATAACGGTTTCCGTGCGGCGAAGCCGCAAAATTCCATCGGAATTTTTGCAATTTTCAATTTCAAAATTTGCTCCCATTTGCGCATACAAAGTCCGATTTCACTCAAATTCGAATCAGTTGTAAAACTTTCTGGCCTAGACCTACTAATTATGAAAGAAAACAATTTGGTGCAATAGCGCCCCCTACAGAATAAACACATATATTTGCATGGAGGGCCCAAAATTTAGTTTTCCCAAATGTTACGAAATTTCACACAAAATTCCAGTGGGTCATCCCAATCAATAAAGTCAATCAGACCCATATCGTTTTTTGCACCATGTTGCCATGGCGATGCGCCAAAGTGCCCATGTTATCCTAATGGGAACGGCTCCGAAAATTCCCCATTCATGAGAAAAAACATTAGTTTCATGAATTAAGTGAAATTTGGCAGAATGACTCTTCATGTCATCCTGATCAAAAAAAGTCAATCACACCCATGTCATATTTTTCACTCTGTTGCCATGGCGATGCGTGAAATACCCCATGTTATCCTAATGGGAAAATTTACAAAATTTTGGGACATTTCAAAGTCTTATAACGGCTTCAGACCTTCAATGAAGAATGTGAGATTTGGCACGTTGATTCTTTACATCATCCCCATCAAAAAAGTCCGAGGTGCCAAGTTTGTATTTTGCACGGTGTTGCCATGGCGATGCCTGGAAAAACCCATGTTGGTGCATTTTGTGCATCAGTGCTCCCAATGTCTTTTGACTCTGTTTGGTGACAAGTGCAGCCAAAGCCACAATAAAACAGAGGCAAGTGGCGGATCAGCGCCACCTACAGGGAGTGCCCGGGTCGGCCGAGTGCGAAGCGCGGCCCGCGAGGGCCGTTCGATGCCGCTTGCGGCTTTAATTTATTAGGCCCGAGCCCCTACAGGGCGTAGGGCCTATTGCTTCCGCAACGATGAGTGCCTGGGCGAAGCCCAGGCACTCATCGTTGCTAACTGTCTTGCCGAACTTGTGCGCGCAGCGCACAAGTTCGGCTGAGGTCGCGACCTTGCCCGGATTCCACTATCCCAGCAACCCATGCCGTAGGCATGGGCATATTTGTTACTGCTAAAATGAATGGACCAAATGGGAGTCAATGGGGGACCCCCCGACGTCATGGCGAATGACGGGCGCGTCAGCGCCCGTCATTCGCCATTGACCCCACGGTGACGTGGGGAATGTTGAGAGCTTTCAAAAAATGTATAATATGTAATTCTAATGTTTTCGGATATATTGTTTTTGCTAAAAATATTATTATTTTTTTTATTTCTTCTTCTTCTGCTCTTTGAGCAGGAATTTGACCCCCTGAACATATTTGAAAACTCACCAAATTTTGCCCAAAATTCAGGTCTGCCGAAAAATTTATTTTTTTATATGGTGCATCATTGGGCATAAAAAAATGGCGCGACAGCGCCACCTACAAAAGTCAAAATACATTGCGTCAATGGGAGACGCCCCGACGTCAACTTTGTCGTAGAACCACCAAATTCGGTACACACATTCTTCAAGTGATGCCAAACAAAAAATATTATTATGGCCACGCCCTCTGACAAACCGGAAGTCGGCCATCTTGGATTGAAAATTCCGAAATGCCGAGTCAGCATTTTCGTTGACGTCGCATTTTCGTCAACTCCTCTGAAGGCGCTTCACCTGCAGGGCTGAAAATCACTGGACATCATCTAGACAAGTGGGGCATCAAAAGTTATCCAATTTACGTTGATACGTATAACGGTTTCCGTGCGGCGAAGCCGCAAAAGTCCATCGGAATTTTTGCAATTTTCAAATGTCAAAATTTGCTCCCGTTTGCGCATACAAAGTCCGATTTCACTCAAATTCGAATCAGTTGTAAAACTTTCTGGGCCTAGACCTACTAATTGTGAAAGAAAAACAATTTGGTGCAATAGCGCCCCCTACAGAATAACAAATACATTTGCATGGAGGGCCCAAAATTTAGTTTTCCCAAATGTTACGAAATTTCACACAAAATTCCATTTCGTCATTCCAATCAATAAAGTCAATCAGAGACCCATGTCGTTTTTACATTGTGTTGCCATGGCGATGCGCCAAAGTTCCCATGTTATCCTAATGGGAACGGTCCGAAAATTCCCCATTCATGAGAAAAACATTAGTTTCATGGAATTAAGTGAAATTTGCCAGAATGACTCATCATGTCATCCCAATCAAAAAAAGTCAATCACACCCATGCCATATTTTTCACTCTGTTGCCATGGCGATGCGCGAAATACCCCATGTTATCCTAATGGGAAAATTTACACATTTTTGGACATTTCAAAGTCTTATAACGACTATTACCTTTAAGGAAGAATGTGAAATTTGGCACGGTGATTCTTTACATCGTCCCCATCAAAAAAGTCCGAGGTGCCAAGTTTGTATTTTGCACGGTGTTGCCATGGCGATGCCTGGAAAAAACCCATGTTGGTGCATTTTGTGCATCAGTGCTCCCAATGTCTTTTGGCTTTGTTTGGTGACAAATGCAGCTCAAAGCCACAATAAAACAGAGGCAAGTGGCGGATCAGCGCCACCTACAGGGAGTGCCCGGTGGCCGAGTGCGAAGCGCGGCCCGCGAGGGCCGTTCGATGCCGCTTGCGGCTTTAATTTTTTTTTTTTTCTTCTTCTGCTTTTTGAACAGGAATTTGACCCCCTGAACATATTGAAAACTCACCAAATTTTGCCCAAAATTCAGAAGTGGCGAAAAAAAATTTATTTTTTTATATGGTGCATCATTGGGCATAAAAAAATGGCGCGACAGCGCCACCTACAAAAGTCAAAATACATTGCGTCAATGGGAGACGCCCCGACGTCAATTTTGTCGTAGAGCCACAAAATTCGGTACACACATTCTTCATGTGATGCCAAACAAAAAATATTATTATGGCCACGCCCCCTGACAAACCGGAAGTCGGCCATCTGGATTGAAAATTCCGAAATGCCGAGTCAGCATTTTCGTTGACGTCGCATTTTCGTCAACTCCTCTGAAGGCGCTTCACCTGCAGGGCTGAAAATCACTGGACATCATCTAGACAAGTGGGGCATCAAAAGTTATCCGATTTTACATTGATACGTATAACGGTTTTTCCGTGCGGCGAAGCCGCAAATTTCCATCGGAATTTTTGCAATTTTCAAATTTCAAAATTTGCTCCCATTTGCGCATACTAAGTCCGATTTCACTCAAATTCGAATCATTTGTAAAACTTTCTGGCCTAAACCTACTCATTGTGAAAAGAAACAAAATTGGCGCGATAGCGCCCCCTACAGAATAACAAATACATTTGTATGGAGGTCCCCAAAATTTAGTTTTCCCAAATTTTACAAAAATTTCACACAAAATTCCAGTGGGTCATTCCGATCAATAAAGTCAATCAGACCCATGCCGTTTTTTGCACCGTGTTGCCATGACGATGCGCCAAAGTGCCCATGTTATCCTAATGGGAACGCTCCGAAAATTCCCCATTCATGAGAAAAACATTAGTTTCATGGAATTCTGTGAAATTTGGCAGAATACTCTTCATGTCATCCTGATCAAAAAAGTCAATCACACACCCATGTCATAATTTTTACTCTGTTGCCATGGCGATGCGTGAAACTACCCCATGTTATTCTAATGGGAAAATTTACAAATTTTTGGACATTTCAAAGTCTTATAACGACTTCAAACCTTCAATGACGAATGTGAGATTTTGCACGTTGATTCTTTTACATCGTCCCCGTCAAAAAAAAGTCCAAGGGGTCCAACTTTGTATTTTGCACGGTGTTGCCATGGCGATGCCTGGAAAAACCCATGTTGGTGCATTTTGTGCATCAGCGCTCCCAATGTATTTTGGCTTTGTTTGGTGACAAGTGCAGCCCAAAGCCACAATAAATCAGAGGCATGTGGCGCGTTAGCGCCACCTACAGGGAGTGCCGGGTCGGCCGAGTGCGAAGCCCGGCCCGCGAGGGCCGTTCGATGCCGCTTGCGGCTTTAATTAGGCCCGAGCCCCTACAGGGCGTAGGGCCTATTGCTTCCGCAACGATGAGTGCCTGGGCGAAGCCCAGGCACTCATCGTTGCTAACTGTCTTGCCGAACTTGTGCGCGCAGCGCACAAGTTCGGCTGAGGTCGCGACCTTGCCCCGACTCCAGTATCCTAGCAACCCATGCCGTAGGCATGGGATATGCATATTTGTTCTTGCTAGCATGTCATCGTCAACATTGAGTCATGGGCGAAGCCCATTGACTCAATGTTGACAAAGGCAGCGCGAAGCGCTCATGTCGCCCAAACACACTCCTGGCATCGAGCCCTATCCAAGCACCCATGCCGCAGGCATGGGCCATCTTATTACTGCTAAAATGAATGGAAGTCAATGGGAGGTCAATGGCGGGCCCCGACGTCATGGCGAATGACGGGCGCGTCAGCGCCCGTCATTCGCCCATGACCCCACGGTGACGTGGGGAAAGTCGAGAGCTTTCAAAAAAACGTATAATATGTCATTCTAATGTTTTCGGATATATTGTTTTTTGCTAAAAATATTATTATTTTTTTTTATTTTTTTTTTTGTTTGTTTATTTATCTTTCTTCTGCACTTTGAACAGGAATTTGACCCCCTAAAACAAATTCAAAAACTCACCAAATTTTGCCCAAAATTCAGGTCTGCCGAAAAATTTATTTTTTTATATATGTGCATCATTGGGCATAAAAAAATGGCGCGACAGCAATAAAGCCCTACAAAAAGTCAAAATACATTGCGTCAATGGGAGACGCCCCGACGTCAACTTTGTTGTAGACCCACCAAATTCGGTACACACATTCATCAAGTGATGCCAAACAAAAAATATTATTATGGCCACGCCCCTGACAAACCGGAAGTCGGCCATCTTGGATTGAAAATTCCGAAATGCCGAGTCAGCATTTTCGTTGACGTCGCATTTTCGTCAACTCCTCTGAAGGCGCTTCACCTGCAGGGCTGAAAATCACTGGACATCATCTAGACAAAGTGGGGCATCAAAAGTTAGCCAATTTATGTTGATCCCTATAACGGTTTCCGTGCAGCGAAGCCGCAAAATTCCATCGGAATTTTTGGCAATTTTTCAATTCAAAATTTGCTCCCGTTTGCGCATAAAAAGTCCGATTGGGCTCAAATTCGAATCAGTTGTAAAACTTTCTGGCCTAGACCTACTAAATTATGAAAGAAAACAATTTGGGTGCAATAGCGCCCCCTACAGAATAACAAATAAATTTGCATGGAGGGCCCAAAATTTACTTTCCCAAATGTTACGAAAATTTGACACAAAATTCAGTGGGTCATTCCAATCAATAAAGTCAATCAGACCCATATCGTTTTTTGCACCCTGTTGCCATGACGATGCGCCAAAGTGCCCATGTTATCCTAATGGGGACGCTCCGAAAATTTCCCATTCATGAGAAAAAACATTTGTTTCATGGAATTAAGTGAAATTTGTGCAGAATGACTCATCATGTCATTCTGATCAAAAAAAGTCAATCACACCCATGCCATATTTTTCACTCTGTTGCCATGGCGATGCGCGAAATACCCCATGTTATCCTAATGGGAAAATTTCCACATTTTCGGACATTTTAAAGTCTTATAACGACTTCATACCTTCAATGAAGAACATGATTTGGCACGTTGATTCTTTACATCGTCCCCGTCAAAAAAAGTCTGAGGTGCCAACTTTGTATTTTGCACGGTGTTGCCATGGCGATGCCTGGAAAACCCATGTTGGTGCATTTTGTGCAATCAGTGCTCCCAATGTCTTTTGACTTTGTTTGGTGACAAGTGCAGCCCAAAGCCACAATAAAACAGAGGCAAGTGGCGGGTCAGCGCCCACCTACAGGGAGTGCCCGGTCGGCCGAGTGCGAAGCGCGGCCCGCGAGGGCCGTTCGATGCCGCTTGCGGCTTTAAATTTTTTTTTCTTTCTTCTTCTGCTTTTTGAACAGGGAATTTGACCCCCCTGAACATATTCCAAAACGCACCAAATTTTGCCCCAAATTCAGGTCTGCCGAAAAATTTATTTTTTTATATGGTGCATCATTGGGCATAAAAAAATGGCGCGACAGCGCCACCTACAAAAGTCAAAATACATTGCGTCAATGGGGAGACGCCCCGACGTCAACTTTGTCGTACACCCACCAAATTCGGTACACACGTTCATCAAGTGAGGCAAAAACAAAAAATATTTATTATGGCCACGCCCTCTGACAAACCGGAAGTCGGCCATCTTGGATTGAAAATTCCAAAATGCCGAGTCAGCATTTTTCGTTGACGTCGCATTTTCGTCAACTCCTCTGAAGGCGCTTCACCTGCAGGGCTGAAAATCACTGGACATCATCTAGACAAGTGGGGCATCAAAAGTTATCCGATTTACATTGATAAGTATAACGGTTTCCGTGCGGCGAAGCCGCAAAATTCCATCGGAATTTTTGCAATTTTAAATGTCAAAATTTGCTCCCGTTTGCGCATAAAAGTCCGATTGAGCTCAAATTCGAATCACTTGTAAAACTTTCTGGCCTAGACCTACTAATTATGAAAGAAAATAATTTGGTGCAATAGCGCCCCCTACAGAATAACAAATAAATTTGCATGGAGGGCCCAAAATTTAGTTTTCCCAAATGTTACGAAATTTCACACAAAATTCCAGTGGGTCATCCCAATCAATAAAGTCAATCAGACCCATGACGTTTTTTTTGTACCGTGTTGCCATGACGATGCGCCCAATTGCCCATGTTATCCCTAATGGGAACGCTCCGAAAATTTCCCATTCATGAGAAAAACATTAGTTTCATGGAATTAAGTGAAATTTGCCAGAATGACTCATCATGTCATCCCGATCAAAAAAGTCAATCACACCCATGCCATATTTTTCACTCTGTTGCTATGGTGATGCGTGAAATACCCCATGTTATCCTAATGGGAAAATTTACACATTTTTGGACATTTCAAAGTCTTATAACGGCTTCATACTTCAATGAAGAATGTGAAATTTGGCACGTTGATTCTTTACATCATCCCCATCAAAAAAGTCTGAGGTGCCAACTTTGTATTTTGCACGGTGTTGCCATGGCGATGCCTGGAAAAAAACCCATGTTGGTGCATTTTGTGCATCAGTGCTCCCAATGTCTTTTGGCTTTGTTGGTGACAAGTGCAGCCCAAAGCCACAATAAAACAGAGGCAAGTGTGCGCGTTAGCGCCACCTACAGGGAGTGCCGGGTCGGCCGAGTGCGAAGCGCGGCCCGCGAGGGCCGTTCGATGCCGCTTGCGGCTTTAATTATTTTTTATTTCTTCTTTCTTCTGCGCTTTGAACAGGAATTTGACCCCCTGAACATATTCCAAAAACTCACAAAATTTTGCCCAAAAATTCAGGTCTGCCGAAAAAATTTATTTTTTTATATGGTGCATCATTGGGCATAAAAAAATGGCGCGACAGCGCCACCTACAAAAGTCAAAATACATTGCGTCAATGGGAGACGCCCCGACGTCAACTTTGTCGTACACCCCACCAAATTCGTACACACACGTCATTCAAGTGATGCCAAAACAAAAAATATTATTATGGCCACGCCCTCTGACAAACCGGAAGTCGGCCATCTTGGATTGAAAATTCGAAATGCCGAGTCAGCATTTTCGTTGACGTCGCATTTCGTCAACTCCTCTGAAGGCGCTTCACCTGCAGGGCTGAAAATCACTGGACATCATCTAGACAAGTGGGGCATCAAAAGTTATCCGATTTACATTGATAAGTATAACGGCTTTCGTGCGGCGAAGCCGCAAAATTCCATCGGAATTTTTGCAATTTTAAATGTCAAAATTTGCTCCCGTTTGCGCATATAAAAGTCCGATTGAGCTCAAATTCGAATCAGTTGTAAAAACTTTCTGGCCTAGACCTACTAATTATGAAAGAAAACAATTTGGTGAAATAGCGCCCCCTACAGAATAACACAAATAAATTTGCATGGAGGGCCCAAAATTTAGTTCCCAAATGTTACGAAATTTCACACAAAATTCCAGTGGGTCATCCCAATCAATAAAGTCAATCAGACCCATGACGTTTTTTGTACCGTGTTGCCATGACGATGCGCCAAAGTGCCCATGTTATCCTAATGGGAACGCTCCGAAAATTCCCATTCATGAGAAAAACATTAGTTTCATGGAATTAAGTGAAATTTGCCAGAATGACTCATCATGTCATCCCGATCAAAAAAGTCAATCACACCCATGCCATATTTTTCACTCTGTTGCCATGGCGATGCGTGAAATACCCCATGTTATCCTAATGGGAAAATTTACACATTTTTGGACATTTCAAAGTCTTATAACGGCTTCATACCTTCATTGAAGAATGTGAAATTTGGCACGGTGATTCTTTACATCGTCCCCGTCAAAAAAGTCTGAGGTGCCAACTTTGTATTTTGCACGGTGTTGCCATGGCGATGCCTGGAAAACCCATGTTGGTGCATTTTGTGCATCAGTGCTCCCAATGTCTTTTGGACTTGTTTGGTGACAAGTGCAGCCCAAAGCCACAATAAAACAGAGGCATGTGGCGCGTTAGCGCCACCTACAGGGAGTGCCCGGTCGGCCCGAGTGCGAAGCGCGGCCCGCGAGGGCCGTTCGATGCCGCTTGCGGCTTAATTTTTTTTTTTTTTCTATTCTTCTGCTCTTTGAGCAGGAATTGACCCCCTGAACATATTTGAAAAACTCACCAAATTTTGCCCAAAATTCAGGTCTGGCGAAAAATTTATTTTTTTATATGGTGCATCATTGGGCATAAAAAAATGGCGCGACAGCGCCACCTACAAAAGTCAAAATACATTGCGTCAATGGGAGACGCCCCGACGTCAACTTTGTCGTAGAGCCACCAAATTCGGTACACACATTCTTCAAGTGATGCCAAACAAAAAAATATTATTATGGCCACGCCTCTGACAAACCGGAAGTCGGCCATCTTGGATTGAAAATTCCGAAATGCCGAGTCAGCTTTTTTTGACGTCGCATTTTCGTCAACTCCTCTGAAGGCGCTTCACCTGCAGGGCTGAAAATCACTGGACATCATCTAGACAAGTGGGGCATCAAAAGTTATCCAATTTATGTTGATCCCTATCACGGTTTCCGTGCAGTGGAGCCGCAAAATTCCATCGGAATTTTTGCAATTTTCTAATTTCAAAATTTGCTCCCATTTGCGCATACTAAGTCGATTTGACTCAAATTCGAATCAGTTGTAAAAACTTTCTGGCCTAGACCTACTCATTGTGAAAGAAACAAAAATTTGTGCAATAGCGCCCCCTACAGAATAACAAATTAATTTGTATGGAGGTTCAAAATTTAGTTTTCCCAAATGTTACGAAATTTCACACAAAATTCCATTTCGTCATTCCAATCAATAAAGTCAATCAGACCCATGTCGTTTTTTGCATCCTGTTGCCATGGCGATGCGCCAAAGTGCCCATGTTATCCTAATGGGAACGCTCCGAAATTTCCCATTCATGAGAAAAACATTAGTTTCATGGAATTAAGTGAAATTTGGCAGAATGACTCATCATGTCATCCTGATCAAAAAGTCAATTAATGTTTTTATATGGTGCTTATTGCACCATCGTAAATTTTTTTATATGGTGCATTATTGCACCATATAAAGTCCGAGGGGCCAACTTTGTTATTTTTGCACGGTTTTGTTGCATGGCGAAGCTGCATTTTCCATCGGAATTTTTGCAATTTTCAACTTTCAAAATTTGCTCCCATTTGCGCATACTAAGTCCGATTTCACTCAAATTCGAATCAGTTGTAAAACCTTCTGGCCTAGACCTACTAATTGTCAAAGAAAACAATTTGGTGCAATAGCGCCCCTACAGAATAACAAATAAATTTGCATGGAGGGCCCAAAAATTAGTTTTCCCAAATGTTACGAAATTTCACACAAAATCCCAGTGGGTCATCCCAATCAATAAAGTCAATCAGACCCATGACGTTTTTTGTACACCCTGTTTGCCATGACGATGCGCCAAAGTGCCCATGTTATCCTAATGGGAATGTTCCGAAAATTTCCCATTCATGAGAAAAACATTAGTTTCATGGAATTAAGTGAAATTTGGCAGAATGACTCATCATGTCATCCTGATCAAAAAAGTCAATCACACCCCATGCCATATTTTTTCACTCTGTTGCCATGGCAATGCGTGAAATACCCCCCATGTTATCCTAATGGGAAAATTTACAAATTTTGGGACATTTCAAAGTCTTATAACGGCTTCAGACCTTCAATGAAGAATGTGAGATTTGGCACGTTGATTCTTTACATCATCCCCATCAAAAAAAGTCCGAGGTGCCAAGTTTTTGTATTTTGCACGGTGTTGCCATGGTGATGCCTGGAAAACCCCATGTTGGTGCATTTTGTGCATCAGTGCTCCCAATGTCTTTTGACTTTGGTTGGTGACAAGTGCAGCCCAAAGCCACAAATAAAACAGAGGCAAGTGGCGTCATCAGCGCCACCTACAGGGAGTGCCCGGTCGGCCGAGTGCGAAGCGCGGCCCGCGCGAGGGCCGTTCGATGCCGCTTGCGGCTTTAATTTATTTGTTTTTTTCTTCTTCTGCTCTTTGAACAGGAATTTGACCCCCTGAACATATTTGAAAACTCACCAAATTTTGCCCAAAATTCAGGTCTGCCGAAAAAATTTATTTTTTTATATGGTGCATCATTGGGCATAAAAAAATGGCGCGAGCAGCGCCACCTACAAAAGTCAAAATACATTGCGTCAATGGGGAGACGCCCCGACGTCAACTTTGTCGTAGAGCCACCAAATTCGGTACACACGTTCATCGAGTGATGCCAAACAAAAAATATTATTATGGCCACGCCCCCTGACAAACCGGAAGTCGGCCATCTTGGATTGAAAATTCCGAAATGCCGAGTCAGCATTTTCGTTGACGTGGCATTTTCGTCAACTCCTCTGAAGGCGCTTCACCTGCAGGGCTGAAAATCACTGGACATCATCTAGACAAGTGGGGCATCAAAAGTTATCCAATTTACATTGATACGTATAACCGGTTTCCGTGCGGCGAAGCCGCAAAATTCCATCGGAATTTTTGCAATTTTCAAATTTCAAAATTTGCTCCCATTTGCGCATACTAAGTCGATTCACTCAAATTTCGAATCAGTTGTAAAACTTTTCTGGCCTAGACCTACTCATTGTGAAAGAAACACAAAATTGGTGCAATAGCGCCCCCTACAGAATAACAAATTAATTTGTATGGAGGTCCCAAAATTTACTTTTCCCAAATGTTACAAAATTTCACACACAATTCCAGTGGGTCATCCCAATCAATAAAGTCAATCAGATCCATGTCGTTTTTTTTGTACGTGTTGCCATGACGATGCGCCAAAGTGCCCATGTTATCCTAATGGGAATGCTCCGAAAATTTCCCATTCATGAGAAAAAACATTAGTTTCATGGAATTAAGTGAAATTTGCCAGAATGACTCTTCATGTCATCCCGATCAAAAAAGTCAATCACACCCATGCCATATTTTCACTCTGTTGCCATGGCGATGCGTGAAATACCCCATGTTATCCTAATGGGAAAATTTACAAATTTTGGGGACATTTCAAAGTCTTCTAACGGCTTCATACCTTCATGAAAGAATGTGAGATTGGCATGTTGATTCTTTACATCATCCCCATCAAAAAAGTCCAAGGTGCCAAGTTTGTATTTTGCACGGTGTTGCCATGGCGATGCCTGGGAAAACCCATGTTGGTGCATTTTGTGCATCAGTGCTCCCAATGTCTTTTGGACTTTGTTTGGTGACAAGGTGCAGCCCAAAGCCACAATAAAACAGAGGCAAGTGGCGGATCAGCGCCACCTACAGGGAGTGCCCCGGTCGGGCCGAGTGCGAAGCCGGCGGCCCGCGAGGGCCCGTTCGATGCCGCTTGCGGCTTTTTAATTATTATTATTTTTATTTCTTCTTTCTTCTGCGCTTTTGAACAGGAATTTGACCCCTGAACATATTCGAAAACTCACCAAAAATTTGCCCAAAATTCAGGTCTGCCGAAAAATTTATTTTTTTATATGGTGCATCATTGGGCATAAAAAAATGGCGCGACGCGCCACCTACAAAAGTCAAAATACATTGCGTCAATGGGAGACGCCCCCGACGTCAAACTTTGTTGTAGAGCCACCAAAAATTCGGTACACACATTCATTCAAGTGATGCCAAACAAAAAATATTATTATGGCCACCCCCTCTGACAAACCGGAAGTCGGCCATCTTGGATTGAAAATTCTGAAATGCCGAGTCAGCATTTTTGTTGATGTCGCATTTTCGTCAACTCCTCTGAAGGCGCTTCACCTGCAGGGCTGAAAATCACTGGACATCATCTAGACAAGTGGGCATCAAAAGTTATCCAATTTAGGTTGATACGTATAACGGTTTCCGTGCGGCGGAGAAGCCCGCAAAATTCCATCGGAATTTTTGCAATTTTTTAAATTTCAAAATTTGCTCCCATTTGTGTGCATACTAAGTCCGATTTCACTCAAATTCGAATCAGATTGTAAAAACTTTCTGGCCTAAAGACCTACTCATTGTGAAAGAAAAACAAAATGGTGCAATAGCGCCCCCTACAGAATAACAAATGAATTTGTATGGAGGTCCCAAAATTTAGTTTTCCTAAATGTTACGAAATTTCACACAAAATTCCAGTGGGTCATCCTTATCAATAAAGTCAATCAGACCCATGTCGTTTTTGTACCGTGTTGCCATGACGATGCGCCGCCAAAGTGCCCATGTTATCCTAATGGGAATGGTCGAAAATTTCCCATTCATGAGGTTGAGAAAAACATTAGTTTCATGGAATTAAGTGAAATTTGCCAGAATGACTCATCATGTCATCCTGATCAAAAAAGTCAATCACACCCATGCCATATTTTTCACTCTGTTGCCATGGCGATGCGTGAAATACCCCATGTTATCCTAATGGGAAAATTTACAAATTTGGGGACATTTCAAAGTCTTATAACGGCTTCAGACCTTCAATGGAAGAATGTGAGATTTGGCACGTTGATTCTTTACATCGTCCCCATCAAAAAGTCTGAGGTGCCAGTTTGTATTTTGCACGGTGTTGCCATGGCGATGCCTGGAAAAACCCATGTTTGGTGCATTTTGTGCATCAGTGCTCCCAATGTCCTTTTGACTTTGTTTGGTGACAAGTGCAGCCCAAAGCCACAATAAAACAGAGGCAAGTGGCGGATCAGCGCCACCTACAGGGAGTGCCCGGTCGGGCCGAGTGCGATAAGCGCGGCCCGCGAGGGCCGTTCGATGCCGCTTGCGGCTTTATTATTATTATTATTATTTTTATTTTTCTTTTCTTCTGCTTTTTGAACAGGAATTTGACCCCCTGAACATATTCCAAAACGCACAAAATTTTGCCCAAAATTCAGGTCTGCCGAAAAATTTTTTTTTTATATGGTGCATCATTGGGCATAAAAAATGGCGCGACAGCGCCACCTACAAAAGTCAAAATACATTGCGTCAATGGGAGACACCCCGACGTCAACTTTGTCGTAGACCCACCAAATTCGGTACACACATTCATTCAAGTGATGCCAAACAAAAAAATATTATTATGGCCACGCCCTCTGACAAAACCGGAATGTCGGCCATCTTGGATTGAAAATTCCGAAATGCCGAGTCAGCATTTTCGTTGACGTCGCATTTTCGTCAACTCCTCTGAAGGCGCTTCACCTGCAGGGCTGAAAATCACTGGACATCATCTAGACAAGTGGGGCATCAAAAGTTATCCGATTTACATTGATACATATAGCGGCTTCCGTGCGGCGAAGCCGCAAAATTCCATCGGAATTTTTGCAATTTTTAAATGTCAAAATTTGCTCCCGTTTGCGCATAAAAAGTCCGATTGAGCTCAAATTCGAATCACTTGTAAAACTTTCTGGCCTAGACCTACTAATTATGAACGAAAACAATTTGGTGCAAATAGCGCCCCCTACAGAATAAACAAATAAATTTGCATGGAGGGCCCAAAATTTTAGTTTTTCCCCAAATGTTTACGAAATTTCACACAAAATTCCAGTGGGTCATCCCAATCAATAAAGTCAATCAGACCATGACGTTTTTTGTACCGTGTTGCCATGACGATGCGCCAAATTGCCCATGTTATCCTAATGGGGAACGCTCCAGCGAAAATGTCCCATTCATGAGAAACACATTATTTTCATGGAATTAAATGAAATTTGCCAGAATGACTCATCCTGATCATCCCGATCACAAAAAGTCAATCACCAACCACATGCCATCATTTTTTCACTCTGTTGCTATGGTTATGCGCGAAAATACCCCATGTTATCCTAATGGGGAAAATTTACAACATTTTTGGACATTTCTAAGTCTTTATAACGGCTTCAAACCTTCAATGAAGAATGTGACATTTGGCCGTTGTGCTTCTTTATATCGTCCCCATCAAAAAAGTCCGAGGTGCCAATTTGTATGTTGCAACGGTGTTGCCATGGCGCTGCCTGGAAAACCCCATGTTGGTGCATTTTTGTGCATCAGTGCGCCCCAATGTCTTTGACTTGTTTGGTGACAAGTGCAGCCCAAGCCACAATAAAACAGAGGCAAGTGGCGGATCAGCGGACACCTCAGGGAGTTGCGGGGACCGGTCGAGCCGAGTGCGCGAAGCGCGGCCCGCGAGGCCGTTTTCGATGCCGCTTGCGGCTTAATTTATTCTATTATTTTTATTCTTTGCTTTTTGAGGCCAGAATTTGACCCCCTGAAGCATATTCAAAAAACTCACCAAAATTTGCCCACAAATTTCAGGTCTGCCGAAAAATTATTTTTTTATATGAGGGCATGCAATGGGCATAAAAAAATGGCTGCAACAGCCGCCAACTGCAAAAATCAAAACTTACATTGCGTCAATGGGAGACGCCCGACGTCAATTTTGTCGTAGGCCACAAAATTCGTTACTACACATTCTTCATGTGACGCCAAACAAAACAATATTTTATGGCAACTGAGTCCCACGGACAAACAGGAAAGTCAGGCCATCTTTGATTGAAAATCCGAAATGCCGATTCAGCATGTTCGTTGACGTCGCACGTTTCGTCAACTACTTTCCTCTGAAGTGGCGCTGAATTCCCTGCAGGGCTGAAAAATCACTGGGGACATCATCTAGACAAAGTGGGTCATCCAAAGTTATCCCATTTAGGTTGATACCTGTCCGGTGTCCGTCTGCTGCTGACGTCGTCACATTCCATCGGAATTTTTGCAATTTTCCAAATTTGGAAATATTTGTTTCCCATTTGCGCCATACTACGTCCCCGATTTTCACTCAAATTTGAATCAGTTTATAAAACTTTCTGGCCTAGAGACCCACTCATTGTGAAAGAAAACAAAAAATTGGGGCACTAGCGCCCTACAGAATAATAAATTAATTTGTCATGGAGACCTTGGTCCAAGTTGTAGGGGGCTTTATGCCCATGGTGGGTCACCATGGCAAAAGGTCAGGGGGAACGGGGTCAGACAAGAGCGTTCAGAAGCCATTTATGAGACAATAAAATCAAGGCCAGTTACGT